>VDFB02000003.1:126622887-126687528 GCA_007258455.2 Sequoia sempervirens | reverse complement strand
GGTCATCCATCCTTGGCAAGGGAAATTTGTACTTGATTGTTATCTTGTTTATGGCTCAGGAATCTGTACACATCCTCCACTCCCCATCCTTCTTTGGTGCTAGTACTACAGGTACTGCACATAGACTCAAACTCTCTCATATCAAACCCTTTCTCAACAACTCTTGAACTTGTTTGTTCAACTCCTCATTTTCTGCTGGAGTCATTCTATGAGCTGCCTTATTTGGAAAACTGGCTCTAGGAATCAAGTCAATCTTATGACTGATCTTCCTTATTGGTGGTAAACCCTTAGGTACATTATTAGAAACAATATCCTGAAACTCATCCAACATCCCAAAAATTTCTTCTGGAACCTTCTCACTATCCTCCTTACTCACTCTAGGAATCAATGCATAACACACACGCTCATGCTTCATACCTTCTAAAATTTTTCTTCCATCTACATAACAAATTCTAGCACTACTGGATACCTTTTCTTCGGTCTCCTTTAGGGGTTTCAACTTGTGACGAACCCCATCCTTTGTCAAGGAATAAGTGTTTGCATGGCCATCATGTATAGCTCACCTATTGAACTGCCACATCCTCCCCAACAACATGTGACATGCATCCATGTGGATGATATCACAAAGTACCTCATCATGGTAGCTCCCGATCTTGAACTTTACTAGGCACTACTCATTAACCAAAACTTTGTGGTCTTTATGCAACCAGGCAATCCGATACGGATGCAGGTGCCTTTCCCTCTTCAACTTCAACTTTGTGACCATCTCTTCTGACACCAGATTATCGGTGCTCCCATCATCAACAATGACATCACAACATTTTCTTTCACACTTGCACCTTGTGCGAAACAGATTCTTCCTCTGTTCTGGTTCCTTTTCCTCAGTCACCAGGGCTCTCCTAATCACTAGGGCTTCTCCCCTTTCAGCATCATCTAAATGTTTAGGTTGGGCCTCCTCATCTGCATACGCAACCCTTCCATGGCCTTCTGGCCTTTTGTCTGCCCTTCCTTGGTGTTGTGGACATTCATAGGCTCGATGCCCTTCTTCACCACACTGGAAACACGTTCCTCTGAAACCACCTATTCTAGATCCTTATCCATATCTTCCTCATCCTCTACCTCTTTGATCACCACTGTTTTGATCATGAGGCGGTAGAAGTTAATCATTCCTTTAACCCGGTGGTACCCACATCTTCACTTTTCTTTTCATCTTCATTTGAAACTACGAAGGTCTTTGCCTTCCGCTTTGTAGCCTTCGTCCTTTTTTGCGCCATCCCAGATCTTTTGTTCAACTTCTCTTCCCACCTTGAGCAAATTGATACATCCTCAATGGTAGGTCCATTGACTAGGCTTAACTCCCTCCTGAATGCTCAGTCATAACCCATTAAGATATCGGGCTACCTTCTCCTTATTAGCCTCTATGTGGCCCGTTCTGATAATTATCTTGTGAAAATATTCAATATATTCTTTCACAGATTTGCTTCCTTGCTTCAACCCTTGTAATTTCTTCAACAGATCTAACTCATAGTCCATTGGTATGAACTGCTTCTTTAGTTTCTCTACCATGTGACCCCATCTGGTGATATTTCCTTTCCCTCTTTGATTTCTTTCCAACTAGACCTCTTTCCACCAAATACTGGCATGGCCATAGGCTTCATTTTGCAAACTTAACCCGATCTGGGTCCTTTATTTCCTCATACTCAAAATATTCTTCTAGCTCGTTGATCCAGTCGATCAACTCTTCCGGGTTCAGACTTCTGGAATAACTGGGGACTTTTGCTCTAGGTCTTTTCTTGATCTTCGAAATGGCCCTTATTAGCTGCATTTGGTCTTGATCAATTTACTTCTTCTTCTCTTCATCCTCACTTTTCCTCCCTCGGTTTAACCCTCTTCTCAAAATTTGCTCTTGCTTAACATACCAATCTGTCACGGAGTGCATCTCTTCCACAGCATTTTGCCACCTCGACGCGTCTAGAACCACCATGCCTACCAGGAATCACTCTTGGAGGCATCTTTCTTGACCTCGACCCACAACACTGATCCTGATGTGAATTGCCTCACGATCGGGGATCTGTCTACACGCTCAAGAAAACCTGCTCTAATACCACTTGATGAGGGCACAACTCAAGACTTAGAAAACAACCCACAAACAGAGAATAATTTTATTATTCAAAAATGGAGCTTCTTACATGTAGAGGATCTCAAATCCCCAAGTTCTACAACACATGCAAGTTACAGAAAGCTACAAAATCACCCTTTCGCAATATGCGAGCTTGTCCCTCAAAAAGTTACCCAAAATTTAGAAACCCTCCTATAAATAGAGCTCCTCTTTAGTTTGGAGCCAAAAAAACATTCAAATTTGAGTTTAGGTGGTTTGGTGCTGAAAAATTACAACTTGAAGTTCAAATTTCAAAAGAACATTTGCAATTGTGTCTTCTAGAAAGTGCGCCAACTTCCTGGGGCCATAACTTTTGATCCGAGACTCTGATTCACGAACCATTTGAACCGTTGGAAAGGTCTTGAAGTCAATAACGTGCTTAAAATTTACTACACCAATTTTGGAAAGTTTCAAGGCTGATCTAGGAACTCTAAGTGCCTCAAATCTAACTCAAAAGTTTTTCAGGTGCAAATCTGAGAAACTAAAACTGCAATATCTTTCAACCCAGGAATAGAAAATAAAAACCGTAAATTGGGAATTTCATTATGATGAAAAGGGTACCAAAAAATGTAAAAACATCTAAAAATTGAGAAACTTGAAATTTAACTATTTTTGGGTGATGCAAGATTGCCCTTACACCACTGGATGCTCCTGCATCAATTCCTAAGAGTGATAATACTATGGTTGTTCCTCCTCCTCCACCAATTGTGGATGAACCTATGCTTGAAGCAAAATCCCTTCCAAATAACCAAGGTAAATATGTTGCAGTTCCTCCACCCATATTATATAAAATACCAGAGACAATCACATAATTCCTTTTGTACCTCTAAAGGTAAAACAAGTGTGTATAACTAAAGAGACAATGGTTTTCCAACCATTGGTGGTTCCTTCAATTCCTCTCTTAAGAGAAGAAAATATACCAATGGTCAAGAAACTCGTTCTTACCCTATCAGAAATTGAAAACTGTGCAAGAAGAAACCAAAATGCTAAAGAGCATAGGTGTAGATGTTGTGCTATTTCTCATCAATTGGAAGAAAATAATAAAATAGTACCTAACAATCAAACACCTATGCAAGAAAATCAAGAAGAATTACAAATTTCACCAAAGCAAGAAGTAAAACAATAACATACAACTAACATTATCATTAAACCTCCCATGGTGATAAATTTGGATGGTGAAGATGAAATTACTAAAATTGATGGACAAGTACATAATGAGCTTAATGTTTTATTTTCAAAGAAAATGAATTTATATGTGGGAAACCATGATGATCCTCGAGAGTGACCCACCACATGTTGAACCCAATGATGCTCCTAGTATGTAACTTGCTATAGTCCCTTTGGCTAGTTCTTTTCCTTCCCTATATGATGAGCAAGATTGGGATACAAACGATTTGCTTTAGCTTGTCTCGCATGTGTGATACTATCTCTTTGTGTTTGCTTTGTGTGTTACCTGTGTTTGCTTGTACATGATGTGATCTCTCATGTTATGTTTCTTGGTGTGTCTTTACGTCTATGAGTTTACTTTGGATGAGCCTTTTTTCTTTGTTGGTACAAGGATAGAAAGGAAATGAATATGTTGTGACATTATTGTATTTGTATCTCCATTCCTCTATATTTCATGAACATTTTTGTCTTATGTTTTCCTTTTGGGGATGATGTAGGGAATTGAGACTATAGAGGAGGGGGATCAAACGCTCAGGACCTTGGGTCACAGGAGGGTCTAGAATGATCAGTTTTCCTAATCTACCTCAAGATTAATGGAAGGTTTAGAGAAATTGTAAGACGTTCAAGATAGAGAAAAAAGAGCACTCTTTGTACTACTATATTTCTGCTAACCAAAGAGTTTCAAGGGGTTAAGTGAGTAGGTTTGTAGATTTTAGACCACACCTCGGATAGCTCTCTACCAAAGAATAGTAGTGAAAAATAGGGACGAGAGCATGACACACTGATGTATCACAGGTGCACTAGCATCCATATGGAAAGAAAGTATGAAATATAGTACAAAACCTTGGGAAACTTGCTAACTACTTAACTAATGCGGTTTAATGAAATAATGAAAATAGAAAATGATGGAATAACTAAATAATGAAATAAATAGTTCAAGGTTTCAACTAGAATTTTGACAAGAGCAAGAGTGGTAAAAATCCAACTCATGATAGGTCCAACCTCCTGCAAGATCCACACGAATGACAACCTACACACAACAAAACAGGGAAAAATGTTGGGGTTGCTTTAGGGCTTGCCACAGTCAAACCCCCTGTTTTGGTGTTTCCACCTCCACAGACAGCCAAATAGATAGAGAAATATAAATGTGATAAAGAAAGTATGGGAAGAAAGAATGTTGAACACTATGAAGAGCACTATGGTACTCAAACCCAACAACAATGCAATAGTAAATGAATAATACCATCCTCGACCAAAGGCACTCAAGGACAATGAGAGAGGAATGCAAGCTTACAACTATGGCAAAGTTGATGTGGTCATAGTGACGCCGAAGGAATTCTCACCAGACACCAAGTTCCAGCTTCTATGGTAGAGTCAATAGTGCAACAAGTAGCCAAGAAGTTGCAATAATATGCTCAAGAGTTGTTTAGAAGCATGAGGATTGTCAAGAATGTGTAGAAGAAGCAATGAGAAGAGATAATAGTCATTTTTAGGTGAATTTGGGAGGGAAAGAGCCATTCAAATGTCAGTTGGGAGGCATAGATACATTATGCTTCGGCCCTAATGGTGAACGTAACATATCTGTAGATTCCATAGGTGCAAATCCTATCAAGACAGCAGTGTGTCACGTAGTCTACATGCCATGCACATATCCTTGATAGAAATTCCACCATCAACATTACAAACAGGTGCCAAGTGGATGGAAAGTGAGTGCATGAAGTGGAAAAGCATCGTCGGGTTTAATTTTTCTAAGGTAGGGGATGGAAATAAGGAATTTACAAGAGGTGTAAATTCACTCCATTACATTTTCCTCCTACTTTAGTGAGCATAACAAATGCAAGGTAAAGTAGATCAAAAGAGTTTAGAAATATATACCTAAACCATTAAGGAAGTAGACCACAATATGACCCACCTAAAAGCATAGGAAGAAAAGCTAGCTCCAAAGGTCCTCAGACCCAAGGAGACTTGAACAAAATGTGTCGTAGATCAACAGACCTGCGAATGGTGAGAAAAAGGCTTTGTAGGTCCTCAGAGCTACATAGTTGAAAAAAGAGATCCCAAAGGATGTAAGTGTTTCACAGGTCCCCATACATGCAAAGGGGCCAACCCCAGGTACTTGGTTTTGAAGGAAGACAGTTGTGAGAGACTTTGCATAGTTGGATTGGAAAGAAGCTTCATAGGTGCACCTGCAAAACAACATGTTAATCCAAAAAAAAAAGTATTAGATAACAAAAAGCCACACATGAAGACAGGTAGAAAGTCAATTGAAGGAAGAGATTTTAAAGGTCAAAAGAAAAGGGGTCCACTCAAGGGATGCTCTATTTGAAAGAAAAATAGCATTTTTGAAAAGAGAATTTTTTTCCAATGATTCTAGCATCAAGGATTCCTTCTGAAAGATTCATTTCATCAAGGAATTTGAAAGAAAGAATGTTCCCTCACAAGGGAAAGTTTGGATTCTATCTTATGAATCTGAGCTAAAAGAAGAATTTATCGAGGGGTCCTTGTTGAAGAATGAATTTTTAAAAAAATAGAGATTTTCAAGAAGGGATTCATTGGCCACATAATGCATCTTTTCAAAATTGAAGCAATGTGATAGCCCCCCATTAGGACGGTGTATATTGAACACAAAGGAACTTGACATCCTAAGGAGAGAAAAGAAAGAATGGAGGTGATTTTGTGGCCCACAAAACATAACAAGATATAACCGTGGTAATGTTGTCACACATGCAAGGGACAAAACATGAGCACCACAACATCACAAAGCAAGCAAAAAAGAGAGAAAGATAAAAAGAAGGAAAAATAAGGACGAAACACATGAGAGACAGGGGGATCTAATATTTTGGTGTTAGAGTTTCTTATAAATATAGATAGATAAGTATAATAGCATATAAATGAACTGTCATCAATCTCATACTATAGCAAACCATGTGAAGAAGGTAAATGAAAAAAAAAGAAAAGAAAATTGGGTCAACATGGAAGAGAGGCCTAAATCCCCCCAACACTTTGCATCATCCCCAATTCTTGAAAATCAATACATGACAAAGAGAAGAATGATGTGACAAATAGAGAAGTTTTATGACAAAAAAACATTCATGTATCCAAGAACCTATGAGGGTGACAAGGGTAATCTAGGAACACATAAAATAAGCATGGGGGAACACAATCCAATCTATAGATAAAGAAGAGGCACCCCCTAGTCCTCATCAACCAATAGGTCATTGTTCTCCCAATCTAGAGCATCATAAGGGGAGGATGGATGATCCTGCAAGGGTGGAATATCAATGGGAGTACCCTTTAATCCTCCTGCAACAAGAGCCAAGGAAGAAGGCCCATCAAGGCCTTCTCCACTCAGTTCTTGTGAGGTGAACGTCAATGATCTCATGAAAATTGCCAATAGGATTGGGACATCATCTATAGAGTTGAACATGCACTTTACTAGAGTGTCATGTGTCAACTCAACGAGTGATGGAGGTGGGTTGGGACATAGTCTACAGAGTTGAACATGCACTTTATCAAAGTGTCATGTGTCAAATCAGTGGGTGATGGAGGCAACGCCTAAGATCCACTGCTAGCCTCTCTGAATGATTTAGGAGCAATGACAAATTATGGGGATTTCGAGGCTTCCTCCATCACTAGGACAATGCAAGCCAATGCAGAACCACCCTCTAAAGAAGGTGAACCCTTCTTCTGACCCCCATTTCCACTAGGTTCATCCTCCATATTTTACTTCATCAAAGGATGTGAAATCCCCACAGATGAATCAGAGGACACGAAGGAAGAGGAGAAAACCATAGTGGACATCACTGAGGTATTTAGCATGTCCACAGGTTTTGAAAAGGGTGGGATATCTGGAAGGGACATCAGAAGGGAAGGCTCAACTAAAGGAGCAATGAATACCTACACCCTCTTTGGGTGAGGATCTATCACACTCACAGGGGGAGTTGAAAGGAAGATAGAGGCTAAGAGAACTAAAGTAAAAGAGGTGAAATATTAATATTTAATTACACTTACATAACTTTACTTAGGTGATATTTTAATTCCTAGGTTAATTATTCTCATCCTTATCTCGTTGAGCTATCTTGTTGCTCAAGATAAGATTAGGGTTATGAATACTTGCTTTTATAAAGCGAATCATCTCATGTAATTATGAATTCCTGAATTATATTATTTTTCACATCTATTGCAAAGCTTTGATTTTTCTATTTTTCTCTTTTGTGGAAGGCTTTTCTAGTTTGCATTTTAGATATTGGTTTCTAACATGGTATCAGAGCCTTGATTTTGCAGCCCCTTCTCAAATTTTTGAGAAAATCGTTGCAGAGTTTGTTTGGGATTCCTCGAGGGTATCATGCCTTGAGTTCATCTATGCAACATCTTGGATCAGATCGGGCTTCACCATTGGATTCAGATTGTTGGAAAAAGTTAGGATTGACTTTTATTTTGTAGATTTTGGCCAACGTTTTCCAAACTGTGAGGGTTTCAAGCTCAGAGATTTTTTGCAAGCTCTGGGGGTAGCCAATTTTTCAGAGTAGTTTGGGCACAAATGGAGGTCACTATCACATTTGCAGCAGCCAAAAACCCTAAGAATTACTTTTGTATCATCGATTTTGGAGAAGTTGGTCAGCAAGGAAAAAAAATTGCCAAGGAGGTCGTACGGCCTCCCCAACACGCTTCCCAATGCACAAAATTGAAAAAAAATTAAAAAAAGGTGTTTTCTCAAGTTCTGCATCGACGCTGCTAGTGCATTTTCATCCCACCGCCTGGCAGCCACCAATCTGCCATCGCCATCGGTGGCACCAGCCCAAACGCTGCCAGCCACAGTTTAGCCCCAGCGGGCCCTATCTGCCGAGGTCGCGGTCATATGGGAAACCGGGCGCTATGTGCCCAGCCCCAGCCCAGCTGCCCAACCCTAACCAAAGTTGTATGGGTGACTAGGGGTTCCGCCCCAACACCTGTCCTCTAGCCCCTAGTTATGCACAAGACCAAGGGCTGAATTTTTGTTAGCCCCTTAGGGGCCCTACAGGCCTTATTGGGCCTTTTGGAGCAACTTTCACTAAATTAGGTGTATTTTTTGTGTACGATGTCCATTTTTCATAAACGAGCTACCGTTGGAAAGCTAATTCTAACATTGATCCAATGGTGCAAGTTTTTTACTAGATTTTGCTCTAGATTTATTTTGTAGGTCCTTGAACTTAGATGAATTTTTTTTGTTTCAGAGGGCATATCTTTTGACTTGGTGATCCTTTTTTCATCATTCTTGCGGCATTGGAAAGCTGGTTTAGTCCTCTAAATAGATCTGAGGTCTATTTTTTGTTTTTTTTTTATGCATTTTTAGCATTCTCTCCTTTTACAATCATTTGGTTATTGTAATAAATAAACTAAGATAAAGTTCATTAGGGGGTTTCTTGCATAATAATTCGATTAGAGTGTGCATGCACTTTGATATTCATCTTGTTTTTATGGAAACTCACATGGGTTATTTGGTTTCTTAGTTTCTTTTGGCCACATTTTTTCTTTAGCTTGACACATCATATTCATATCGATTCACACTTTAGATTGGGATTTTATGTTTCTTGATCCACATTGGTTTAGATCCTTCTCAATTTGAGGGCCATGTTTTTTATGGTTAATGTTTCAGAGTCTTTATGGTACTTGTTCCCATAGAAGAGTTATAGTCTCAGTTTGGCATTAGCATCGAGATACACAGTTTCTAGATTCTGTCATCATTTCATCTACTATTGCTTAATAGATTCCAGGGTTGTTCTAGTTTGTGAGTTTTCCAGTGTTTCGTGGCATCGGGTCTGTTGTCACATTATTATGATTTCATTTTTGGTTTCTTGTAGATAGAAGTATCTTTCCTTGCTTGTCGGATTGTGGTTCCAGTGTTACTCCACAGTGTTCTTCCAGTGCTTCTTTGCAACAGTCATCTAATTGTAGGGGGGCTTTGTCCCACTGGGTTTTCCTTCTCTACCTCATTATTGCATTTGTACATGGGTACCTAATCAAGCCTTGTTGTCAGGACCCATTCATGCTTTCATGCATTCATCTTATTTTTAGGTCCATGCTTTTTTAGTCTCCCTAAGTTTCACTTATGACGGGGTGTTAGTGTAATTAATATTTAATTGCACATGCATAAATTTACTTAGGTAATATTTTAATTCCTAGGTTAATTATTCTCATCCTTATCTTGTTGAGCTATCTTTTTGCTCAAGATAAGATTAGGGTTATGCATACTTTATTTTATAAAGCAAATCATCTCATGTAATTATGAATTCCTGAATTATATTATTTTGTACATCTTGCAAAGCTTTTCTTTTTCTATTTTTCTCTTCTGTGGAAGGATTTTTTGGTTTGCATTTCAGATCTTGGTTTCTAACAAGGAGGACACAACAGAAGACGTTGAAGTGAGAGTTGGTGGCTCCCCTTCCTTCTTCTACAAGGTGGCCTGCTCAGTGGCTAGAGCCTTCCTCTGATGCTTGCGCTCACATGTAAGGTAGTTTTTATGGATATGCAGCCTGAGAAGGAATAAAAAGCTCTTGTTCATCCATTGGAGTATCCATCGCAACCATTTCTAGAAGAGGGAGGGAATCCTAGATGGGACTAAGAGGAAGAGATGGAGAATAAGATGCAACAACAACAAGAGGAGCAGGCTCAAGCGCTTCAACAAAAAGCTTCTTCTGGTTCACTACCTTAGAGGTAGGAGTAGTAGAAGGTCGAATAGGTCAAGACATAGAAGATGCTCCACAAGGACCCTTCCCCTTACCATACAAAATAGGCTAAGGCACCATGCGTGAGATAGGAAGTTCAAATGTCAAACGCTTGGGATTTTGCCAAGCAGGCACCATCAGACTCCCTATTACACACATAGGAGTGGAATTTGATGGCGCCACAACAAAATGAGAGGAAGTAGTAGGTGGGACAGTGGAAGAAGAAGACTATGAACCCTAGACATGCTTCTCCTCTTTCCTTTTTTGTGCTGCCAAGGTAGCCTCTCATTCCGCCTTCATGCAAGATCTATGCAAAATGGTATAGGGAGAAGGGGGGTATCTCAACTTTGGCATTATGCCCCCATTCTTGTACTTCACATAATTTTGATACAATAGGTCTATCCTGGGAGGAAGTAGACCAATAGGGGTAGGCTAGAAGTGATCAAGTGAGTAGCCCCCATGCACAATTGTTGGTTTGTAACTAGTGTCGTGGACTACATGCATAAAACGCTCATGGGAAAACTTCAAGCACTTATGGATTACCAAGGGAACTACATTCATGGAAACCAACCAGGGAATGCCTAGTTTCACCCTGAATAGTTTAGACCTTGGGATGATATCAAAGAGTGCATTCATAGTCTTGGGCCCCACCAAGACTAACAAGGTGATATAACCGATGGGAGGGACGTAAATTTAATTGTGTGTATGTATAGTGCTTCTAGACTCGTCATATCCATCCTTATGTAAAAAATTTATCAACATGATTTCCTCTATACTGACATTCACTTGACATGTAGGGTCAACGAGAACACTAGTTATGGTATTCCCATTGATATGTGTTGGGATGTACAAAGGGGATGGTTCTCTATTAGAGTTCATTGGAAAATCTTGCAAAGTAAATGTTATAGTAGGATATTTTCTCATAGTTTGTGCAGATGGGATGGGTAGATGTAAGAAGGAAGTCATCTTTATGTAAACTAAATAGAACCTTTGCAGGAGCCCCCAATGGTTTCAAAATTAGACGATGACCCACTCAAGGTTTCATTTCTTAATGCTTAGGAAACCTTCCAACTATGCCACTAGGGGTCGTAGGTTGGGTTGCAAGGATATGAACCTTGCAACACTCCTAGAATATGAGGGAAGGGTCTTTCAACACTACCAATCGGAACTAGAATGGTTCACATCAAGTTCACCAAAATTTAGAGGATGGGGACAAAATGCTCAAGACCCTAGGTCACAGGAGGGTCTAGAATGATCAAATACCTTGATCTACCTCAAGCTAGATGGAAGGTTTAGAGGAATTGTAAGATGTTCAATATAGAGAAATAAGAGCACTCTCAGTACTGCTATCTTTCTGCTAACCTAAGAGTTTTAGGGGTTAAGAGAGAAATTTTTTGGATTTCAAACTACACCTCAAATAGCTCTTTGTCAAAGGAAAACAATGCAAAACAAGGATGACATCACGGTAGGCTAGCGTCTCACAGGTGTGTTGGTGTTCATACAAATAGAAAGTATGAAATGTAGTACAAAACCCTAGGAAACGAGCTAACTAGTTAACTAAGGCAGTTTAATGCAATAATGAAAATAGAAAATGATGGAATAACTAAATAATGAGAGAAATACTTCAAGTTTTCAAGTAGAATTTTGAAAAGAGCAAGGGTGATAAAAATCCAACTCACGATAGGTCTAGCCTCCTGCAAGCTCCACGCAAATTCCAACCTACACAATAGAATGGGGAAAAATGTTGGGGTTGTTTCGGGGCTTGCTATAGTCAAACCCTCATTTTGGTGTTTCCACCTCCATAAACAACCAAATAGATAGAGAAATAGAAATGAGATAAAGAAAGTATGGGAAGAGATAATTTTGAACACTATGAAGAGCACTATACTACTCAAACCCAACAATAATGTAATAGTAAATGAATAATACCACCCTCGACCAAAGGCACTCAAAGCCAATGAGAGAGGAATGCAAGCTTACAAGTGTGGAAAAGTCAACATTCCCACAACACCAAAGGAAGTCTCTCAAGACACCAAGTTACAACTTCTATGGTAGATGTGAAGAACATTGTAATGTTGGAATGGTAGAGTTGATAGAGTAGCAAGTAGCCAAGAAGTTGCAAGAATATGCTCAAGAGTTCTGTAGAAGCATGAAGATTGTCAAGAATGTGTAGAAGAAGTGATGAGAAGAGAGAATAGTCATTTTTAGGTGAATTTGGGAGGGAAAGATTCATTCAAAGGTCAATTGGGAGGTGCAGATACATTACACTTCAACCCCAATGGTGAACAAAAAACCTTTGCAAATTCTAGAGGCGATAACCCTGTTAAGACAATAGCACACCATGCAGATGTTTGTGTGTCGTGCACGCATCCCTGACAAAAATTCCCCCACCAAAACTACCAACAGGTGCCAAGTGGATAGAGAGCAAGTGGATGGTGGAAAAGCATCATCGGGTTTAATTTTTCTAAGGTAGGGGATGCAAATGAGGAATTTGCAAGAGGTACAAATTCACTCCATTACAAAGACATTTAGGTCTCTTCTATGTTGACCAAAAAAAATTTTTGTCTTCTCTCTATGTGTAATTCCTCCATTGTGTTTGTTGTTCCATGAGTATTTGGGGAATGATGTCAGTTTTGAGCTTTATTAAATCACTGTAGCAAATATGTATAATGGCTCTAGATCTATGGATCCCTTCCATGTTCATATTTTATCTTGTTTATTGTATTGTATTTTAGGAAACCCCTTATCATTAAGAAAATTTATTTGGAAACATATCATTGGCATAGGTTTTTCCAAATAATCTCTCATTTCCTTTAACAATTATCATTTTGTACCTTAAAGTAATTACTCATAGAATGGTTTTTAGCAATTTCTTTGAGGTGGGGCATACATTCCATTATGTGCTTCACTATGTTCACACACGTTGGAATTAGTGGCATGTTTACATTAGAATTTGTACTTCACTTTGTTCACACATGTTGGAATTAGTGGTGTATTTACATCAAAAAATTTGCTTCACTTTGTTCACATAGATTGAACTTAGTGGTGCATTGACATTCAAATTTGTGCTTCACTTTGTTCAAGCATGTTTAACTTAGTATTACGTTGGCATAGTGTCTTGATCATTTTATGAAACCTTATTAGAGTTATCGAGTATAACTCTTGGTATGGTTGTTAATAGGTACACACCTAGTGAATATTACAATTCACTAGACCTTGTGTGTTTCTCATTTTATTTGGGGGCTCACCTAGTGAATATTGGACTTCACTATCTCGTGTTACCTTTGGTTTGTGATTCACCTAGCAAATATCAGACTTTTCTATATTATGTGAGTCATGAATGCATTTGGTATGGATCCTAGCATAACAAAGCTTTCTAGCCCATGATTATCGACACCCTTCTCTATGTTTTGTTTTGACATCATGTATGTTTGTGTATGTTGTACATTTTATACATGTGTGTTCTTTTGTGCTCATGCTCTCTTGACATGGTATCTTGGATCCTGGGGGCTTGTGTACTCCCCAAAAATCCTTAGGCATCCTATCTCTTCAACATTTTCAAATTCGAACCCCTCATGGCATGAATTTTATACTTTAGTGTATTTCTGAGCATATGTTCATACTCTCACTAAAGTGGGGGCTAAATGTAGCATTGGAATTATCATCCTTGATAATTTCATACTATTTTTCCCCCATAAACTATTGAGCCTAATTAACCCCCTAATTTTCTAAATTATGCATTCTAAGGTCTATTTTTACCATTTTTTGTTAAATTGTAAGCATAGAAAAAATGCATTTATTTTATTTTTTCCCTCGAAACCTAAATCCTTAAAAAATAAGGCTAGAGCTTGGACATCCTTGGGAAACTTTGTCCCCCTATTTTTTGGGGCTCAAAATTTGAATATGTCAGTGTTGATATTTTAAATTTGAAATTAAGGTTTCCAATGTCGACTATCAGGGTATATTTTTTGGTAAATTAGCATAATTTCATATAAATACCAAGTTATTGCATCATTTGAAATCTCATGAGCAAGAGGTGAACATTAAGAGCAATAATTATTGTCAAGAGCAAGTCAAGAGTATAATTTTAGTGATTTATTGTAGAAATTCAAGATCCAAGCATCATGTCAAAGCTTATGTGAGTTCATGTATGTTTAAGTTATCATTATTTGTGAAGGCTAACCCTTGTTATAGGTCTCCAATAAATTCAAGCAATCAATCAAACAAGATCCAAAACCTTGAAGTGATGTGTATGACTTCAGTCCTTCAAGGAAGCCATTGAAGGGTGGTGAGTTGTGGCACATTGTTGATTCATCATTATTTCTTATCATTTATCATTTCTATCATTGATAATACCATTGTGGAAGTGGGAACACTAACATAGGATTCAACTAAGGTATGCCCCTAAATGGCACAACATTTCTTCTCTCTTTGAATGTGCAGATTTCTAGCTTGGAGAGGATTGAAAGAAGTGTGAAGATCATTTATTCATTATTATATTCAAAGCCCCACACCTTTTCAACTCACGAAAACTCACCTACAAAATTATCTAGCAGTGATATGACAAGTTTGCAAGAAAAAATGGGAGTCTTAGATCTAACATCAAAGGATTGTAAAAACATAACAGAAGTACTCCTACAAGGACATAGATGCCTTTGGGCACCTCTATCCTCATATTAAGATAGACACCAAACTTTTAGGATAGGTACACTGCACCTTTTCCTTCCCAAATTTACCTGCAAAACTCTGTTAGAATCTATCAATTACCAAGATCTTGTATTTTTCATATTAGGGCACATAGTCTAATTAGGTTAATCAAGGAAATTCAATCTCCATCCATTTCAAGGATCAAAAAGATGTAGATTCAGGTCTAATTGGCTCACCTTCATGGTTTAAATTCAATCATATCACCTTGTTGATCTCCATCTTAATGAAACCCTAGAAAAAGGCCACACACAAATTGACCCTAGGTTTTATACATTAAACTTAGGGCTCACTTTTTTTCTTTGTTTCAAATACCATCAAAGACTCTTCCATGTACATCATTGAATTATTTGAGAATTCATCCATCAACACCCTAACATCCATATCCTTTACATATCCTTCACAAGCCAATGAAATTCAACTCATTTATCCCTAACTTATCAATTGGGATCAACAATAAGCATTGATTTTAGACATATTCAAAAATGATGACATTAGTGCTAAGTTTATGGGACTTAGATATGGCATAACACTTGGAGACCACAAAGCAATATTTCACATAAAGCTTTATGTACAAGCATATTTTGGGGGGGAAACCAAATCTTTTAGTCAAAAAAGAGAAAACATAAAAATAAAAAATAAAAAATATCCCCAAGTGAAAACCACAATGAGGCACTTTTGGGTCATGAAAAAGTAAAAATAAAGGATGTATCCAAGGGTGAAAACCTGTTTGAGGTGTCTATGAATTTTCCCTATTATCGCTAAACATCAAGAGAGAGTATCAATTCTACTAGAGGAATCAACTTGAAAATTATTGTTGGAATCACCAACACTCCCAAAATTGCATTCTTTGTAGTACCATTGACACCCAAAGAGGAAAAATGTTTCACATCATTCCTAGAGGCACAAATAATGAATTTATCTTGCTCATATGTTGATATGCCTAGATTAGATACAACATTGGTAGTTCATCATTTGACAGTCTACTCAAAGGAAAAAACTATAAAACAAAAACTACATAAGATGCATTCCCATATTGCACTACTAGTTAAGGTGGAACTACATAAAAGATGTTGGCTTCATAAGACCAATAGATTATCCCAAATTGGTTTCAAACCTTGTACCTATTTCAAACCCCACTAGTGGGATTTGTATATGCATAGATTTCATATATCTAAATAAGGCTTACCCTAAGGATGAATTTTTATTACCAAACATAGACACCAAAGTGGATTTGACAGCAAGCCATGAGATGGTTTCCCTCATGGATGGTTTTTCAAGATACAGTAAAATCCATATAGCACAAGAAGACCAAAATAAGACATCATTCACATGCCCTTGGGGTACCTATTATTAGAATGTAATGTCATTCAATTTTAAGAATGCAAGTGCAACCTATCAAAGATCTATGATAGTCATTTTCCATGACATGTTTTACAACATAATGGAAGACTATGTAGTGATTTACTAAAAAAATCAATCACAAGGAAAGGAAATTTGGATGTTCATGCACAAATATTTGATAGGCTAGAAAAATATCAAGTGATGTTAAACCCCCAAAAATGCATATTTCGTGTCACTTCACGAAATCTATTGGGATATATTGTCTCTCATAGAGGTATTAAATTAGATCCTATGAAGTTGAAAGCCATAATTGAGATTTCTCTACCAAAGACTCTCAAAAAGCTATGTATTCTTCAAGGAAATATGCAATCTATCAGATAGATTATAGAACAATTGGCAAATAAATTTTATCCATTCTCTCATCTCCTACATGAGGATGTCATATTTAAATGGGATGAGAAATTCCAACAAGCCTTTTAGAAACTTAAGGATTACTTGGCTTCACCTCCAATATCGATGCCTCTAGTGCAAGGAAAGACACTCATATTGCACATCTTAGCTACATCAATAGCATTAGGAGCTCCATAGGCACAACATGATGACTCCAAGAAAGAGGGAGAAATCTATTACATAAGTAGGACATTAGTAGGCTACAAGCTTAATTACACTCCTATTGAGCAAGCATGTTTAGTGGTCATCTTTGCATCACAGAGGCTACAAAACTACATGCTCAATCACCAAACTAGGATTATCTCTAAAGTAGATCCATTGAAGTATCTATTACCCTAAAGCAACACTCATTGGTAGCATGGCTAAGTGGGTTATGATACTAAGATAAATTAACATAGAGTACATAGATCAAAAAGAAATAAAGGGATAGGTCATTGTAGATCAGTTAGCTAAAGAACCTTTATATGATGATAATGCTCTAGTACCAAAATTTCTAAGTGAATCATTTTTCTCCATCACACCCATAAAAAAATGGAAATTATACTTTGATGGGTCACATACATAGCATGGTTTAGGATTAGGAGTCCTATTCATTACCCCTAAAGGTTCTTTATTCCAAAATCATATCGGTTGGCATTTCCATGTTCTAATAATATTGTGAATATGAAGCAATTATCATAGGATTTAGAATGGATATACGTGGTAAATCAAAGATTTATAGGTTTATAGTGATTCACAAATATTCATTAGATTGGTTACTGATGAGTATCAAACAAAGGGCAATAAATCATTCCCATATAAGAGGATGGTCAACAACTTCAAGCAATGCTCTTCTACTATCTCCTTTGAGAAAATACCTAGAATGAACAATAAGGCTCCAATGCTATGGTGACTATTGGATATCTCCTAGATATGCCACATTATAATCACAAATGTTATTTTCTAGTTGAACAACTTTTGGTTCCTACTTGCGATGTCCCCAAGTCAAAGTCAAGTGCAAAATTGTTGGTCCTAATTCACCATGGTACCATGATATTTAAACTTACATACAAAATGGTATTATCCCACCTAACCTAAACACTAACCAAAAGAAAACCTTTATCTTCTATCCATCTTGCTTCACCATTCTTTGTGACACACTATACCAAAATAGTCTTGTTGGTGCATTACTTAGATATTTTAACTCAAAAGAGTCTAGAACTACCCTATATGAGGTACATTAAGGTATTTTGGGTCACATTACAAAGGCCCTACCCTTGCTAAAAAGCTACTAAGAACAAGATACTGAACTAGTATCCTATTAAACTATCTAATTACCAAAGCATATTTAACTACATTATAAGGAATGAAAGCATGAAAACATTCACAACATCACATAAGTCATGAACACCAGGATTTTTATTTGGAAAAACCAAAATGGGAAAAACCACAGTGAGGATTAGCTCACAATATATTTAATAACCGATTATAAGATATTACAAAAAGGATAACTACCAGGTGGACTCACTATCCAAGTGAACTCACTGCTCATAAAGAAAAGAAAGAGAGAAAGAAGGTTTGTGGGTACATGACCAAGATTTGAACTGATACAAAATGCATCTACTATATGTTGGATTCAATTCCTTTGAAGCTCAAAACATTGACTTAATACTCTTCATTCAACTCAGATCACAAATCTCTACTCTGTTGTACATTCACACACCTTTTCTCAACTTTCACAACTCATTCGCTCAACTCTACTTATTTTCACATCACTGCTTGTATTCAGATTATGTAAATATTCAAATTTGATCTCCAAAAACTCAAAACAGCCTTGTATATATATCAAACTCAATCGCAAACATCATTTTGGTTGACCTAATTAGATGTAGCCCTAAAACATACAAAATGTGCCTTGTTGACACCCAATTCAAATTAAAATTCCTTTTGTGTCCAAAAAAAAAAGTGCAAAACCTAATATAGGTCCGCATGAACCTATAATAGCTCCCTCACATTCACATCACATATTTAATCTTTGCAACCCTTTACATATATTAGGTCAGCCATGCATAGGACCTAAAAGAAAAATACTCCAATTGTTCATCACCATAGGACACGTGGACCTCAAAATATCACACCAATTAGAAAACATAATGCTTTAACACCTATTAACATTCTCCCAAAACTGCAAGGTCTAACTCAAATCCACAGAGGAGTGAGGACCAGATAAGTCATACTCATTTCACAAAAAAATGTGTAAACCTTATATGCCAATCTTTTGTTACTTGTATCTTTTGAACCACTTATCCAAATTAGATGAAATTATGAATGAAGATGCTACTGATATCCATGAACAACATATTAGAACCATAGAAGTAAATCTCCAAGGGTGAACAAATGCAAACCAAAATACCAAAGGGCTCTCTACACTAAATCTATTAGTTTAGACTCTTAGAAAAAATACTCAACTATTTTTGTGTGTGGATCAAACCGTCTTGCAAAAAGTCTCTTTTGCAATCATCCTTAATGCAATGTTAACATCCATCATATAATGTTGACATCAATGAAAACTCAGTAATGACAACCTTCTTCATTCTTTCAACAAACTCCTCAATGTAAAAATGGGAGCCTTCCTCTCCGTTTGGACCTCCATCTCATACAGGGTCCTATAATAGGTCACCTATTATATATCTCACATCACCTCCCTCATAACCTATGATAGGGATACTCCACTTGAACCTCCACCTTTTTTGTTGATTTGTCTCACCATCCCTCTCAACTATCATCTAAGTTAGAAAAAGGTAGAGTTTTTCCCTCTCCACTATCATCTATTTCAATTACACTAAGAGACTGTCCCTCTCTCTTGTCTACATCTCTCTTCGTGCAAGCCTAGTCTCGCTTATTTAAGGCTTCTACTAGCCTTACCCCATATCCCAATATTTTTCACCTCCATCTCCTACTCTTTCAAAATCACCCCCATCTCCCCTCTATCCTGACCATATCGCCTTCCATCATCTCCTCCAACCAATCCACCCAAACCCTCTCCCACCATCTCTTCCCATCCCCATCCATCATCACCACCGCCTACCTATTTTCCATCATCTCCATTGCCACCATCTCATCCCTATATTAGTACCTACCTTGCATCACCTCCACTTAAACCACCCCCTCCATCCTCTGCTATAAGCGACAGGCCTTAGCTAGCTTGGTACCTCATATTTTCCTCCTCACTACTCCTCCACCTAGGTGTGTCAATATCACAGGTTGAAAATTTTCTCGCCATAGGTCCTAATCGATTGCAGTCCCTACATCCCTCATTGTTGATCCCCTTGCCTACTGAACAGACATGAATGACTCAAAATCTGCAATAGTCATCTTAGGGGCTATCATAGGCCCCCACTCTCCAATCTCCTGCTAAGTTCAAGAAAGCATGGCCTCCTCACTAGGATTTCCTTACACCTCTCCAAATTGTTGCCTCACTCTCTTAGGTAGGCATCTCTCTATAATGTGTTTCATGCAACCAATCAACCATCTATGCTAACTACAAAATACCAATTGTGCAGTTTGGTTGATTGAAGCCTCACATTATATCCATGGCCTTTAAATAAAGTAATCTAGGCCATTCAAGGCTCTCCTCCAGTAATAAGGTATCCTAACTGTTGATGTGTCAAAGAACCCTCATAAAAATAAGCATATGGGAAGCTACTGCAATATGGTACATAACCCATAGAATGAGTAGCTATAATATGCTCCCATGTTCATACATGGAGCAATATCACCCCACAACATAAGCATGTACCATTCCTATACACAACCTAGTGCATGTCATGATAAAGATGGGCCAATACACAGGGACCCCATACAAACACCACATCGTCTTTCAGCATCCTCTCAAGGATTTGACCCCATCTAATAGAAAAACCCCTAGATATTTAATCTAGGATAAGTACTCCTCTAACCAATCTATCTAAAACAAGAGGAGCATTGAATATCCAAATGGATTCTATCTTTCCATTCTCAATGTGGAGATTACCATCACAAAATACCCTCACTAATGTATCCTCTCTTGTGCCTGTGTCATAAACCCTAGCACCATGGATCAAAATTCCTAAGGATCCTCCAAACATCCTCTAAGGTAATAGTAGCCTCTTTGATGGGTAAAATAAATATTGATATCTTGCTATTCCACCTCTCAATAGGTGTTATCATCATAGCCCTGTGAACTCAAATATTTATAATATATGTAATATACCACAATCTCACAACTACAAGAAATGCATGATCCATGTCACCAAGTCTAGCACTCAATTGTAAGGTAATAGGGTGTCTCTCCCTAGACACGATCTAGTCTAAAACAACCTACAAAAGTAGCACACACATTTTCAATCTATCAAAAAATAAGAAAAATACCTAATTCAACTATCTTTGTAATCAAAAGTGCAAAAACAAAGTCATTTGTGACCCTGTTTTCCAAATGTGCCACTTTAGAAATCATATGCAACTTGGTTTTTCAAATGTGCTAATCTGACATCAAATGCACCAAACCAGATATGAACCTATCCTAATCAAATGTGACCTAGTTTTTCATATATGTGAAACAACTATCAAATGTGCAACTTTATCTTCAAATATTTCATTTCACCTTCCAAATGCATAATAGTGGTTTCATATGTGCAATTTCACCCTTTGGCACATTTTATTTCCTACCTTTCGCTAGAATTTATGACACCTACACTTAATGACCTAAGGGTTAGATATGTACTATCTAGGGTGCTCTGATTGACCATGCTATCGAACTCTCTCTGCACGATGTAGAGCTCTTGTAATCCTTTCCATTTTTGCAAATACTCTACAGTTTGAACTCACTACGGGTTGTCGATATCTAAAACTAGGAGGATGCAAATGAATTGAAAATGATCCCCAGGGCCTATGTATAGGCAACCAAAACCTAAATCCCTCCATCTCACCCACCCACAATCCATTTCCTCATAACCTAACTCCATCAAACCCATTTATTATCTAACATAATCTCATTTTTCATCCTCATCTTCACTAAACCTACATTGTTTACCTTTCATTAGCTCAACCCAAAATTCATTTTTTCAAACCAATCTCTCGAGGGAGCAACCTACCATCCAACCTTCATCCCTTGGTCTGCTAGGAAAAACTGACGCACATCATCCTCTAAAATTTTCATACTAGTAGCATGTCTTTAAAACAACATAACAAAGTACATTATCTCAAAGAGGGGAAAAATGTAGACACCTACAAATGTCTAATACATTTCTTCTAAATTCAACATCATTTCCCTTCATCATCACTAATCAACCCCTTCTTTACCATTAATTAAATACTTTTTAATTATTTGATTAAGCTAGCACATTTTCTCCTTAATTTTTTTTTTAATTAATTATTTCACCAGTTTTGCTCAACAACTTTAATTAAATAATTTTTAATTATTTAATTAATTAATCCTTTCCCTCCAACCACTTCAATAAAATATTTTTTAATTATTTAATTATTATCTAACTTTTCCTCATCCCCTTTAATTAAATAATTTTTAATTATTTAATTATTTCTTCAATTTTCTTTATCCACATTAATTAAATAATTATTAATTATTTAATTAAATCTTGCATTATTCTAGCCTTATTAAAAAAAACTAATTATTTAATTAAGTCTTGAATTATTCTTCCATCCCTATAATTAAATATTTTTTAATAATTTAATTAAAATCATGAATTCCTCTCATCCACATAATTAAATAATTTATTATTTAATTAGCTACTTATTCCTCCAAAATTAAACAAAATATTTAATTTATTTAGTTTGACTTTACACATTCCTCTAAAAATAAATAAAATCTTTATTTTATTTATTTCCTAAATATATCAATTATATCTTTATTCTTCAAACTCTAAATTTGGTGAGTTGACTTAAATTCAACCTTAGTTCACTCTCACTCACTCCCACTTCATCCCTTCATGTATTCAATAATCTAACTCATACAACCATTTAACTCCCCATCGCAACCCCTCATTCTGACACATGTCATGTGCATGTTCCTCATGATCTCTCAACAATTATCATCCATTGATCTCATCTCACATCCTACACATTAATGAAATATCTCTGAAAGCTACAAAACATTCGTCATTTAGCCATTCAAACTCCATGAATTTGAAAAATCTTGCATCCATACTATACTCATTTTATATCGCTTTTACTAACAAGGTTATGTTAAGTATTTGAGTAATCCACATACTATTAAAATAGCATAATTTTACGTCTTACAATGGAATAAGGCTAAGAATTTTGGTTGAGGTAAAGTAGATTAGTTTCATTCACATGATTTTCTTTCATGTTTTCATTGTGTACACACTTCCTTGAGATTAGGTCTTTTGATATTTGATTTGGTTATTGATATTGAAATCATTTTTATCTATTGAATTTATTGATCTGATTTCCCCTATTCACATGAAGTATATGATTTTTTTGTGATTGTTTATTGGATTATCAAAATATTAAGGACTTTTATGGAATAGATCCCCGCATTTTTTATCAACTTGTCAAATGATAACTTTAGTATTAGATATTCACTCTCATAATATTATAATATACTCTATAAAGACAAATATGTTGTAATGACCTCAATAATTTTTTATAGAAAAATATGAATTAGATCTACTATTAAAATGTGTTGGTGATTCAAATGAAAATTATTGCAAGAAAAATAAAATAAAAGCTTTATAATCTCTAAATGAGATTGTCTTCAAGAAACCAAAGATGTTTTAATCTCTAATTTTTTAATCCAAGGATTTTTTTCCTTGAATCTTATAAGTGAATATGGGTCTCAAATTATGACATAAAGGATGATAAACTGATTGATGTCTTAAATGAAACCAAGCACCTTAATGAAGCACCAACAAGGTTCACTTTTCTAACACCCCACTTTCCCTCCCAAAGATAGCAATTAAAATATTAATGAGCTTATCTCTCTAAAATATCTCCCACTTTGTTATGAATACCAAATTGTAGCTCATCATTAATGTATTGTCATAGAATTTTTCATGAAGAATTTTTCAAGTATCTTGGAGGTTACCACAAACTTTATATGGAAACTCAGATCCCATATTATTATTTTATTTGTTACCATTACACCATGACTCTTTTATTAAAATAGTTTTTATATCTCATACAAAAATAAAGATAAAACTCATAATAGTTATTTAGTTATCAATATCTTTATAATCTAATTATTTCATAAAAAAGATTAAATATCTTAACTTTTTAGATAATATTTCTAAATCATAACTACAAAGCTTATTTTAATATTCTTACCCATGACCACTCTTTCTCTATGTATTTTTGTTGATAAATAATATATTTCATCTTCCTCTAATGACTTGACAAAGATTGACATGGGATCTAAATCATCTAGTAATATGAGTTATAAGATAATAATCAATAATGAAAGGTGTGTCTATATTATAATGCATTCCTCCTTAGTGGACTAACCTAATCACTTAGATAATTATAAAATAGTAGCTATTTGAAGGAGAAAATTCTACCACATCTAAACAATGTATTTGATCAGAGACTAGTAGTATGAATATTTGTTCATTAGAACATATTTATTCTTTAATAAGATATTCAAGTGGAGTGTATAATAAATTAAAAAATATCACACATATGGCTAGGAAAGAATTGAAATTTAAATGTTTTTGATATTAACAAAAGTGGGATTGAAAGAGCTTCAACCCTTGTACTATAGAACAACCAAATAAAAAATAGACAAGTACCATGAGATATTATGCAAACCAAACAAACCATCAAGATGAATCAAAGTGAGATGCAACTATATAGCCAAGCTACCACACATAAAAAAAAAAAAAACAAAAAACAAAAAATAATATGAAACCTTGGGGATCCACTTAGATAGTGCCAAACCCAACCCATTCATTCTCTCAACCATCACTCTAGTATAAGATTAGGAGATAGCTTTAGGAAGACCTTTCTTCTACCTTTGTACAATATTTCATGAAATATTATCATTTAAGTCCTCAGAGAAAGAAGAAATGGGGGGGGATTCCTCCAAATATGTACCATCTATGTGTGTAGAAAGAACAATGGAATGATGAGGTGGATTATCTATACATCGAACGACAACCACATGAGTAGGCTAAAGTGGAATTGAAGTTGAAGGTACAATAGGTTGAGTGATTGGAGTGGAAAGTGGTTCAAACTCTCAAATGGGATTTGATGGAGCAGTAAGGGAAAGATAGCTAGACTTGCATTAGGTACATGAGAACCAATACCATGAGAAGGCTCATTATCCATAGAGAATCCATCATCTAGGGATTCAAAGGCATGAATAGTCAAGTAATCTTTGTAAATATTCTTTCACTACATCACCATGTCATTACACTAAGAGAGTTGAAAATTAGTAGCTAGGTGGCTAATGGTAAAACATCATTTTCATATGAAGGAGAGGCCTTCATAATCATGTGATTCAATCCAAGGATTATCCCTCACCATAAAAACCATATCCCCAATAAAGATTCTTGGAGATATTAATTTCCATTAGAATGTGAGCAAAAGAAGAGTGACCCATGTATGAAATGGTAGTTTCAAGTTTCAAGAAATGTCTAATAGATTTTACAATGGCCTCATAAAAGGAATCTACCCAAAACTAGAGATAGAGATTCAGAAGGTGAACCCACATGGGTTTGAAATGTAGATATTCAAAAAGGGTGTTGGAAGGAATTAGACCAAGGCTTGAATGAGAGAGATTTCTCACCCGACAACCACATCTCACCATCAAGCACAAAATCCTTATCCTTTAAAGAGTCAAAATACATAATGAAGAAACCCCTAGCACAAGGGAATAACTTAATATTTTCTTAAAAAATAGGCCTCTAAGAATCTAATATCTATTTGTGTAGATCAAGAAGAGAAATCCAAAAATTTCTAAATCTACAAAATAAGCCCTTATGTAGATATAAATCTTCATTTTAAGCACACCCTAATCATAAATCACCACCAGGGAAGATTTTGAACAAAGAAGGGGTCATAATTTCTCTCACAAAGAGCAAGAAACACTTCCAAAAATTGCAATATTAACAAAGGACTTTAGATAACCAACATTTATAGCCAACTTTGCAACACTAGTAGGCATCTAAGGAAATAAAAGTATCCTGAAGAAGAGTGATACCAACTGTGGAAACACTGTTGGAAAAATGAAGAAGATTGACTATCTCTATAGTTTTGTGTAATCATTGATGTCACCATGTTGTGACTACAAGTTTAAGACAATGCTTGATCTGGTATTTTGGTCCAATATCTGAACTGGTATTTGAGCTAAGCTCTATGGTATTCTTTTATGCATTCCTCAACAATTAGTAGTTGTAGCTTGTGGTTTTGAGAAATTCTTTATGGTTTTCAAAGGCATACATGATCAGAATATTATGTGCTCTGGTGCTCGTACATAATTTTTATTGCTTTCTACATTTCAAGTCTATTCTTGGTCGACTTCTTGGGGTAATTATGATACAGTGAATTAATTTTGCTTTGCAGATATATGTGCGACCTATTTTAGGTCCTTTCCAACATAATGTAGTGTGTTGGAGGTTTAAATTACCTTCTTGAAATATTTTGTGAATGATTGGAGCCAATAGTTGGTATTTTTGGTAAATATGAAATGCATCTAATTAGGCTGACCTAATTGATGTTTGCAGGAAAGATTAGGTATATAAATGAATATGTTGGAAAGTTTTAGTGAGTCAAGCGAGATAGAGACAGAAGAGTAGAAGTGTGTGTATGCGAAATTAATAAAGCAGCTGGAAGTGAGCGAAAAGGATGAAGTGTGTTGAATCAGTCTATTGAGCATCACCAGAACTGCATCAGCACTTGCTAGGTGCACTATTCTCAGTTCATTTTAGTTGTCAAGCCCAATTTTGTTTTGTCAATATTTTTGTAGGCAATGAGCCTCTCTTGTAAGAAGTGAGCTTTTGTATTTGGATAGTGAGTCCTTTAAGGGCAATGATCCCTTGGTAGTGATCCTTTTATTTTTATTTTGAAATTACTTTATACTATGAGTTAATCCTCACCATTGTTTTTCCCTCCTTGGGTTTTCCACATAAAAATCTAGTATTTGTTGTGTTTAATTACTTTCTATTATCTCTATTTCATGCTCATACTTAATGTTAGATAATGTGGTTATGGAATTGATATATGTTGGAGCTTTTAAGTTTAAATTTTGTGACAACTAATTCACCCCCCTCTTAGTTGTCTTGCATCGTTTTAACGATTGGTATCAGAGCTTTGGTTCCTTGGTGAAGACCTTAACCACTTGAGGAGGATCTTGAAGGTTGATTAGATGGATGATAAAAGAGAGCTTTGAACTATTCTTGAGGATCTTGACAAAGTGGAAAGAGAAAATAGATATATGAAAGAGAATCTTGATGATGCAAATGAATGTGTCTAGAAGCTGAAAGAACAACTGAAGAAATTCAAGGAAAGACACAGAGAAGTAAGTGAGCAACTGAAACAAGAGATAATTGGATTGAAAGTATCAGTAGAAGAAAAGAAAAGAATTGAAGAATGTTTGAATACAATGGTGAAAAATGAATATGATGAATGCACTAAATTTGAGCAGGAGATAGTAAACCTGAGGATTGAACTAGAGAAGGAAAAACTTTGTGAGAACAATTTCAAATCTAGCTCCGATAAGCTTGGATAATCACTTCCTAGAAATAAATCAAGTAAAGATAGAGTAGGTGAAAGTTCTAAGGCAAATCAAATGAATCAAGACAAAGGAAAGTAGAAGAGAAA
This sequence comes from Sequoia sempervirens, assembly GCA_007258455.2. Lineage (NCBI taxonomy): Eukaryota > Viridiplantae > Streptophyta > Pinopsida > Cupressales > Cupressaceae > Sequoia > Sequoia sempervirens. The sequence goes on along the minus strand of VDFB02000003.1, from coordinate 126,660,189 downwards.
TTTGAGGAAGTTTGCAAAAAGATAGCCTGTGCCAAAGCCTAATGCACAAAGGTATCCCTCTTTTAATGGTGTATGTTTTTCCTATAATAAATATGATCACAAAGCAACAGAATGCAAGAGCGGGATGAATCAGAATTAGTTTCCTAGATTTTTCATTGGACAATTTTTTTCATGCAAGAATATTAGACATAAGGCTAATGAATGCAAATCTCAAGTGAGAATGACCAATCAGGTAATGATGAATAGGTTTCAAAAATGAAGAATAAATCAACACTTTAATGGCTACTGCTATACCTGTAACAAATTTGGACACAAATAAAATGAATGTAGGTCAAGAGGTAATGGAGGTCAGACTAATCAGAAGAGTGTTGTCTGCTACAATTGTAATAAACCTGGACATATCTCAAAGGTTTGCAGAAGTAAGAAAGGAAAGCAATTTGCACTGGTAGAGAAGAATGATTTAGTAAAGAAGATTGACAAAGAAGAAATAAAACAAGAGATGAATAAGATATGGAAGAAAAAAGAGGAAGAAGAAGAAAAACCTAAAACTACTGATGGATTTGTGCTCTCATCCGATACAGATGATTTGTTCGGTAATTAGACCTAGCATGGTCTTAGGGGGAGCATTATCAGAAATATTATAAAACCCCCTGTTGTATGGCATGTCATAGGCTGGCACAAGGATGGAATGTGAAAAATGAGTACTCAAATGTTTTGGAAAAGGAACAAGAGGAAAACATGTTGGCATGAAAGTTTGTGGACTGAATTAGGGTTTTTTGTGTTGGGAAGAATGTTTTTAGCAACTTTTTGATATTCATCACATTTAATGTGTTTAAGGTAAATTTGATGAAGTTTAAGTTGAAGTTTGTGAATCTTATTAGTTAATTGTGCATTCAAAGAACTCAGAAGGTTCCCTGGAGTGATCTTGAAGCAAGCATGAAGGGATTTCAAAGAAATTGACTCAGGTAATCTAGAATTCGTTTCTCTATTTGTAAGAGGGGAAGAAGAAAAATGAAGAAATCTCTATTAATGAATTAAAGAAAGTTTAGAAATGGACAAAGAATCAAGTGGTGTCATCCCTCTGAAGTTGAAAGGAGTTGAGTTAGAAGAATTTGATCACAAGAAGATGAAAGAAATGGAACTAGGGATGAAAGAAATGAATTACAGAACATCAAAACCCTAGGTATGGATTTGTGGAGTGAATTTCCATGGGTTGTCGAAAAGGAGTTTATTTTGTTCTTATTGAATCATTTCAAGGATGGAAGTATTGTATTGGACAAACCCTACTTAGTTACGAAGGAAGCGATCGAGGCGATTACAAGCTTATGCAGTATTTAGGATCTTCCTAGAAAGAAAACTATAAATTACAAAGATGTGGAGGAGTTGACTAGCATTAGTAAAGACCCACGATCTCTATTGATAAACACTCTCGAGGATTTAGCTGTAAGGTATGTTGTGTACGACATTTTTTTTTCAGGATCTATTTTAGAAATTGTGAAGATTCCACATTGGCAATTGTTGTTTATATTGCACATATAATGGTTAAGGAGAACAGGAAATTTGATTTGTGTAGCTTGTTGCTTGAGAATCTTTCTGAAAATGTTTGAATGTCAGAAATGGAGGGTTATCCTTTTCGCTTCAGATCATTGTTGGTGTGCTTGGTTTTTTAATTTTTGTGTTCCCTACTAGGAAAAGATAATGTGGTATGGGAATCTAGGATTCCTATTGGAAAATAGGTCTACAAATATCTGGGAGCGTTGCCAGATAATGTAAGTATGTGCAAATCCTATTTCACATCCTTGAAAACAAATCTTTGCTTTGGTATATCTGCTTCGAGTCAGTTTGAGGTGGGCTCTCCCTCTGGTAAAGAGTAATTGGAGGTTGTCATTTCCCCTCTGGAATTAAAGAAGAGGAAATTTATAACTGAAGATATCACTGACATTTCAGAAGAAAAGGAGAAAGTATTCCCTAATGACATCCAGACTACGGTAGTTAAGGGGAAGATGAAGAAGATTGGTAAATTATGGAGTGTAGCCTCTCCTATTGACATACTGAAGATTGATGATGCCTTGGTAGAATATCTACTTCGAAAAGGTATTGGAATATTAGTTGTTTCTGATTCCTTGCTAGAAAATCTAGTTAAAATTGTTGAAGAAAGGATGTTGCTTGAAGGTCTAGAAGGATGCAAGTTTGAAGCTTTGGTTGAAAAGAGGTGTGTTAAAGTTAAAGGGAGATTATCTAAGCTTATCATGGAAACAAAGAAATGCATTAAAGAAATATTTGATATTTACAAGTATTGCCTCTAATGGCCTACTGCGGTAGATAATTTTAGAAGTAAAATTCAAGCAATTGAATTTGAAGTGAAAAACATTGGGAAGAATTTTGACATTTTTGAAGACAAAGAAGGAAAACAAAGATTGAGAGTTGGTGAACTACAAGTTGAACTGGTTGTTATACAAAGACAGAGAGATGATGTGATAAAAACCTTCTTGTTTCTAAAGAAGATTGTTGAGGTCCGGTTAAAACATCTTTTTGCAATACTTTCTAACGCAGAAGATGTTGAAAGACATAGTTCACATTGGTCACTATCTTTTACTCTGTTGGGATTATTAGAAAGCATCTACACAAGAATGGATTTAGCTACATTTAACTGGAGGAAATTGTGTCTAATTCTTGAGGAAAGATACAAGAAAGTGTTTCAGGTGAAGAGTGGCATTTTTACTTGAATCCTGAGTGTTAAATTTTTGTTGTTCTTGTTGTGGAAAAGAAGAAAAGGAAGAAAAAGAAGTTGATTGAAACTTTTGGATGGTTGGAGGTCTTTTTTTATTTTTGATGTCACCATGTTTAAACCTCTATTTATATCATTTTATTTTGGCCTCCCTTTGCTATTGATGTCAAAGGGTGAGAGAATTAGAGTATGGAGAGAGTTAGAGTAGAGTATGGGGAGAGTCTGAAGGAGAAGTTTTTACATTTTTCCATCAATGACAAAGGGGGAGATTGTTGGAAAAAAAAATAAGATTAACTCTCTACAGTTTTTTGTTTTCATTGATGTCACCGTGTTGTGACTACAAGTTTAAGATAGTGCTTGAACTAGTATTTTGGTCTAGTATCTAAATCAATATTTGAGCTACACTCTCTGATATTCTTGTCTGCATTCCTCAGAAGTTAGTAGTTGTTTCTTGTGGTTTTGAGAAATTGTTTATGGTTGTCAAAGGCATGCATGATCAGAATATTACATGCTCCAGTGCTCATACAAAATGTTTATTGCTTTCTACATTTGAAGTCTATTCTTGGTTGACTTCTTAGGGTAATTATGATATGGTGAATTAATTTTTCTTTGCAGATATATGTGTGACCTATTTTAGGTGCTTTCCGACATAATGTAGCGTGTTGGAGGTTTGAATTACCTTCTTGAAATATTTTGTGAATGATTGGAGCTGAAAGTTGGTATTTTTGGTAAATATGAAATGCATCTAATTAGGCCGACCTAATTGATGTTTGTAGGAAAGATCAAATATATAAATGAATATGTTGGACAATTTTAGTGAGTCAATTGAGACAAACACAAAAGAGTAGAAGTGTGTGTATGCAAAATTAATAAAGCAGTTGGAAGTGAGCGAAAAGGATGAAGTGTGTTGAATCAGTCTATTGAGCATCACCGAAACTACATCATCACTTGTTAGGTGCACTAGTCTCAATTCATTTTTGTTGTAAAGCCCAATTTTGTTTTGTCAATATTTTTGTAGGCAATGAGCCTCTCTTGTATGCAGTGAGCTTTTGTATTTGGATAGTGAATCCTTTCAGGGTAGTGAGCCCTTGGTAGTGAGCCTTTTATTTTTAGTTTGAAATTGCTTTATATTGTGAGTTAATCCTCACCATGTTTTTTCCCTCCTTGGGTTTTCCACATAAAAATATGGTGTTTGTTGTGTTGAATTACTTTTAGTTATTGCTATTTCATACTCATACATAATGATAGATAATGTGGTTATGGAATTGATATATGTTGGAGCTTTTAAGTTTGAATTTTGTGACAACTGATTCACCCCCCCTCTCAGTTGCCTTGCATCCTTTTAACAAACACCGTCATCCCAAAAAATGGCCTAAATAGGTGGTATAAATCCCTATTGGAAACCATGAGCAATTCATTCCAACCAACACTTTGGAACCTAGCACTAGAGTTGGGAGAATGGAAACCCAAGATAGTAGAGAGAGATAACACTAGAGAAACAACCGAGTGATACACTGAGAGAGAAATGCTCTAGCACACAAATTCTAAATTTCCCCCTAAAATAGGTACCACAAGGAAGAACACTAGAAATAGAAAACATTGGAATGCCTTCAATAATAAATCCATTGGTTGAAACCATGGCCAAGGCAATAAAAATAGAGGGGGTGTAATTTAAGAACCATATATTGTAACAAATAAGAGATTCATTAGGAGCATAGACATAACACTTTAGTTGAAATTTAAATATTAGTAATTTTCTTTTATTAGGAAAACAAGTTTTGAAGGGGTCCTAAAATCCTTTTTAAAAGGAGCAGGTTGCTATTAAATATAAGCACTAAAACCAAGCAACCCCAAAGCAAAACACCAACCATCAGAAGAACCAATAGCAAACAATCAACAAACCAAAAAAATGTATGATATTAAGGGTATGAGGCTTTGGTTGTTGGCTGTACAGGAAAGAAGCCCCACCATTTTACCAAAGGATCTCCCCTTAACACCAAGGACAAATAGTCTCAATTGTTGGCGTGGTAGGGAAAGACCTCACGAGATTTGAACCTTGGTAAATGTTATAATGATATGATGCATTATTTGAAGGTAATGATAAAACATGCTTGTTAATTTATTTTTCATTGTTGACCCCCCTTTCATTTTTAGATATTTATTTAATATATTATTTGAAGCTAATGATAAAACATACTTGTTAATTTATTTCTCATTGTTGACCCCACTTTCATTTTTACATATTTATTTTTTCTACTGATATTAGCATTTTATTATTTTGGATCAATCCTATGGCACAAGATTAGTCTTTCATTGTATAAAATTTATTCTTGAAATTTAATTTTTTCTCTCTTCCTAATTACATTCCCATCATGAACTAACTTGGTATACATCTTGTGTGAATTATTGTTATGTAGTAGTATTTAAAGACATCCAAGCATTCATTGAACACTAATTCATATTAAAAGAATTTTCATTATAGGAACACTTCAATTGAGGCACTAAATAGAATTTGTCTACATTATAATTTGTATCTTAGCATATTATTACATTTACTTGTTATTTTATAACATTTAATAAGGTCATAAAGTTGTCCATTCTATAGGGTTGACTTGGTGGAACTTAGTCTAACCCTAGTAATCCAACTACATCCCAAGATATTTCTAACTACCAATAATCCTTAATGATTATCAAGAAGCAAAGATCAAAGAAACCTAAGGAGAAAATGAGAGATTTATTAGATCATTTTTTTAGACCACAAGATAGATCCATACTCATAGAAGCAAGCTAGAGCTAAAAAATCAACCTATAATTAGTTATAAGTCTACATAGAACCCAAGACAAAAGGTAAATATAGATTAAACATTTATCAGGACCAAGGAAATAAATTTGAAAACTATATTTGAGTTATTTCATCATAATTTTTCTACAGCTAAGTACCCTAAATCCTTTGCATTTACTTCCCTTGATTAGCATGTTTATTTCTAAATTATTTAGTTCCAACTATTATTTCTTTAATCTAGGCTGAGTTACACTTATATATATGCATCTTATTTGATTTTATTATATTGATCCGAGGGGAAGTATATTTTCCTCTATACTTAATTCCAAGAACACAATAACTTTGCATGAAAATATTTTAAATAAATTTATAGTCCTAATAACAATTTTGACATGGAGTTGCAGCCTCTCATGGGTTGAAACTTGCATAATCAAAAGGATTTACTAAAGTTTGGCTTGAGGGTGATTCCCTCAATATCATTAATTATCTTTAAAAGTTGTCATATCCTTCATGGACGGTGGAGGCACTTATTAATTGATGCCATCAATATTGTTGAGTCCTTCGATCAATGCCTTATCTCTCATGTTTATAGAGAAGGCAATAGGTTGGTTGATTTCTTCACCAATTATGGGTCAATGATACTAAGGTGTGGGGTGAAGATGATCTTCTACTCCAAGAAGCTTGCTTGATTATTTAGCATGATGCTCAAAGGTGCTAAGAATTATGCTCTTTTTATGATGTTATGTTGTCACATGTTCCTTACGTGGTAGCCTATTTTGAGGTGTATTTTATTGAGAGGATAGGTCAGGTAGTATGGTGTGTTGGCTTGAATGACTGAGCACTCCTTTCTCATGATTTCCCTCTGCCACATTGCCAAATCCACACAGATTATGGGTAGCCAGGTAGCCTTTGTTTTATCGAGGTTTCTTATTTTTTGTTGCAAGCTTTCTAAGTTCATATGCCTTCTCTGCAAGTTCTTTCTACTGTTGGTGTTTTTGTATTTTGCTACCATGGGTGGGAGCCAAAACAAATTGGAGCATAAATCTTGTGGCACTACCAAAGTGAACAAGAGATTATGGGAAATCTTGGAAGCGAGTGGATTTACCTCGTATATGGAGAGGTTGCACGGGTATGATAAAAATAAATCCCAAGACTTTCTGGAGGCATGGCATAATAGGGTGTTGGAATTTGGGGGCAAGGAAGTTACTATCGCAAAGGAATTAATTGTTGAAATTACAAAAATTCTAATGGATAGGATGAATTTTTATAGAGACAAGAACAAGTTTTGTCCAGCTATAGATGTCTTCTTCAAACAAAATGAGTAGAGGAAGCTGGAATCGGCAAAATGTGGAGGCTATCTACACTCTTCTCTTAAAGAAATTTGGAGAGATGTCGTGGAGGATATTATGAGGTACTTCACTTTAGATGGTCTCTTTTTTGTTTTTTCAAGGCACCATTTTGTTTTACTGAACCATTTTAGGCATGAAAAGAGATTTTCCTTTCCATATTAGCTCTTGGATTCATTGGAAACTGGTATTAAGGATCACAAACATAATCCTAAGAACCTTATACTCCATGAAGGGCTTATTGTGTTGATAATTGACTATGTTAAGGCATTTATCCTCCCTATTCAACCCTTAGCTAGTAGAAAAAAAGAAAAATCTTGAGTATATTACTGGTTTTTAGGAGAATTATGAGGATGAAGACTACTCCCCTGGCTTGGAGGCTTCTTTAGAAGGTGATTCAGAGACTCTTGCTAGGTCTAAGGGTAAGAAGAAGAAAAAGACCCAATCTAATGCTCCCTCTAGAGATGAGGAGTCTATTTCTGGTGATGAGGTTGATATTGTGAAGCCTTCCCAAAAATTGAAATCTTTGAAGGGATTGGGAGGCAATAAGAGAAAGGTTGTTGGAAATAAAAGAAAGAAGGCTCAATCCCTAATTTCAATGGTTGATGGGTATGATACGGGTGTTGAGGGTGAGGTTGAGTGGCCTAGTTCTAATCTTGGAAAAATCTCCAGTGGTAAGAAGTTAAAGGGGCCAAAGATGGAGAAATTGACCAAGGAGGTTATGACCAATAAAGGCTAGTCGGGGATCTACCCTATTCTTAATACGCGGAAATAAGAAAGTGTGGTAGATGTTTAGCTCTTCAAGGAATTTAGAGAGGGAAGAGTAGTAGGGGCTTCTTGTTAGCATGCATGGTATGGAGAACCAGGTGTTGTATTAGAATGTGGATAAAGGAGTGAAGGTTTCTTCTTAGAAAGGGAAGGATACTCTAAAGAATGCTTCATCTAGTGACGAATCTGAGGCAGATTATGCCATTGAAAAAAATGGATTTAATTTTAGGAGGGAAATAATGCCAAATTATCTTGGCCTAGTGAAGAATCACTCTCTTTCTATGTTTACTCTCTTTAAGTGGGTTTTCATGGGATGAATTCTACCAATGTTCATGTTAGAGCGGCTTGCACTAATTTGATGAGGCTTCCTCTTCTAAGGGATAGATTCTGCAAGCTCAAATTGATAAGGTTTGGGCTGAAGTCAAACAACTCTGTGATACTCTCAAGATGGTGGCAGATGAAATTCTCAATATGAAGAATTCCTATGAGAAAAAAAAAAAATTGGAGGGAAATTTAGAGAAGGTTGTGGAGGTTAGCAATCATGCCATGTGTAATGAGGTGGCAGGTTTGTGTCTTTTGAATAAAAAGGCTAGAAAGTGGTTGGGAGACAACTCTAGATCAAAAGACTTGGTGGTTGAAGATGAAGTACAGCATAAAACTACTAATGAAACTAGTCCTTCAACCTGTACTCGTAACAAGACTAATCCTAATGCTAAGATGGGTGTTCCTGCTGATGAAGTGGTGGAAGTTATGAATGCTAATCAGAAAATTATTGACAAAGATCTTGAAGTGGTGAACATTCTAAAAAATATTTAGTTTGCTTTTTTTTTTGTGCCTTTTTTTTGGTTGTTTGTGTGTCATTTTTTGGCTGGTTTTTGGATGCTTCTCCTATTTTTGATTATATGATGATGTAGCAGGTTATCTTGTAAAGGGTTTCAGGGTCCCTTCAAAACTTTCTTTTCCTATAATCAAAAACAATTTTGAAATGGGAACTATAGAATAAAATTAGCATGTGTTTGATCCTATGCACTTTATAAATCCTTATCATTCCTCTCAACAATAAAAAAATTAACTTCAATTATCTCAAACAAGAAGAGATATTTTCTAAATAATGACTAGATTAAAATCCCATCATCCCTAATGCAAAATTAGTACAAGTAATTCAATGTTCTAGAACTCTATTACATATTTCAATCTTCATATTGAAAAAGTGATGGCATCTAGCAAAATTTGAATGCCAAGAGTAACATTTGTAAGATTGTTTATGGGAAGCTCGAACTCCAATGTCTAGTTAGAGTAGTGTTTGAGTATCTATCAACATGGTAACATTATGAATGCTAAAATATGTTAAAATATAAAGTTTAATAGAATTCTTGGACACATAAATTGGAGAATAGTACAAGGTCCAAATTGAAGAGGTTTGACCTTTGTGTTTTCTCTTGAAAGAAACACTTACCCAATTACAACCAAATTTTTTCCTAATTCTAAGAAATAATGAGGAACATGAAGATGATCCATGAGTTAATTATGCGTGTAGTTAAACCTTCTATATAATTTGAACAATTTTGGACTGAAGAGACTAAAATGGTTGGATAAAGGGGTGGAACTAATCTTTCTCTTTGTGAATGTGCTTGGTAAATAATAGTATTAAGAAAAGATAATGGTAATCCATGAGAAACTAAAAGTTAAAAACTAAGAAAAATCCTAAAATGTGTTTGAGATGTGGAATAATAAACCACTTTTTTGCATGCATTTTCAATGTGTTTAATCTCATATTCCAATTGGTTTGAGGGGTATGATGATATATCAAGAGACTTTGTACAAGGGTGTGGTTAACATCTTTACATTGACTATCAAACTAGGAATTAAAGGTGTTATAAATTTAATAGAAATTCTTCAAATTTTCCAAAATTAACACTTAATTGGCCCACTAACTATGAATCCTATTTAGAAACAATATTTTTAGGTAGACCAAATAATTTCTAAACAACTTCAAAGAACTTGCTCACAAAATTTATCTTGTAGTAAGGAATCAACTTAGTCATGTTGATGAATCAATTTAAAACCACAAAACCTAATTATGGTGACAAACAACCATAAATAAACCACTAAATAGGTTCACTAAGATACTTTCCTAAGGTATAACTCATGGGAAGGGACAAATGAAAACTTGTTCTTGTATTTATATTTACTAGCTTGGAGTGGAAACAAGCTACACAACACCTAAATATTTAAAGTACATCATAAAGAATCCAAGTCCAATGGAATAAATGTTGTGAATAATGAATCATATTCTATAGTAAAATTGTGTATTATTTAGAAAAAAAGTGTGGTGATTAAAAGACACACATAAAATATCAATCTTGTATAATTTCCTTGATGTGGAAATCCTAAAAGGGTATTGTTGTCACTTGAAATTTCACCTTGATAAAGTTGGTTTCAACATTCCAATGACACAATTTGAATGACCTTAAGGTGTGGGACCTTGAAAATGAGATAAAATCTTTGAAGAAGGAAGACTTTCTTTCTAACCTAGATGTAAAGTTCTAGTCTAATCCAAAACTAAATAACTCTAGATCTAACCCTATTCTATCAATTTATAGAGGGAAAAGGGGAGAGATAAATGAAAAAAATGAAAGGATGTTCATGCACCAAGATTATAATATGTTTCTTCTTTCCCATAATTGCAAAAAGAATCAATAAGAATTACCAATAAAATTTACACAACTCTCTATTATATCAACTCCTAGAGGTATTCATGGAGGTTAGGATATGATAAACACTCAAAGGGGATAATATGACTCATAGTTTGCACCTAAAAAAAAATTAACACAACATAAAACCATATAAATGATGATAAATAATCATACATGTATAGGGGCAATGAGGTTTTACACAAAATGCAAGAAGCTGGAGGAGGTGATACTAGGAAATTTACTAATACAAAGATGCAAACTTGTTTACAGTTATAAAGAATTCCAAATACATAGCACTACTAGAGAAACAAAAGAAGAATCTGGCTATGAGGAAGGGTGACTACAAAAAAGTGATTGTAGTAGAAGGGAAATATTTAAAGCTGAGAAAGGCATGCTCTGAGTCTGAACAAAAAAATTTCATTAGGATTTGTCAAAATTATGATGATATGGTTACATGGACCTATGAGGACGTAAGAGGTTTTTACCCTAGTTTGGCCCATCATACCATTGACTTAGATCCTAATGCAAAACCTACTAGATAAAAGGAAAGGCCTATCAACCCCAAAATTGAGCAAAATTAATGAGGAGAGAATTAGCAAAATTGGTAGAATCCAAGATCATTTTCCCATTAAGCATTCTTTTTGGGTGGAAAACTTAGTCCCTATAAGGAAGAATAATGGGGAGATAAGGTTGTGTGTAGATTTCAGAGACCTCAACAAGCCCTCTCTTAAGGACTGCTATCATCTTCCTTTCATGGATAAAATCTTGTAGAAGGTTAGTAGATCAAAAAATATCTTTCTTGGATGTTTACTAAGGCTACAATCATATTCTAGTCCAAGAATTAGACTAGCATGAAATGACATTCACCAATAAGTGGGGCATATATGCATATTTTAAAATACCCTTTGAGTTGACCAATGTTGGTGCAACATTTATGGTTGATAGGAAAACTAAGAGGGGGGGTGAATCAGTTGTCACTGATTATAACCCTAAATTCAATTACTGAAGCTAATACATAAACTAATTAAGTGATTAACCATCAAATACAAATGCACAAACACAATAATACTAGATTTAAGTCAAAAACCCAATGAGGGAAAAACCATGATGGGGATTAACTCACACTATAGAGAATATCAAAACCAATTACAAAAGGCTCACTACCTGAGATAAGGGTCACTACCTAAAATAAGGCTCACTGCCTGAAATAAGGACTCACTGTCTAGACTCACTATCCATAGGGCTACAACCTAGAGAACTCACTACCATAGAGATATGAAGAAGACTTGTTACACAGAGACAACAATCTTGATGCAATAATTTTCCACCACAATCACTAATCAACTCGCATTAATGATAGAGTTCACCTTCTACTCACTACATCCAGAAACTTGATGTTAAGCTTCACTTTGAAAAACCATACACTCAACTCACACACATTAAGAATATCATCAAGGTCACGTTTTCTCTTTCAATTATCTTCCTTATTTTCTTATGTACAATTCTCATCACTAGCACATTTTGTATTTATACTATCTCCAACCTTGAAAAGATACAAAGTCAGCCATCCAACTTCAAATTTAAATTAGGTCGGTGCCAAACATAGGGTGGAATTAGAATGAGGGTGACCCAAACACATTCTTTACCAGAACCCATAATAGATCCAACAAGCTTCATCAACTTTGAAAGTAGTGCTTTGACACATGGTCAGCCATACCAGTGTAAAACATAGATCAATTAAGCTTGTTACTTCCAAATGCCAAAACCAACTTCATCAAAGAGAAATCCAAACCAGCTTAAATTCTCTTGGACCTCAATCAACACATAGCAAAACATATTTCACAAGCACCGAAACCAACAACCTTCTTTTAATACAATTTTCTCAATATCCTTGGCATATACAATCAACAACAACTAGTAGATAACCAGCTAACTATTGGAGTCAAGCAACATTGAGAGGGGGGTGAATCAATGTTAAGCAATTTCAAAATTTATTGATCTATCCTTTCAAGTGCTTTAAAAATTCAATAAAAAGAAAGATACATGAACATGAAACAAAAAGCCATAACACAAGGATTTTTACATGGAAACCTTGTTAGGGGAAAAACCACGGTGGAGGCAGTCCACAATTTGAGTACTCAAATATAGTGTTTTACAAAATGGGAATGCACTTGCATTCAGGCACACTGCTTAGAGCTCACTGCTCAAAATCAGGAATGCTCAATACCTTACAAAATATTTGGATTACAACAAAATATTGAACTAAATATATCGCATCTACAAATTCCTGATTACAGTTCTAGTTAAGCTCATAGATCAAATTCTGGACCTTCTATCTAATTCTACACTTCGCTCTGCTCTACCTTAATTTGCTTCACAAAATTCCTCTTTTGTACAAGTAAAATTCACTCAACTGATCTTTTGATATTTGCACACATATCAGCATATATTGAACACACATGCATGCACACCAAAATGAATTAACGATCTCACATATATATCCTCTACCAAGAATTTGATCGCTATATGTTGGCTTCAATGAAATAGAAAATATCTCCCAATTGTTAGCTCAAATCATGAATAACATTTAATGCTCATCCACCAAAGTTGGCCACAACATAGCTAGGACCCAAAACAAAATATTTGAACACAACAATACTTTAAACAATTTCATCTTAAACATCCGCAACACCAACATTCGATTAGTCAGCCTTCATATATTGATAAATAGAAAATTGAACAACCGGATCTCCTAACTCGTACACCAAATGATGTGACAACACAAAACTGGAGAGTAAGACATCTCATATTCTCAATGACCTTTCCTAAGATCCACAACCAAAACTAATAACCTAGTAATGCAAACCACTTGACAGATTCAAGCTTCAACCAGATACCTTGTTCTCCACTTTGTCTTCCGGGATAGTCAAATACTATAGTGTGAATTGGATCAATGACTTCAGTTTCCATCAATACCAACACCAGAATCCATATGCCAACAATTTCTCCCTTTGGCATTGATGGCAACACTTAGTGAAAATGACTAAGTGTTAGAACCTTCAAAACTCCAAAACGCCATAGGTGATAAAAGTCAACAAAACTCCCCCTAAGTTTGATAAGGAATTTTTCATTGCTTTCTCTCCCCCTTTGACATCAATGACAAAAATTTCCTTTCTCCCCCTTTGAAGTGTAACCAAAACTTGTGCAAAAATTGATTCAAAAATTTGAAGAAATGCAGCTACTAATTGAAGATTATTTTGTGCTTCTCCTTCATCTCCGGAAGAAACTTCTTCCATGCTTCCACTACAATCCTGGTGATTATAATCATGTTGTTTTTCTTAGATATCTAGTTGATAATTTTGATAAGGGATTTCGGAATGGTGAAGACATATTCCAATACTTCTCCCTTCCTTGGCATCTCAATCAATTGTTCTAGCCTACACTCGATTATGTCCTTCACTTTCCAAAAAGTGTCAACAATCCTATTCCTAGTGTTCTAAACATTTGTATGCTTTGACTGCAGTTCTTGAATCCTTTTCCTGATTGCATCATCTTGATCCTGAGACAAGTCAAAGTTTTGACCAATATTGTTTAGCTCAGTTTCAATTTAATTGCAAAAGATTTTTGGATTCGATTGTGTGTGAGTTTTTTGCATCAACATTTTAGATCACACTCTGTGACCCATCATCGGTATGAAAATGAGAGCACCAAGAGAAATGATGTCATTTTCATCCTGATGATGGATCATGGAGTGTGATCCGAAACATTAATTCAAAAAGCTAACACACAATCGAATCTATAAATGTTTTGCAATTAACAATATGGATTGTGGAAATGTATTATCTTTGATCAGTTTCAATTTGTTCCAGCTTCTCTTTGTACTTTTTGATTGCATGAGGCCATCAAAGACAATGGTTATAAATGGTTTTTGTAGTGCTTATGCATTGTCTTAGTTCATTCATGTGCATTTTTAGCTTGGTAAGTGACAATCTATACTGCTTCTTTAGGTGTAGAATCACTTCTTCTTCCTTATTTTGAGATTCTGATTCCATTATTTCCTTGATACATTAATCATCTCTTCTGGAAACTTGTTCTGCAAATTCTCCAATTTGATATGATTGTGCACAAAATGAGCACTTAGTACACTTAAGATCATGTCATGTTCATATGAAGGTCTGATAGACCACATGTTCGCAATCTTTTGCATTCCATCTTCCTCATGAATAAGTTGCATTAGATATTCCTTGGTTAGATCACCTTCTTCTTCACTTCCTTCTTCCATTTCCTTTTCTTGTTCTGGATTAGTTGTTTTCAATTCTTTTCCAAGGGTTTCCTCATATTCCTCATTGGATTCCTCATCTGGTATGTCCACAATAACTTGTTCTTTTCCTTTCCCTTCAAATTTGAGAGTCTTGCATGTTGGTGGAGCAATTTCCTTTTTTCTTTTCCTCTTTTTCTCCATCTCACCAAAGGAGGAACCAATTTCAAGTCCTCTTACCGAAATGGAAGCACCAGTTGAACCAAACTTCCTTAGCAAACCCTTAAAGAAACTTTCATATACTTGATCATAGTTTACCAAATTGTTAGAGTATATGTAATCTGCTTACAGATTGGTTCACTCTCTTCCCATGTTACATTGTTGTTCAAGGGTAAACAATTCAGAAAATATATCACAAGGAATATAACCAAAGTACCAAACCTAAAAGGGTAACCTGTCTCCTTTGTCAATTGCACATTATCCATCAGTTGATCTTTCAACAATCCACAAAGATCAAAATCCTGATCTTCCATTATCATCTTGTGTGAAATATAAGCTACACCTGCTAAAGTAGCACCTTCTTTGTTTCTAAAAAAAAAATTGTAATATATTCCATGCACAATGTACCTTGTCACTAAATCTTTAATTGTGGAAATTATCAATGCCCTTTGGTCTCCAGTTACTCCAATTAGGATTTCGACTTCTTTATTCTAAATTGATTTCTTCCTCAGTATTTCCCCAACCATGCATAACTCAATTACAATTGTGATCACTTATTTTGAGATAAGGTAGGGTTTATCCAAAGTTATAATATCATCATTCAACATGTTCATAATGAACTCAAAAATTTTTGCATTTCTGAAATAAGGAAATTCACTCCAAATATCCAAGCTTTTGTGTTTTGTTTCACTTAGCCATTTCAATTCATTGTTCGACAACATGTTTCTTTTGACTTTGATCTTCTCGATGTTATACTCATCTAGTTTTACCATTCCTTTGAATTGTTCCATTTTACCTTCCATACTCAGAAATACCAAAGAAATTATTCAACCGTACACCAAACTTCTTAATGCAATTGAAGTACTTGATGAACTAGGGTTTTTCCACCAAATTCTCTTCATGCTTTCAAAATTACAATGCAGGGTGCTCTTCTTCTTCGTTTCTTTGACACAAACTAGAAAATGAGGGTTTCAACTCCCTTTTATAGCTCGTACACCTAAATTTTATTGTAATAAATGATTTTTCCCTAACTTATCCTGATACCCTGTTTTCAACAAAAAAAATTGTGGATCTTCAACTCAGCATAATATCCTTTCCAACTGATTCCATACCATCTGTAGATCAATTAGTGCAACCACTACAATCATCCACATCCCAGTGTCAACTACCAGTAGGGGGTTTGAAATATTTTTCTTGACAACTCCCCCTAGGCCAAAGGCCTAAGACTAGTTCCTGGAAATATTACCAGAAGAAAGTTCTAATGCTAGCTCATTTTCTGCAATAGAGGAACTCTTCTTTACCCATGTCTTCTTCATTCGATCCCTTATTTCATCCACAATCAATTTCCCTTTTCCTTTATCATTTCTCTACATATTTTTGTCTCTATATATCGGACCTCTTCTATCCATATTTTTGTCTCTATATATCGGACCTCTTCTATCCATATTTTTGTCTCTATATATCGGACCTCTCCTATCCATATTTCTATTTCTATAGAATCTTGCAATGTGACCATATTTGTTGCAATTGAAACACACAACATTTCCTTGTCCAAACCAATCATTCCATTGATTTCTTCTTGATCTACATTGATTATCAATATGCCCAAATCTTCCACAGGTATAAAATTCTACATTCCTTCTATAGTTGTTTGGCACATTTCTACATTCAATTGACTTATGACCGAACTTATTGCAATTGAAACACTAATCAGAAAATGATAAATCACTTGATTTCATTTTACTTCTACACTAAGTAGCCATATGAGCAAACTTATTGCAAGCAAAATAGTATCCATTAAAATTTTGAGCATTAGGTTGTCTTATTGGATGCCTTTTTGCTTTGTCCATTAGATTTCCTTGTTTGAAATTCCTTTGTCTAGATCTGTAACTTTCTCCTTTTTCATAACCAAGACCTCACTTATCATTTCTATTCTTCTTCCCTTAAGTCAACTCATCAAGCTTAACAAAGTTGATCTTGAACTTCTCCTTATATTCATGTGTAGTAGCTTGTTCATCTCTAAGAATGACAATCTATTTTTCAAGCTCTTCCTCATTATCTCTGGATTGTTGCAGTTCCATTTCTATTTGAATGAATTCTCCATTTATTATGTTGCATTCATCAGATATTTCTTTTAGGGGCTGTGCAAGATTCTCCTCTTTCATCTTTCTATCTTCAATATCCTTAGTTAGTTTTATCATCATAGATTCCATCTCATGCTTTAGGGTAGCACTGTCTCTAAGCTTTTCACATTCTTCAGTTATTTCCTTCAAGGTTTGATTTAGATGATCGTCATCCATCTTTTTTCTCTCTTCAATAATTTTTCTCTCTTTTTGCTTTATTTGATCACAGAGGTCCTTTCTCCTTTCTCTAGATTTAATAACCTAATCCTTCAACTTCTGAATGAATTTCTTAGCATCCTTAAGATTTCTTTTCAATTCCCAAACTTCTACCTTAGACTAATCAAGATCATCAAGTGCCACCACAAGCTGCTGCTGAAGACTACCAAATTCCATTACATTCCAAGATCTACCTTAAGCTTTAAAATTTCTTCAAAGCAACTCAGCTTTGATACCAATTGGTGGACTCAAGCAACATTGAGAGGTGGGGTGAATTTGTGTTGACCAATTTCAAACTTTATTGATTTGTCCTTTCAAGTGCTTTAAACATTCAATAAAAAGAAAGATGCATGAACATGAAATAATAAGACACAACACCATAGCACAAGGATTTTTACGTGGAAACCCTATTAGGGGAAAAACCATGGTGGAGGCTAGTCCACAATTTGAGTACTCAAATATAGTGTTTTACAAAATGGGAATGCACTTGCATTCAAGCACACTGCCTAGAGCTCACTGCTCAAAATCAGGAAGGCTCACTGCCTTTACAAAATATTTGAATTACAAAAAAATATTGAACTGAATAGATAGCATCTACACATTCTTGATTATAGTTCTAGTTAGGCTCATAGATCAGATTATGGACCTTATGTTTGATTCTACACTTCGCTCTGCTCTACCTTAATTTGCTTCACAAAAATCCTCTTTTGCACAAGTAAAATTCTCTCAACTAATCTTCTGATATTCGCACACACATCAACATATATTGAACACACACGCATGCAAACCAAAATGAATTAACGGTCTCACATATATATTTGCTACCAAGAATTCAATCGCTATATGTCAGCTTCAATGAAATAGAAAATATCTCCCAACTGTCAGCTCAAATCATGAATAACATTTAATGTGCATCCACCAAAGTTGGCCACAGCAAAGCTAGGACCCAAAACAAAATATTTGAACACAACAATACTTTAAACAATTTCATCTTAAATATCTGCAACACCAACATTCGCTTAGTCGGTCTTCATATACTGATAAATAGAAAATCGAACAACCGGATCTCCTAACTCATACACCAAATGATGCGATAGCACAAAAATTGAGAGTAATACATCTCATATGCCCATGACCTTTCCTGAGATCCACAACCAAAATTGATAACCTAGTAATGCAAACCACTTGAAAGATTCAAGCTTCAACCAGATACCCTGTTCTTCACTCTGTCTTCCAATATAGTCAAATACTATAGTGCGAACCGGATCAATGACTTTAGTTTCCATCAATGACAACACCAGAATCCATATGCCAACACTGACCAATTGAAATCAATGAAAACACTTCATTTCTCTTCCATTCTTGCAACTATCTCCCCCCTTTTCATTGATGGAAACACATGCCGTGAAAAACCATCAAAGACGCCATACCTATTCTAAAAATTATTTTCAAGATTTTTCTTTATGCTTCTTCCCTTTAAGAAGATCATCATCCTCATTACCTACTTTCTCTTATTAAATTTCTTTTCCTTTTCACATGCTCTCTCTCTTTTCTTTTTATTTTTTTCACATGCTCTCTCTCCCCCTTTGACATCAATGGAAAAGGAAAAAGATATTTCCATTGAAACTTCCTTTGACATGACAACACTTAGAAAATCTGCCTACTCCCCCTAAGGGTAGCCACCAACAAACATTAGTCCAAAAGATAGAATCATGAATTCACCAAAATGATGCATCTTCAAATGCGTCTTAGTTTGTAAAAGGAGGGGCAATAACCCCTAGCTTATCCCAGAGATACTCAAAAGTATCTTTAGGTAGAGCCTTTGTAAATATATATGCAAGTTGATCTTTTGCCAAAACATACTCAAGCTTGACTTCATTCTATATAACCTTCTCTCTTAAGAAATGATACCTGGTAGATATATGCTTCATTCTCGAGTGCATCATAGGGTAATTCAAAATGTTAATTTCACTTGTGTTATCATAGAAGATAGAAATAGGATCATCATATAGCAATGTGATATCTTTCAATGTTTGTTTCATCCAAAAAAATTGTGTACAACACGATGCAGCAACAATATACTCAGCTTCAACAGTAGACAAAGAGACTGAATCTTTCTTTTTACTCAACCATGTCACCAATCTAAATCCAAGAAAGAATGCACCACCACTTGTACTTTTTCTTTCATCTATACTTCCAGCCCAATCTGCATCTATATAAGCACTAAGTGTAAAATCGATATCTTTAGGATACCATAATCCATAATTTAGAGTTCCTTTCAAATATCTGAATATTCTTTTAACTACAGTAACATGTGCTTCCTTCAGATCTTCTTGAAATCTAGTAACAAGACAAACTACATGCATAATATTTGGTCTAGTAGCAGTCAAATACAATAGTCCACCAATCATAGATCTATATTTGCTCTGATCAGTCTTAGGTGAATCATCATCCTTTCCCAACTTGCATCCAATTACCATAGGAGCACTTACCCATCTGGAACCATCCATTCCAAATTTCTTTAATATTTCTCTCACATACTTAGATTGTGAAATGAAAATTCATTTCTCTATTTGATTAATCTATAGCCCAAGAAATAAATTCATCTCGCCAAACATAGACATTTCAAATTATTTTTGAATTTCTTCCACAAACATCTTGCACATCTTTTCATTTCCTCCAAAGATAATATCATCAACATATACTACTACAATCAAGATTTTGTCATCCTCAGTCTTGAAATACAAATTACTATTTGTCGTACCTTTGTTAAATCCTTGTTGATTCAAATACTTATCTAACCTTGCATTCGAAGCTCTAGGAGCTTGCTTTAGTCCATATAAAGCTTTCTTCAATCTGCACACCATATCCAGTTGACCTGTTACCTGAAATCCTTCTGGTTGTTCCATGTAGACCCCTTCATCTAGTTCACCATTCAAAAATGTTGACTTGACATCCATCTGATAGACTTTAAAATATTTATAAGAAACTAATGCTAAGAACATCCTTATAGCTTCTTTCCAATATATTTTTGGTAATCTGGCTTCAGTAATCATTGACCTAGCAACTTCTTGAACTGTTTTATTTTTCCTTTCAACAACTCCATTCTGCTAAGGAGTTCTCAGAGGAGATAATTTTCTATTTATTCCATTCACTTCACAAAACATATTGAACTCATGGGAGGTGAATTCACTACCTCTGTTAGATCTCAAGAATTTTATCTTCAAATTCACTTCATTTTCAACCATAGCCTTGAATGTTTTGAATCTATCTAATGCTTCTTATTTTTCTCTTAAAAATGTAACCCATGTATATCTAGAATAATCATCAATTAATAGCATAAAGTACCTTTCACCAAGTAGACTTCACACTCTCATAGGACCATAAAGAATCAAGAAATTCAGTAGTAGACTATTCTCTTGATCTGTAATGATTTCTTGTTTGTTTCCCGAACTGGCAATTCCTACAGATAGCATTTATTGGCTTTGTAATTCTTGGTAGATCTCTCACAGCTTGAATAGTACTAATCCTTTCCAAGTTATCAAAATTCATGTGACACATTCTCTTGTGCCATAACCAACTGTCATTTATCTGAGTCATAAAACATTGTCCATTAGTACCTTTAAGTTGATCAATATTCCCTTCATATTTCTTTCCTATAGCAATCAATATTTTGGATCCTTTCTGGATCTCACACTTCTCATCCTTAAACACAAGATCATATCCCTTTCTACACATTTGACTAATGCTCAACAGATTATTCCTTAAACCCTTAACATAGTAGACATCGTTAGTATGATGCTTGCCATCAAAACTCACTGAACCTATCCCACATATTTTAGCACCAATATCATTCCAAACATAACCAGACCTCCATCATATTTTCAAGTTTCAAAAAATTACTCTTGTCACCAATCATGTGATGTGAACAACCACTATCAACTACCCAAAAATTATTTTCCTATTTAGCATTCATTGTCATCTAGATCTTCATATTCTGAATCTTCATGTGAAATATTAGCATTCTCATTAACATAGTAAGCTTTGTTAATCTTCTTTCCTTTCCTTTCTTTCTCATATCTTTGTTTATTATTTTGATCTCTTTTCAGACACTTTGCAGTATAGTGACCAATTTCTCCACAACTAAAAAATTTAAAGGGAAATTTACCTTCACACTTACCAGATCCTTTTCTCAATCTTCTTACAAAGTTAGCCTTGATTTCTTCAAATTTTTCTTCATTCAAATCTTCAGATATTGTAGCTTTAAAAGAAGTTTATGTTTTGCTTCACTTCTTAAATTTGAATTCCTCATTTTGTAAGATGCCAAGAATCCTAACAACAAATCCTTAGTGCATGTCTTGTAATCTACAATCTTCTCAATAACACTCACCTTTTCATTGTAGTATCAGGAAGAGTTCTGAGAATCTTCTTTACAATTCTGGTTTCATCTATAGTAGCACCAACAGATTGCATTCTAGCCACTACCTCATCTAATCTCTATGCATAAGGTTTAACATTCTTATCTTTGGACATATGTAGAAGATCAAACTGTGTTTCCAAATTCTATAATTTTGCTTCTTTCACCCTTTCATCACCATCATGTACTCTTTCTAAAGCATCCCAAACTTCCTTAGTTGTCTTCAAATTATGAACTTTAATCACCTCAAAATGTACCAAACTATTCTTCAAGATGAGCTTCGCCTTGTTATTCACTTCATGTGCTTTAATTTGCTCAGGTGTACTCATACCATTTGCAAGAGGAGTGTAGGGATTCTTGTAAGCTTTCTCTACATCAAATCCACAATACTCTAGATATTCTTCCATCAGTACTTTCCAAATACTATAGTTAGTTCCATCAAACTTCGGATAATAAAAGATCATCTTGTTAGCCATCCCAAACCTTCCTCAAGCAGTTAAGATCTTCACCAAGGAACCAAGCTCTAATACCAATTGTTGGATAGGACAACTAAGAGGGGGGGTGAATCAGTTGTCACAAATTATAACCTTAAATTCAATTATCAGAGCTAACACATAAACTGATTAAGTGATTAACCATCAAATGCAAATGCACAAACACAACAACACCAGATTTATGTGGAAAACACAATGAGGGAAAAAACACAGTGAGGATTAACTCACACTATAGAGAATATGAAAACCGATTACAAAAGGCTCACTACCTAAGATAAGGCTCACTACCTGAAATAAGGACTCATTGTCCACAGGGCTACAACCCAGAGGGCTCACACTACCACAAAGATACAAAGAATACTTGTTACAGAGAGACAACAATCTGAATGCAATAAAGATTCCACCACAATCACTAATCAACTTGCATGAATGATAGAGTTCGCCTTCTACTCACTGCATCTGGAAACTCGGCATTAAGCTTTTCTTTGAACAACCACACACTCAACTCACACACATTAAGAATAACATCAAGGTCCTGTCTTCTCTTTCACTTATGTTCCTTCTTTTCTTATGTATAATTTTCATTGCTAGCACATTCTATATTTATACTATCTCTAACCTTGAAAAGATACAAAGTTGTTCGTCCAACTTCAAATTCAAATTAGGTCAATGTCAAACATCCTAGGGTGGAATTAGAATGAGGGCAACCCAAATGTATGCTCCACCAGGACCCATAATAGATCCAACATGCTTCATCAACTTTGAAAGTAGTGCTTGACACACGATCAGTCATACCAATGTAAAATACATAGATCAATTAAGCTCGTTACTTCCAAATGCCAAAACCAACTTCAATAGAACCAGGGCAACACAATTCTTTGAACCATACTCCATAAGACTTCATCAAAGAGAAATACAAACTAACAACAATTCTCTCAGACCTCAATCAATACACATCAAAACATAGTTCACAAGCACTGAAACCAACAACCTTCTTTTAATAAAATTTTCTCAATATCCTCAACATATACAATCAACAACAACTAGTAGATAACCAGCTGAGTGGTTCACATCAATGACAACACTTCATTCTCTTCCATTCTTACAACACTTTAGAGGGTGATAGAAATGGCTTTCATGGGTGTACTAGCAAAGTTTGTGGTGATTTACCTAGATGATATCAAAAAAAACTCAAAAAATGCAAGTGATCACTTTGACCATCTTGAGAAAATTTTCAAAAAAGTGTAGAGAATATGATGTGTCCTTGAATCCAAAAAACTGTGTGTTTTCCACATACCAAGGAAAATTACTTGAACACGTTATTTATAAAGAGGGTGTTGTCACTTGGAATTGCACCCTTGTTGAGTCTTTTATTCAACATTCCAGTGAAACATGGGATTTATCTTAAGGTGTGGGACCTTACAAATAAGATCAAACCTCTTGAGAAGCTTAGCTTCCTTTATAATCTAGATGTAGTAGTGTTGGTCCAACCCAGCACTACATAACTCTAAAACTAACCATGTTCTGTCAGCTTGCATAGGGAAAAGAGAAGAGAGAAATATAGGAAATGAAAGGAGTGGTGATTTACGAAAATTAGAATGTGTTTCTTCTTTCACACTACAGCACAAAGAATCAAAAAAATATTGTAAAATATTCCACACAATTCTCAATCCAACCAACTTTTGGAGGTGTATATGGAGGTTAGGCTTTAATAGACACTAAAAGAGGAATAAATTGTCCACAATTAACACATGCAAACAAGATTAACACAACATGCAAGAATAGAAAAAATAAAATAATTCATTAAATCGTATAGGCAAGAAAATTTGTACAACATGAAATATGTGAGATAAGGTAAAATAATAGTATTTATTGATATAGAGGTATTGGGGCCAGTTTACAATTGTAGAGATGAAAAATACAAGTATTTTTCTAGAGAAAAAAGTGAAGAACCCTTTACAAAAGGATCCCTAGAGGATTTATTTTAAAGAGAGGAAGCTAAGAATCCATGATAAAATATGGTAGAATAGATAGAAACCCTAGTTATTATCAAAACCAATTAAATTCATAAATGTGTACATTACAATTTGATTTGAGAGACCAAGGAGGTGTGATAAGACATCTCTAAGGCTTTTCCATATCCTCACATTGATTATTTATGAATTTGAGTACAAAAAGGATGAAGATCGCCCAAAACATTTGTGGTCTAGGGATGGAACTTCTAACAAAAGGGGTCCCTACAGGTAATAAATGAGGTATTGGTATCATTTTTCTCTTTGAATCCATGCTAAAAGTATTAAAATCAATCTTTGTAGATCCCTTGGGTCACTATTTGGTGGTTATAGTGATTCTTGGACATTAATGGTGTTTCAAGGTCAAAAATATGCCTTCTTGAGTCTATTGAAAAAGTTTCAATTTTGAGCCTACCATTGTACCAAAATAATTAAATAACCTAAAACCCCAAATACACTTATATTGAGCATTGGGCTTCGAACCTACCACGTATCACTTTCCATCGACATTTAGGCTTGGAAGAGATCACATAAAACTCCAATTCCCTGATGGGACAATCCTTTTTCAAGCAACGAGCATTGGGAATCCACTTTGATGCTTCCCAGTGAGGAAAGGATGAGGGACACTAAAATTCCAACATTTGATGATGATGTCAGCATGATGAATTAGGATTTTAGGGGTGGAAAGGATGGTAGGTGAAAGGACAAATGTCCAATGAAATAACTTAGAACAATTTATGCATGGTGGACCTCAGGCGTCGACATTGGGGATAACTATTACCTCATACCAAAATGGTATGAGAGTAAGGGGAAGCTAAAATATCAAAGTCTAATAAAAAGATAGGTAATTTTGAAAAGGTCTAAAGAAGAAGTTGGGGTTTAGGAATAATCCTTACCTTATACCAAAATAGTATTATGAGCTAAGATCCCATGAAATCCATGAGTTAGATTATAGATCGAGTGCAAAGACCATCAATAAATAGAAATCAACCACCACACTAATGATGAAATGGGTTGTCTTCATCATCCATTATTGAAAGTACATGTGAATCCATTCCCTTGAACTAAACAATGGATTATAAAAAGGAATATATATTTTGGTATTTTTGGTCATTAATGGTACCCTAGACCATGCAAGGAGGTAGGTTGAAGTTAACAGTGCAAAACATGATCTAGTTTAACTTTTTTAGGATCAAGGGGTTAGGGATACCTTATAACCCATACCACTCATTTGGTATCAATGACCAAGAGTATGTCACAACTCATGCTCAAAGAAATAAAATAAGAGTATCTTCACATTACCATCCCCAAAATACAATGAAATTATCAAGAGTTCAAGATTGGGGGTATCAAGGAATCCATCCCGCAAGATATATAAATAAGGATAGGTTTGAACTCACAAATCTGATAAGGTAATATAGTAAGAAGTATCAAGAATTGGGAATCCAATATACTTCATACCTTATACCACTTTAGAAGTATTCATGTGTCTTTGACTCTAAAATGAGAAAATTTAGGTATCAAGGATACTAAGGAAAAGATACCTAGCTAAAGGGATGCCCAAAACTCTGACTCTGAAGGTAACTTGGTATAAAGAATTGCAGAGTCATGGTTCTATGAAAATTATGTCTATAAGGAAAAGTATGAAACACTAATCAAGGCAAGGGGAAATATGGGGGTTGGAGAAAAAGGATTCTAAGAAGGAAAAATCCAAAATCTTGATAGGAAAAGGGGATGAAGGTGACAATCAAGGAAAATATATGCTAGACTGGGAAACTCCAAAATTTTGATATAAGAACAATCCTTAGAAATGTGAACATAAAACCTCCACACTTAGAACTTATGGGACCTTTGCAACTTTTAACACGTTGGTAAGCACATGGAAAATGAAGAGGCAGAACACATGCAAACTTTGAAAAAAGAATTCAATTAGGAACTATCTTAAATCAATTATCTATGATGAATAAAATAAAGCCAAAATGCATAAAGGGGGATATGATTCAAGAACAATTGAACACAATCAAATTGGACATTGTAGCATTGTAAATTTTCACCCTTAACAATTTCACACTATGTTTTTCTCCCCTTAAGTAATGGACCTAATTAAGCACTTAATTTCCTAAATTATGTATTCTTTGGACCATTTTAATCATTTTCTAACAATTTTCAAGTACAAAACAAATTCATTCATTTAATACTTTTCCACCAACTCCTTAATTCCCAAAAAATAGGTTTGGGACATTGGTGCCTAGAGCTCCTATGTTCCCTTATTTTTGCTCCAAAGTCAAATATGTCAGTGTCAATATTTTTTTATTTGAATTTCAAATATCTAAAGTCGGTTATCATGATTTAATTTTCAAAAATTAAAATAAATGACTATAAATACATAGTTATTGCATTATTTGAAATCTAACAAGGAATATCTAGAATTTATTAGAAAATTTATGATCAAGAATTATCAAGAGCATTATCAAGCAAGTCAAGAGAAACATTTCAAAGATGTAATGCATCAATTCAAGGTCCAAGCATCATGTCAAAGTTAATGTGATTTTGTTCATGTTTATGTTATCATGTTGCTTGTGAAGACTAACCCTTTAGGCCTCCAAGAAATTCAAGCAAGAAAGATTCAAATCTTGAAGAGATTTGCATGAATTCATTCCTTCAAGGAAGCTACTGAAGGGTGGTGAGTTGCATCACTTTGTTGATTCATTATTCCTTTTTAACATTTATTCATTTATCATTGACATTGCCATTGTGTAACTGGAAACACTAATATGGGGTTTGACTAAGGCAAGCCCCTAAATGGAACAACCCTTCCTCTCTCTTTGAATGTGCAAGTTTTAGATTATAAAAAGATTAGAATAAGTTTGAAGTTCAATTATCCATTGTTGTAATCAAATCCTACACCCTAACAACTCACAAAAATTCAGTTATAGAATTATTTAACGGTTATGTAACATTGTGACAAGCTAAGAATGTAAGCTTTGATCTGGCACTAGAGGACTATGAAAACATATCTGAAATTGGTCAACAAGGACAGTGTCACCTTCGGAGGAAACATCCTTTGAAATCAAAAAAAATTATACCATAGGTGCACAGTGTCTTGCTCAATCCATTTTTGTAGTTTGATTTCCTCTATGACTTCTCAAATTTGTTGACTTTGCATCAAAATAGTCATTTGCATCATTAGGTCAATTGAGTAATTACTTTTTTGCATCACTTTGTTGATTCATTATTCCTTTTTAACATTTATTCATTTATCATTGACATTGCCATTGTGTAACTGGAAACACTAATATGGGGTTTGACTAAGGAAATCCCCTAAATGGAACAACCCTTCCTCTCTCTTTGAATGTGGAAGTTTTATATTATAAAAATATTAGAATAAGTTTGAAGGTCAATTATCCATTGTTGTAATCAAATCATACACCCTGACAACTCACAAAAATGCAATTACAGAATTATTCGACAGTTATCTAACATTGTGACAAGCTAAGAATGTAAGCTTTGATCTGGCACTAGAGGACTATGAAAACATATCTGAAATTGGTCAACAAGGACAATGTCACCTTCGAAGGAAACATCCTTTGAAATCAAAAAAAATTATACCACAGGTGCACAGTGTCTTTCTCAATCCATTTTTGTAGTTTGATTTCCTCTATGACTTCTCAAATTTGTTGACTTTGCATCAAAATAGTCATTTGCATCATTAGGTCAATTGAGTCATTACATTTCATCCTTAATCTCATTTCAAGTTTGGTCAAGGGAAAGTTGACTCACCTTTCAATTTGTAAGTCAATCATATATTTTGTCTAAATCCATCAAACCCCCACTACCTCAACTCTTAAAGAAAATATTATGAAAATTTTTCCAAACCCTAGGGTCTCACCTTTTCCTACATTTCATTTTGGTTAACCATATGTATTAACATCATAAACCTTCTAAAAATTTGAAGAAATTTATCCTAGATCTAGGTTTTACATTGCATAACTTTACATTGTTCATTTAGGCATTCATTTTTGCATCATAAAAGACTAATATTCAAAAAAATTACATATCATATTGCATTATAGGTTGAAATAGGGTTAATTTCAGTCATTATAGCTCATATCTATATTTTAATTGTATTCATAAATTTGGATTAGGTCATTTACATTTGAAATCAAATCTAAAATTGTTCATTGCATTCATTTAGGCATCTTCCATATAGCTCAAAAAAATGAATTATTTTGTTTCAAAAGGCATCAACATCATCATTTTTCAGATTTAGACATATTAGAATAAATCAATTGCTACATATTAGATCTGTACATTCCATTTACAATTGTCTTTTATTGCTTGAAAATTTTACAAATTATTGTGCACTTATTGTGAATTACATAAGCATAAATTGGCCAAATTCTGGAAAAATATTCACTGTCAGACCTTTCTGCAAACATACTTGAGATCCATCAATAGTATAGTACATAGTCAAATTTTGAATTTTGCAAAATCCTATGCAAGACATAAGTTCCATAGGCACCCTTGTCTAGCTAAATTGAACCCAAATTTACTGTATAGAATCTTGTATATAATCTCTGCCTAGATATGGTATCACTTTTTGAATATCAGTCATATAATTGTTTGTTTTGCTAAAAACATTGTTAGCTTGACCCATAGAGTATAACATCATGTTCTCACTACAAAAATATTTGGTTGTGATAATTCATGTTCTATTGTCAAATATTGTTAAGCATTTCAAGGAATTTTTGTTGCAAGCATGTCAAAATGAGTTTATTTCTGCTCTTTTGTTATTTTTCATTGATCCCTCTCCTACTATCTCCCCTATTTGTGAGATTAGCTTGGTGCAAGAGAATGCAATCATTTACAATCATGAAAATCATGTTTGTTCCTCTCCTGATATCTCACCTACTTGTGAAGAAGGTATCTTGGTATTAGAGGATCCAATCATAAGAATCTTGTTTGTTTCTCTCCACCTACCTCTCCTAATTGGGAAGATATTGTGGGACAATAAGATGAAATCATTAACAAAATTTCTTTCAAAATATAATATGATGAATTGCATATAGATGAAGTTTCTAAAGCAACATTAAATCCCCCCTCGATAGAAGAACATCAACAAGTAAATAAATAACTTGAGGTTATGAACACACAATTTATTATTAGGTCTCCTTTAGTTATTGGAACTCCTAAAGCTCCTTTAATTATTGGACCTCCTAAAATTCCTTTAATTATTGGGCCTCATAAATCACCTCTCAATATAGGACCTCCTAAACCTCTTGGACATATCCTAAACTTTCCAAAACAACTCACTAGTAATCATGTGTCACAAAAACCAAGTTATCACATGGTTTCTCACACATATAACACTAGAAATAATAAGCATGAAAAAAAAATTCCAACATCTATCCCATTGCCTCAACCATACCTTCTACCCACACCTAATATCCCTCAATGTGGTAGTAAAGAATATGATCTTGTTGAGAAACTTCGTAACACTCCTGCTAGGATCTCCTTGTGGTATTTGATTCAAACATAACCTATTTATCATGGATTTATTCAAAGTCCTTTGTAGAAATTTGTTTTCCCTCCTAGTGCACAACCAAATGGTATATAATCTTTTCTCAAGAGTATGAATTCAGATAATTTGTATATTTTGTTTCATCAAAATGATTCCTTGATGATAATGGTCACCATCAATAAGAATGGGATTAGGAATACCCTTATTGACAATGGTTCATGGCTTAATGTTTGTAGTATTCACCTTTTGGATAAAATTGGAAAGGATAAGAATTCCATTCAACTAGTTGATTTTTCTGTCCATGGTTTTGACAATGTGGGGAGACCACTTAGTGTCATAACATTACATGTTAAAGTTGGTAAGGTTGTGTTACAAACTTCCATCCATGTCATGCCCCATGATCTTTCATATAATCTTCTCTTGGGTAGGTCATGGATCCATGAGATGAAAGGAGTGCCTTCAATGCTTCATCATTTAATGAAATACACATACAACAATAAGGTTCACATGATAAAAGTTGATCCTAAATCTAAAAATTATTTACAAACTGAAACAAGAATAGAGAGCCCTTTTAGAACATTGATACCAACTTCAAAAGTGGAACCTTTACAAAGTGAAGATAAAGATGAGTTTCTTTCATTAGTGACAAATTTTTGGGATGATGATTGGGGATTATAAGATTTCAAACCTACATTCATGTGGAAATATAAGATTAAACAATCAAAATCAAAAAATAAAAAAGAAGTCGCAATGATATCAACAATAATCTATCATTGAATCATCAAAAACATCCACAACTTTTAGAAAGGAGGAAAAAAAAAATTACACATCTACCACCTTCCTTGAAATAAATGGAATCCATTTATGGAAGAGGTTATCAACTTTTGAAACAATTTGGCTATAATGGAAAAGGATGTGGTGTAAAATAATAGTGTATATGTGTCCCCATAGAGCTCAACACACAAGAAACAAAAAGAGGTCTTGGTTATTTTCCTTCAAAAATACTCAAAACATAAAAAATACTTTCACTTAATCATGAAAAATAGTATTAATTGTTGCTCCTTTCCATGTGGTAGTTATAGTACCACATAATACTTGCTACCATGCATGGGGATATAAACTAGGATTTATGCAATTGTATTTCATATTGCAAGGAGTAGCAAGTCATCATCCATTGTGGCTAATATTTATCCCTAAACTTGGGGGAAATGGGTTAGGTAGCCTTGTGTTAGTTTCATTCCTTCTAGCAATGGATGTTGGAACACAACAATCTACTGAGAGGGGGGTTGAATCAGTAGATATCAAAACTTAGCCCTTAAAACCTTTGTGCAGACTTAACCCTCAATTAATACTACAAGTTAATTCCTTTTAGCTCTTTATGCAAATTTACTAAACATATAGAGACATGGACACACTTTCACACAAAATCCCATAACACATGATGTACATGGAAAACCCAAGATGGGAAAAACCACGGTGAAAAAAGTTGCTTGAGTTTATTGCTCAAATTCAACATCACAAATAAGTCTTATGTTATAATATTTTAGGGAACCAACCCAAGGAAGTACCAACTCCCTAATTTAGGAGCACCAACTCCAAGAAGACACCAATCCCCCACACTAAGCACTAGCTCAGTTATCTGATGGCACCAACCAATTAGATCTATAATGTAAATATTACAAATGAATCTAGTTCTCTGTTACAAGTCTGATCTATAACTGTTCATACATTGCTTGGAAACTTTGCAAGCATCCTTTCCTCTATTGTTGTTGCACTTTCAATAACACAACCTCTCACTATTCTCTTTCTACTCTACACTTTTCTTCACTCTCTTCTCTACACTAAGAACACTCATTGTTTTATTTGTTGCACCTACACTTATGCACTTGAATATTAACCCAAATAAGATCTTTTTTGTTTAATTAGTGCATTCTCTATCTGTTACACTATCCTCTCTCTTCACACTCTACCTTTGTTGCATATTCAGCTATACATGTCTCTATTCAGTGCTCTCTACCCTTATATAAAATTCTCTCTAAACTCCCATGCAACATATTATTCACTTTGACAATATTTAGATTGTCTTCTACTTTTCCTTGACTCCTCTAATCTGCAATCAATACCTTGATATGCAAACCACCATTTAGATCATCTCAAAACTTTCTATTAGGGTTTCCTTCCTCTGATGACATCTCTAGCAATCTTCCAGTGCATCAAGCCACACACTCACTCTATACAGATTCGTTGAATTTGTAAAACAAGACAACCTGCAAAACCTAAACCTAGAAGACATTAAATGCATTCCCTTGACTATGTGATCAGATTCTAATCTTGATCACCTGTTAGGGTTTCTAGAATATCTTCTCCATTTCTACACTCCTACATTGATCTTCACAACATTAAATTTAGTTACAGATAATTTTCCCTTATTCTCTCTGTCGAACCCTAAGATCGGATATGCAATTAATAAATCCTCTTGATTATATGATTTGATCTTGATTCCATTCTCTATAGCAATTTTTGTCATCATTCTACATATAAAATCTTCACTAAAATTATTCACAAGTGTAGTTTAACATTTAATAATCACTACTATGTCAGTTTATTAGTTGAAACCCTGTTTACACGGACTTAGTTGTTTGTCATCTTCACATTCAAATATGGGTCATAAATCACCTGTCTTCGTGTCACAATATTTCATTCTTCATTCATCATCACACCTTTAAAACCTAACCATTAGAAAAATGGTCTTTAAATCTCCATCATTGATCATACATCGTGCATCACTATTATTCATCTATCATTCAATTCATGACAATGATGTGAATTGATGAAACGATCACCATCAGATCTTTGCCACTTGACCTCCATTTTTTATCAACTAACCATTGCAATCACATAGTGCATCACAATAACCTTAAATCCTTATTGTTGAATCAACCTTCTTCAAACCCTTCAATCTTGACTATTGGATGAATGGTCCTTTAAATCTCCACCACAGATCTTCTTCATACACTGCTTCCCATGGCCAAGGTCCACCAAGACATGCATCCAAAGACTGCTACCCCACAAGCTCTAACACCCACTGAATCTTAGTGGGTTGATGATTTGTCACCATTTTTCATCCACATCATCACTAGGAAACTCACAAAAATGATGTGAGTTGGTATGTAAATAAATTGCTCTTCGCCAGTTGGACATGCTAACACATATACTGTTGGCTCCTATCAAGTGGGTGGTCCCCATTGTCCACATGTCATCCTTGTCAACACTATGTAACAACCATCACCTATGTGACTTGACATATTGGTAAATCACGTCACCACTTGTCCTCACATGTCACCATCACCTTCTAGCTTGTGTGCATCGCTCATCCTGAAAACCATCCTATCGCTTCAGTTAACAACAATGATGTGAAGTGACCATGTGACATGTGACCACGTGTCTACCTTGCATCATCAGGACCCACTACTGACTTCATCCTTTGTCTGATCAAAATTATGTTTGATCTCCACCATTCGCCACTCCCTTGCAAGGCATGGATGGGGTCCCACCACAAGTGCCATAGGCAAGCAGGCACCGTCAGATCTTTTTCATTCAATCTCTACCATTTATTGTTGCCAATAGTTCATATCATACATCATCTTCCACTATCCAATCCCATCATCTTCATCAATGGTCATCATTCATCCAATGTGGATTAAATCTCCATGGTTCCCCACTATCCCTCAGACTTAGCTAGACCCACCAAAAACACAACGGGCTAGTGGGGAGGCCATTAGATCTTGCTGCCTCATCCAACACCATCACTCTCACGGAAGGGAAATATTTGCATAATAATTAGGAAATATTAAGCACAAAAAATATTTTCTTGGAAGATAAATTCTAGGAAGGGGACCAGTCATACCCATGACTTCAAAGACATAAGTTATAACTTATGTGATCAACAACTGCCTATACACAATCAACGTGAAATTAAAAAACTTGTTGGAAGCCATGACTGTAAACCTAGGCTTTAACTTATAAACCCTAATTCTATCTAAGAGCACAAGTAATTCCATTATGAGCACATCCTTCAACCTCTATACCTACAACTTATATTTTTGATAATCTCTCAAAAAACCCATGTCAAATTTGTATACTGATTTGGCCTTAGACAACTAGAAGAACCGCCTACAAAGTCAAGTTAATATTGCATGACAATAATGCAACATTTGAGAAACTTAGCAATATTTGCAGATACATGTTTTTGTCTTAATCATTCTACGACAACTCTTCCATACATTGATCCTTTGGTCTTCATGACATCCAAGCACATCACTAAACAACCTTTTTGTATCAATGACACCTTTTGTCATCATTCCAACAATCTTCCCTTTAGGATCACTTCCATCTCACTTTTGATCTCTTTCTTTGACATCAATGACACTCTTACATTAATGCCAACATTCTCCTTTACTAGATTAGGTCCATTCTCACCTCTAATCCTCTTTCATCATGCCAACAATCTCCCTTTCATGATTTCCCATTTTTACATCAATGACAACAATATGCCAACAATATCCCACTTTGTCATTGATGGAAAAACTAAATGCTAAAACTGCCAAAGGTCTAATACCAATTGTGGATAACATTTGAGCTCTCAATTCTCCCCCTTTGACATACCCTCACCTTTTCTCACACTTATGAGAAATTGCATACTTTTCTCATGCTCCTCCTTTGAGAATTTTCTCAACTTTCTCTACCTTTGACATCAATGGCATCGGGTCACACTCCTAAAAATTTTGTCTCAATTCACCATGTTGTTGTATCCTTCACTTCTTAGCAATGGCAAAGGGACTTTTTATCCCCCTTTGAATGATACCAATTTAAGACATTTTTTGCTCTAATGCCAATTACTACACTCAACCTTTTACTCCAATGGTAAAACCATATGCTTCAACCACTCTATACCAATTAACACTATCTAATGCTGGTTGAAGTGCCATTACATACTCTAAACCAATCAAATTTGATACCAATTGTAGATATTTTGATTCGTGCTTTGTACCAATTGAATCAAATTTCTAAAACCCATTGTTGATATCATGCCCTGATATTAATTAACATTTTGAACTGCATTGTACCAAGTATGCCATTGATTTGATACCTATAGCAACTCCCCCTTAGACCTTGCTCCATTATCATCTCAGCATACTTGAGCACTTTCTTCACTTTGGGTTGTGTACCAACTAGATTGGTGATGTAGTCAAGGTAGGAGAATCCAATTAAGGACAATCCAGCCTTGCAGCCTAATTACTAACTCCATGATCACAATAAATACACAACAGAAATTAACAGCTAATCCACATAAAGATAAAAGATATTCATGAACACCAGACACAATATATATCCTAGGAAAACCCTAACAAGGAAAAACCCAGCCTTCAAAGCTCATTCCTCATTATATTACAATCACAAAACACATTATATATGCCTCTCGAGCTTAATAGATTCTAGGGCACAACGCAAGGATTATAATTAATTCATACAATAACAATTTTCCACACTCTTTGCTCTAAGATCCTTCCAGATCAAAATATTTCATCATCGTGCTTCATCCTTCACAATATCGAGCACCTCACTAATCCATCCCTCCTTTGATGCCTTGTAACAATCCTTTCTCCTATATTTATATCATTCGTGAACCATTCAACCATTAACATGTCATCCCAATTACAACGACTAGTAAAATAATATGCCAACTCAAATAGGTCAGCCCCAAACAATAATAATTTACCATGTGAATCAACCAAGGTCAACCACAACAAATCTAGGACCCAAATCAACATCCTCGATCATGCAAACACCTTCTAGATTATTCCTCAAAGATGTACAACATGCCTCAACACCATTTCGGCCAAGAACAAGGTAAACATGACTTCAAAAAAATTAAAATTAAAAATCACCAATCGTGGGCACACAAATCAATGTGTACCAACAACACACGATATGGAGACATCTATGAAC
Organism: Sequoia sempervirens; assembly: GCA_007258455.2. Lineage (NCBI taxonomy): Eukaryota > Viridiplantae > Streptophyta > Pinopsida > Cupressales > Cupressaceae > Sequoia > Sequoia sempervirens. The sequence continues at coordinate 126,624,600 of VDFB02000003.1, read as the reverse complement.
CTGATGAATCACCATAGAAACATCCACAATAACTCAACATATTGGAATTGCATCCTCTTCCCTCAGGAACACCAACTAGAATAACTAAACAACTATCAACACACAAATCTTCACAACTTGATTGATCCTTCAAGCGGATCCTTGAAACTTAACGTGGAAATACCAGACACCATCAGCAACAAACTCTTTAATCCACAGCCTCTAACAATTGAATTCAATAATCCGGTACTCTGCAACTCTGCAACTTCACTGTCAACTACCTCATTTTTCTGAATGCTTCCAAATGCCCCTACATCAAACTCTCAGGGTTATTTGAAAAGTGAGCCTCTTCACTTTGGTCTATACTATATCAAACTCAATATTGCTTCCTCAAATTGGTTTGGCAATCTATCCACATGTACTTGCAACTTCCTTGAGGTTAGTGTTATGTTCAAGTCCACCCTGCAATTGCCTCAAGTTCTTCTCTGAATTGGTTCGGCGATCTACCTACAGGCCTCACACTGCCTCACTGTTCGACGGTCTAAGCAAGCCACCCTACAAGTTGCCTCAAGATCATTCACATTTACTTCACTCTAGTACATAAACTTTCTCCAAAAGATTAATGCTTCACCTTCTTCTAGTTCCACAAGGAAATATGACTCCTCCAAGGGTTCCCCTTCCTCTAGATAAATTAATTTAGAATCTTCTTCATCTATACAAACTATCTTTGCATCCTTTATTGCTGCTCCTTCATTAGCTTCTCTGACATCAAAATCTTGATGACACTCAACACTTGTTTCTTTCTTCCTCCAAACTCTTATATGCTCTGCATAAGGTCTTCTTTCTCTACATCTTCATTCCTCTTTTCCTCCAACATATGAGTTCTTCCATCTATACAATCTTCTAAGCACACAATTAACATGTTTCCACTTTGCTCCATCAACCATCCATAATCCATCTTCTTACAACCTGTCATAGGCTTTCTCCTTCTCATCTTATTCCAACACATCTTTTTAGAATGATTCCTCAATCCACATAATTTACAAGAATGTAGATCCCAACACAATTCCTTTTCATGTCCATGCCTATTACAATGTGAACAATACGCACCTTCTTGTTATGGCTTGCATAACCATCCCACTTTGATTTGGATCAAAATGGGTCCCCCTTTCTCTTTTGATTACTTTGCTTCTGGTTACTTGCTTTCCTCTTTGGAATTCTTGTGTTTTCCTCCTAATTTTTACTTTTGATCTATCTGATTTAATTATGGGTCTGTCTCAGCTTGAGTTGGTTTTCTTCTTGCTGAAAATTAAATGAAATAATCATAAGCAATAGAATGGTTTATTTTAATATGTTTCATATACTTTGGGACTGATGCAGACCTTTTGTTTTGCAGGATTAAATCACACGCATGATGATATTAGCAAAAGGGGCTCAGTTGGAATTCATTCCTCAGTCCAGTTGGTCACAATTCTCCTCTAAGAAGAAAGTCAGCAAGACCTTGCAGATGTCTTACGGACTACCAGTGCATTCTGATGATATGCATATGTGTTTCCTATCGACAAGACCCCAGAGAGATCACAACAATCAGAAGTCATATGTAGATTCTTATCGGCAAAGTATTTTCATTGTTTTAGTGATAGGGATGGGTCCATATATCAGCATAAGGTTTTCTCCCCACCAAGAAGTTTCGGCGAATCCATGGAGTCTCATCGACTAGCAAAAAGGGTCTAG
>VDFB02000003.1:126542559-126622787 GCA_007258455.2 Sequoia sempervirens | reverse complement strand
TCCCCAACAATTGGGGGTTTTGCCAAAGGGTTCCCCTTTCGGTATAATGTCTTGCCGAAGAGCGAAGGTCATGCCGAAGCAAAAGGAGCTCGATGAGAACAAGAGAAAATCGGGGAGACTTCAAACGAATGACCGCTGAGGGACATTAGCACAGTTGAGACCCAACTACAAAGACCTTGGGAGCTAAGGCATCCATGTGTTTTCTTTCTCTTTCAAGAGAAGCAGAGTAGCAATATTCTGTTTGCATGTTGTGCTAAGACACATGTTAACACTTACTAACATCATTAAAAGGTAAGTTTATAATTATAAAAATTTAACATTAGAATTATTTAACATTTGAAATATAAAATTTAAATATTATATTATAATAGTTTATAATTTACTTATATAGTATTTTGGATAATAGAAAATTTTGATTGATTTAATATTTCTAAGTTCATTATTGATTTTAGATCTTATAAATATAATTATATATCTTTAATCAATATTATAACAAAATAATAATGAATATTGAACATCTTAGATTTTAGTATAACTTAAATATTAAAAAATTTAATGTATAAGCTTATAAAATATAATATATATTTTTTTAAATAAAAGATTTCAAAGATTATTATATATGTATATTTAAAGATCCATAGAATTATCTTTTTAACTATGAAATTAATATGATTAATTTCATTTATAATTTTATCTTATCTTTTAACAATTTTTTGGCATCCTACATAATTTTTTTTCTATAAGTATCATGTTGTATACTCTTTATATGGAAGGTAGTGTTTTTTCATGGAGCTTAATAAGTTTTAATAATTTTTAGTCATTTTAAAGATTTTTATTTTTTTATAAAGATAGGTATAATTAGACTTTTGAAGGCTTATGTACAATTTTTTTCATGCATATTCTTTTTATTTATTATATTTTGCACATCATGTTATTCTTTGATTAATCATACTATTTGTTTGTCATTTTCTTTTGTTTTGTTGAAAAATATTCATCTTTACTTACATCTATGATAATTTCAAAATTATCAAATTTAAAAATTATAAATAAAACTTATTTTTATTAATCTATTGTTATAGGTCCTAGTCTTTGTAGATTAATAACTATCTAAATAGCTATTTTCCTTTATTTCTATAAATGTGTCTCATGTCTCTATTGAAATTTAGTATAGATGTGTATGTAATTCTAGCACTACACCTGTAGATTAGGATTTATTTTCACATTTATCTATTTTCTTATTGTTCCTATTAGTGGCTAATTAAATCTTCATTGAAAACCTACAAAGATATTGGGTCCTTCAATCTCAAAGCTTGTCTAATTTCTTGATGAGAATCATTCACATTGATTCCCAATATTGTGCTCCAATTGCATGATACATTTATAAAATGCACTTGGTAATTTAGTATGTGGTTGAAATATTAGAGTAACAACAAATGGTTCTTTTCATTTTTGGTACATGATTGGCCATTTTTACTATGTTAAATTTTTATTTTCACTTTTATTTTCATGGTTTTCATGTTGTCAAATTTTTATACATTTCTTAGTTTTTTTAAAAAAATAAGTGAAGGTTCTATTAGTGTCCCCAATCTTGCTAAATATCATGTATAGAGAAAGTACAATATATAAACTACCAATTATAGAGTATAACAACAAAATGAATTTAAAACTACTACATAGAAACAACGTTTAGAATAATTCAAAATAGAGATACCCATTCTCCTCTACAAATACTCATGTATAGAAACCCCATGTAGCCACATACACTTTCACCTCAAAATCAATACACAATAGAATAAATTCTCATACATCGCTTCTATAATAAATTTAGAATAAATTATAAGATTTAAATTCAATAATGAATTTAGAAAATATTAAATCAATCAAAATTGTTTCTATTATCCAAAATACTATAATTCAAAAATCTTAAGCCCAATCTTAAGCTTCCAACAACCCTAAGTGAACACTTATCCTAATTCAACCTTAACCCGGGATGAAGCCCTAAACCATAACCTTTAACTCCTAACCCTAATTAAACTCTCTAGTCAATCGAACCCCAACCCTAACCTCTATTTATTCCTAACCCTATCTCACAACACAGGATCAAGACCTTGCCAACTCCTGTAGAACCTTATTGGATAGTGATAAAAGCTACCTTATCTTTCATTACAGTACTGTGTAAATTTTGTTATACAGCTTGCCCCTTGAAAATTGGAGATAGGCACTACAAAAATAAGGTAAACACTAATGAAAATGGTCAGTGGTATTGTGGAAGATGTGATAAAACTTTCCCCGAATGTGATTATAAATATATACTTCAATGCAAAGTGAAAGACCATACTTCATTCACTTGGATTATAACTTTTGAAGAAGTGGTAGAAGAAATTATGGGTGTAACAACAAAAGAATTGAACATTTTGAAGCATGAAAAACAAGATGATGTTAAGTTTTCACACATTATACAAAAGGTCCTTTTCAACAAATATATCTAAGTTAGTTAATGCCATTTTCTCATGATATACTTCTTTGATGCTGTCAATACTAAATCTAATGATTGATGAACATTTTTGCTTTTAAATTTATTGTTCTTGGTTTATTTTTGTTATAGACAAGTTGGTATGATTTCAAATTTCAATGTGTACCCTTATATATGGGAATTGAGATAAACAATGACACAAACAATAATGAAATCAAATTGATTTCTTTCCAAATTCATTTTCATGAAAATGTAAGCATTTTTTCAAGTCAATAGGCATCTTGATAAAGATAACTCTCAGCGTGTTTTACATATATTATTAATTAATATAGGTATTCTAGTTAATTAAATTATTAACTATATTTTATTTGTATCATATATTGAATTGTTAAAAGATGTAAAAATCTGAATACTAAATATATAGGAAAATGGTTAAAAAATTACATATTTTCAAAAAAATAAAATATTAATATCTTTCTCTACTCTATCTCTTTCTCTCTCCCTCTCTCTCTCTATCTATCTATATCTATCTATCTATCTATCTATCTATCCCCCTCTATCTCCCTATCTCTATATATTTATTTATCCCTCTATCTCTCTCTATATCTCTATCTATTTTTATCCATTTTCCTCTCTCATTCTATATTCATCTCTACCTCTATCTATAGGGGGAGATACAAAGGTGAAGCATTGGACCTTCCTAAAGATCCACCAATCTCAACACTACTCCCAACTATTTTGAGCATTTAAGTACATATTGTATGCTAGATTAGGAGGCATGTGTCAAAGCTCATATTTATTGATGCAAAATAGGTCCAAAGTCACAAATTTTATGTAGAGTTAGTTATAGTTTTGTAGAAAATTTCAAGTGCCACATACAGCAAAGATATTCCAATTTTTTATATCATCATGTCATCAAATTTGGCACTTCATCAACATTAACAAAAGCAAAGGTATGTACTTGAATCCCTTGCATTTAAATTTTTCTATATATATAAATATTTTAATATTTTCCCTCAAATCCTTAATATATATATTAGTGTGTATTTATTTATTGCAATAAAGAATTAACTTAAGTAACACATTAAGAATTTTAAGGATTTGTGCTTGGAAAAATGCATAACAATTTTTTTTGTTGGATGTCGTGTTGTATAGTTTAGAAAAACTCAAAATATGAATAGGATTTTAAGGCCATATATTATGGTAGCTTACAATGCAAAAGAAGGAATGAAATCTATTATCAATTTTAATCTACAATTTAATACCATATGAAAAATCACATGTAGTATTATCTACAACTAATTCTTGACATATTAATTTTATAAAATACACTTACCATACAATAAACTTCTCCTAAGAAAGAAACCCTAAGTGAACATTAATTGAACCCTAATTGTAGATTCATAACACTAATCATAACCCTAATTGAACCCTAATTGTAGATTCATAACTCTAATCATAACCCTAAGGGAACACTTATTGAACAGTAATCCTAATTGTACCATAACCCTAACTTTGAACTATAGTTGAACTCTAATCCTAACCCTAACACTAATTCTTATTCTAATTGAACCTTAACCCCAACCCTAATCTTAACCTTGACCCTCTTTGAACTCTTATTGAATTCATAACCTTAATTAAACCCCAACCTCATCCTCATCCTCAATCCTAACAAAAATTGAACATTAATTGAACCCTAAACCTAACCCTAAGTGAACACTCATCCTAATTGAACTCTTTACTTTTTAGTTGAAAATATTAAAGTGCCTTAGATTTTTCCATTCATCATCATTTATCATTCAATTCCTAATAGAACTCCAAAAATTTATACTTTTATAATGTTTTTAATACACACCTAATATTAAGGGTTTAGAGTTTAAGGGTTAAGGGTTTAGGTTACAAGAGAGATAGAGGGAGTAAGTGGAGGGACCAATTACATATTATTCTTTATTCTTCGTCACTAAATATTTAGTTACCTACCATCGTTAGCAAAATGACCCAAGAATTTTAATAGAATAGGACTACTCATATATAATACCTTGCATTATGGAGCTCAATTCCTCGATATATTACTACTTATCAAATCCTTTGTAAATAATTGTAAACTTATGACTCCATTTAAGCATTTAATTGATTTCTTTGAATCAAACCAAAACATGCATAATAATAATTGAACAAATTCTCAAAAGAAGAATGACAACATCATTAACATTTCATTCAAAATTCACTCAAGTCCACATAAGGAGAGAAAATATATTAGAATTATATGTTTATTCATACTTTTAAGCCATATCTGCATACAATTTAAGATAATTTGTATATATTCATCCAAAACTCAAAACAATCTATCTATTCTATTCTCACCGCTAGTTTTAATAGCCAATGGCAATTCACAGATATCACTTCCTCATCGAGGATGATATCTTTCTACCCATATATTCAACTCCAAAACCTAGCTAGAGCTTTCATCACTTTCCTACAAATGAGCCTTTGAATTCCCTTTATATGACAAGAGAGCAATGAAGCTTCAGGCTCAAATGTAATTTCACCACAAATTTTCATTTGAACAAAATCTCCATTGCATTTGACTTTCATTACAAAACTTCCTAATGATTGAATATGCAAAACATATATAGTGTATGAACTAGGGTAGCATGAAAGAATAGGCAACACAAATTGTCATCAAAATCCCCTTGTCGCTATCCACGCAAAAAACCAGGCAACCAAATTGCCACGAAGGCACCACAACAACTTCTTATTTACCCGCCACCCTACCCTTACCAACACTCAGACCCTGGTATACACGCCCGCTTCTAGTTGTTGCCCAATACAGTAGACCCTCAGCCTCCTCTTCTTTCTTGTCCTTGCCCAATACGGTTCTAGTTTGTCTACTTGGGGTTTTAACAGTTGATGTGCCCACACATATCATTTCCTCATCAGAGGGCACACCGTGATTGAAGCAACTTAAATACCAACAGTAGTCTGAGTCGGTCTCGGTTACATCATCAGAAGTGTTGCTTGTAAGGTCAATGGGCGAGTGTTGGCTACATTCAGAGCACACCGACTGCTTGCCTTTGTCATCTACCAGTTGAGCAGCAATGTCCTAGAATTCCAACCTTCTACTAAAACCAAAGTAGTAGAAGGTTACAATTCCAGGATGTTGCTGCTCAACGAAAGCACCTTCCTGAGTAGCAGGACTGAGCTTTTGTGAGCTCAAACGAACAGACCTCCTTACTGACTTACTCATTTTCTCTTCTCAGACAAGCACTCAAACTTGATTAGACTCAGCCCACAAAGTGCTCTTACTACTACAAGAATGACACTATTAGCAATTAATTCCTCTTGTATTTATTGTGCGAGGTAATGGCAACCTTCATCAATGCTTAGTAAATATGCATGTGCAAACATGCCAATTTGGCGGTGTATGTACTGTCACCGTTTAACTAGAGTTGGATGAGAATCCAAAAATCACCCTTCATGATTTCCAACAACAACATATTCACACAGATTGAGATCGACGTGACTACACAAGCAAGGAATAATTCATTAATGCTTCACCAACCTTCATCTTCCTCCTGTGAGCTAGCAAGGAACAGCAGATATTTACATTAGCTTTTGATCTTGGTTGTTGATTTAAAACCATGGGTTATGAACTCAATAGTGGAGATTGGGCCCCAAATTCCATATAGGACATACATCTTCCTTTTGCTAACCTTGCGCCAAATAACAGGGTGACACCTTAGGTCTGCGAGTTGGCAGGGTATGATCGAGATATTCTCCCATATCTTTGAATCTAGAAAACCTACACATTGCACGGTTAGTATTTAATGAAAGGCTTTGGCTAAGCCGTCGGTGACATGACCACTGGAGTTAATGGCTTAGGCTTACGTCACCGGATTAAAATTAAAACCCAACTTTGATTTTAATACTTCATTTCCTCCACAGGGTTTTATTTCCTAAGTCTTGGTTGGCCCCGTTAAATTCTTATCCCAACCCTAACAAAGAAAAAATAATTAACGATGCCCGCTATCCTGTGATTAGGGATTACAGGGGTTGCGATATCACAGGTGAGTGCCACGTGCCCTTCCTAAAGGATGAAATCTGCATGACCATTGATGAGTTGTCTCTTCAAGATTGACGGTGTCCGCCATCCCATGATTAGAAATTTTGGGATTGCGATGTCGCGGGTGCCTGCCACATGTCTCATCCAATGAAGCATAAGGAGTGAAGAAAGCATTCACCGATTTTAAATGTATTACAGGGCAGATTGCTAATGCGCTTGTAAGATGCATGTGTTTTATTTTAACGCAGATGTTATGATTTTAAGGGAAAAGCTGCTCGATAGTTAAAAGAAAAGGACGACGACCATTTTTGGAGCAAGATTTATGGTAAAAAGATCAACGCTGCCCACCATCCCGTGATGGTAAATCAAAGGATTGTGATATTGCAGGCAACCACCACGTGGAATTCCTTCACGGCGTATGACATAGTGGGTCCCTTTATTGCTGTGTTGGTGATTATGTTAGCTTGTTTTAAAGATGGTCATTGATGAATTGATCAAACTGAAGGATCAACGACTCAAATTTAAATATGTATCAAATTATGGTTGGAGCCCTGCGTGCAGCCAACGAGTGGGCTTTAATGGTGGATGAGACATCTACTGGAAAGATTTGATGGACATAAAATCAATTTACTCATCTCATTTGTATCACAAAGCATCCAAGTATTTCGTGAAAATAGTTTCAGAGCCAAAGGTGAAATTGCGAGCAGTTGCAGCCAGAAATTGGAGTTTGTGCGAAAAAATCTGTGAGTTAATTTTCTCTGTTTCCCAATCATTCTACACCTAAATTTGGGAAAGGGGGGGTCTACTATGCTTGTCACTGAGTTCATTAAAATATTTTGTTAGCACTATTGTTTAATCATAAATTATGAGGAATTGCAGTATTTTTACTCTGTAATTTCCTATCTCTGCTTATTCATAGCCACTTGAAGTGTAACATTGTAGTGAGGCCCTAGTTTGTCTAAAATGGCGCCAACCAAGCAGCACTCTAGCCACATTGAGTATTTGAAAAGAAACTTGTACGATGATTTCCTAGATCAATTTCCATTATCAACAAATGAAAGAAGGAAAGGTTTGGTGTTGATGCGAGGGAAAATCCTAGGGGAGAGGTTGGTGTGTAATAATTCTAACATTGCTAATGCTAGGGTTCCATTCACAGGCTTAGAAATGTTCAAATTATGGTATGTACAGAGGAATTTGCCTCATATTTTTTCAAATGGATGGATGTACGACATGGGAAAGCTAGTTGTTCCAAATGTGTTCCCTCATGTGGACTTACTTAGAGCAGTGGCCAAAAGATATGACCCTATCACACGGGTAATCAGAGATAATGATGGAGGGGTTCTATTAGAAATTAATAGAGATGTTATCCAACAGACTTTTGATTTAAGTGAGCCAAGTGATGACTTGGTTCCTATTAATCTTGAAAAAATGAAGCAGGAGTATACAAAATTGAAATCTCTTTTTAGGGTTAAGCTTCTTCCACCTCATCTGGTTAAGGCAGGGGGTTCATAATTTCACATCAGCCCTAGTGATCAGGAACCCTTCAGATTCAATTTTTTTGGAAATCCTTTCCTGGCTACTTTCTATTCACTATGTCATATTTTTGGTTTCAACCCTGGTGCAATAATGTCGATTGCATACATGTTCATGGGGGTGCAAATACAACACCCTAACTTCTCTGTAACATATGACTTTGCTTCTTTTTTGGTGGAGAGGATAGATGAAGGACTGTCGAAGCTGTAGAATGGTGATACTGGTACTCAATTCTTTTGGTATTCCATGTTGATGCATATGTTCTTGTTTAGGAATGTTGATTTCTTTGCTAAGAAGATGAACTTAAGACAATCAGTTAATGGAGAAAGATTGCCAGTACAGATATGGGCTACAGATTTGTCCTGTAATAAGGAAAGCACCAGTTATGTGCAATTTGATAATTGTTTTGCTGCAAGATTGAGGGCTAGATTGATGGTAAATGTACCTAGGATCCCTCAGGAAGTGCATGATTTCCTTAGGCGAGCGGAGGAAACTAGAATTGAGGGTTTTACATAAGCGGGTGACATTATCCCATATCTAGTCAAAGCAGCCCAAAGAATATATGGATTTCAAGGAACCCCTCACATACTGCCATACAATGTGCCACCAAGACTAGGGATTGCAGAAGTTATGTGGCAGATGGGGTGTATTCATGGAGATAACCTAACTGGAAAGGGGAAGGGAACATTATTCCCTGATTATACAATAGTTTCTAACTTTACATTTTCAAAGGGAGGCTGGACACATTTTGACAAATTCTTTGTTGATTACCATTTGAGATTTGGTCGAAGGCGACAACATGATCCTGAAGGTTTCTTTATTTTTTTCAAAAAAAGAATAAAAGGTGGAAAATTTGCACATGAGTTCAATTTTCCTGAGGACCTGATCAGGAATGAATTTGATTTAAATAGACAGGAATTGAAAAAGAAAAGTGGATAGCTTATAGTAAGCTACTGGATATTGTGCATGAAATGGATCTGACATATGATTCATTGATGGAATTCACTCCATACCACAAAAGAATTGATTTTTTAATGAAGTATTTCAAGAAGATAATGGACACCTTGACAACCAAAAAGATAAATTTAAGGCTAAGTCTAGATATGCAAGGACAAAGTGATATGCCAATTGAAACAAGGCCAGTATGTCAGCCTACAGAAAGGCGGCCCATCTATAAGAGGAAAAGGGATACTGGCAGTGATGAGGAAGAAGTAGATAGAAAAGGGAAGAAAATAATGAAGGCGCCTTCATGACCAGGCCCAAAATTCAAAGTACCTAGAGCTGTCAAAATCATTGAATTAAAATCTTCACCAAAGTGCAGTTCCCCATCACCACCACCTGAGCCAAGCCCTAAGAGGCAAAGAACTAATCACCTACCTAAGGATCTCATAGATGAAATTATTATTACTGATCAAGACATGCAGGTTGGTATGTCTTCCCCTCCTAAGTCAGCTGAATTGGTTCTATCCGATTTGGATATGAAGGGTAAGAGTGTCAGGATGCAAGAATGGAGGCTTGCAAGGATTTCTTAGATGACAATGCATTTGTAAAGACTCCTATATTCTTGCAATTGGCATGGAGGATAAAATTTGACGAATATCAAACTAAATGCAAGGAGAGAAGAGAACTAAGACCTGACAGGTTAGATTAGGAGAATGATGAAGAAGTGAAAGATGAACTAATGGAAGAGTTCAAAAACATGACTCCTGAAGAAGGAAGACAACTAGTGAATCAGGCTGGTGTTTTGATTTTGCCTGAATGGGACATCGTAGATGTAGTGGATTTCAATGCCATTATGAAGTTCAAGAATCCTTTTCAGGATTTTGAAGAAGTTAAGGCAGCATTACAAAACTCTGCCTTCAGTGAAGAATATGAGACCTTGGCAATTTGGGCATTGGCTCCACAAGGAAGAAAGCCATACATTGTTGATATTAATCCAAATTTCAAAGGAAGATTAATAATAAAGAGGGTTTCAGAGACCATAACAACTGAAACCACTAGTTTAACTGTGAATGTCACCAAGTTGGCCCAAAAGACTGTTGAAAGGGAGGAGGCTAAAAGAAAGAGCCTAATGGAGAAGTATAACATGTTAATTGAAGAATATAGTAAAATGCAATAGAGGAATGTTGAGCTGCAAACTAAAGTAGAAAGGTTCAAGTATAGACATACTAGGAAAACATCCAATGCTCCAGGAACCAGCACATCACCTCCCACAACATGGTCAATGCCTCCTGCTTCTCCAAATGTTTCTACACCAGGGTCTCCCATTCAAAATCCTGCTCTTACCCCTCCTTTAGAACAAGTTGATGAAGAAACATAGTGCTTTGTTGATCCAACAAAGAGGAAGCTCATGGAGAAAATTGATCAATTATAGACATCACTAAGGGTAAAAGAGGAGGGTTTTCTTTCAAAAAAAAAAAAATTGTTACTCTTGTTTTGGAGCATTTAAATGAAAAGGTAGATAATAAACTATCCTCTATACATTCTTTGTATTCTTTGCTACTTGAAGCAATAAATAATATTGGTAGGGATCAGGGGATAGTGATTCCAATAATTCAAAATTGGATCCCTAGGGAAATTAATCTAGATGTTATGAATAAAGCCTCAAGATTTGATGTAAATAATAGGCCCCAATCATTGAAGCCTACTTATATATTAGTTAAATCATTGCAAGGTTTTTAGACCTTACCAAATAATCTAAGTAGGAAGATTAGGGAATTGGTAAAGAACTTCAATGATTGGGGTAACACATTGTTATTTGATATAACTAATGAACAAGGGGAATCAGAAAACTCCAACAATGGTAGGATCAAGCAAGTGAAGTCATTAATAATCAAATTAAAATAATTTGTGATGACTCAGATGATGATTTGTTGGTGAATTGTATGGATAAGATTATTGGTACTAGCTCATTTTTGGAATCTTTTGAAAGAGATGCTAATCAAGTAGGGGTAAATTATTTGCCTTATAGTACAAAGGTAAAAGAGGAAATTAATTTTGATTGGACAACTAACGAAGAATACCAGAGGTGGGTAGTTAAGTATTTGAATGATGATGAGTAAAAAGAGTGGGCTACCGACAGGTGGCAAATTAGATGTTATGGTTACAGCGTTTCCAATTTTGTGTGGATGACTTTCTTGGCATGGGTTTTACGTGGTTTTTTGTTATTGCATCAACCTTCCTCCGCTGACATGATGAACGAGAATATGCTCCAAAATGATTGTTGTTGTAATAATTTTTGAACAAGAATATTTTTCAAGGTGGTGGTTGTTGTAACAAATTTTGGAATATCACCAGGTGCTCCAATTGACTGGTGACAGGTGTACTTTCTGGCCCGGTGCTTGTTTGCTCCTTCATTTTCTATAAGAAGGATTTCAACAGTACGGGTTAGCAAGTTAGATAATTTTGTCGAGTCTAGGTGAAGTTGTAGAGCTTAATTGTAAAATCGATGGTTTTAGAGAAATGCAATTTAGGTTTTGAGTCATTATGTAATAGGTTTTGAGTTCATAGAGATTTAATGTTGTATAACAAGACTAGCATTTGAGTTGAAATGAAAATTTGAGCTCATGTCTCTCCATTTTACATGCATATCTGAACTTTCAATGAAATAACTAAGGGTTGTTTTATCCATCTCACTGTTGTGGTGTGTATGATTCTATTTTAGCTTTAATTCAAGGAATTAATCAAAATGCTTGAATGGGATTATAGGCGGATATGTGTTGTATAAGGATTTGATAAGTAGTCCTAGGTTAGAATGCACACTGATGAAATTGTAATGCAATATTGTCAGGGATATTATATGTGATGTATTAAATTTGTTATAAACCTCTAAATGCTTATGAATTTGACTCCTGCAATGGATATATGGCACTGATCTAAGTTGTAATTATTCGTGTAGTTCAGTATTTGTTTGTCTTTGCCTAGAGCTTGCTACAAATTGCAAATCATTGACTATATTATACAATGGATTGTGTTTAGTTATCTCACGCTCCAGATAGTTGATATTGTCTATGAACAACCAATTCTAGTTGATATTATCTTATCGTGTTGAGCTATTAAGTGAGATCATCTGCTATTGTTAATGTTTTTTATAATAATGGTGCAAAGGTTGTAAACACATTAAGGGATCACCCTCCTGGGTCTTGCAGAGCCCGAAGTGTACGAGGTGTTAGAACTATAAAATTTTGAATTTTTCATAGTCAATTGCATTCATGAGTTTCCAAATTGAGTACTCATCATAATCATAAAGTTCCCTCCTTATGGCGTCTTGCTTGTATTTTGTCATATGATTCATTTGAATCCATCTAGTCTTTGATATTTCATTGTATTACCCATATCGGCAAGATAGGGTGAAGGTCTCCCCGACCTATATTTTTCACTAATGTATGCTTGTTTCAGATTATCGACAGGACACATCTATTGTTTCAGTGATAGGAAAGTCATATTAGCAAGAGAATTGTTATCGAGATGAGTCATAACAAACTCATGTATGTCTCACTGACCAGTGCAGGGAATGATGTATCAGCCAAACAAAAGGTTATCGGAATGATGTCTTACTGAAGGCATTGGGTCTTACCGATAAGGTGTAAGGGGGATTTCATCAAAAAGCTATCGGGAAGAAGCTATGTAGTCTTGCCGACTCAAATGTCACACCAATAGAGAATTGCATTGGCGAGAGAATAAGTCTTCGGTGTGAGTTCCGTCAAAAATTGAAGGTTACACCAAAAGAATACTTCGGGGAGAGTCTCACCAAATAAAGTAATTTGGAGGAACAGGTTGGGCGAGACATTTGGCATCGGTATAAGTCTTTTCGAAGATTCATAAGTCTTGCCGATGAAATTTATTTCATCGATAAAATTGATTTAATCGGTAAGAGAATGATATTGTCACAGCGACAAGAAGTAAACTTAAGGAGATTTTTCGGTGAGACATAGGATATCTATAGGATGTCTCCCTAACAACAGAATGTTACAAAGACCCACATGAGACAAAAGAATACATTTTGGCGAGACAAAGTATTTTCTATGAGACTTCTCCCCAACTCTAAAGGTCACAGCGAAACAAAAAGAACTAAGGGATGATTGTCGATGAGACATTGGCCTTCGGTGTGACTATAGGATGTTTCGGTGAAAGATCTAATGAACATTGCAAAAAAGATTTCGCCCCAAATTTGAAAATCTCTTACTGACAAGACATTTGATGTGATAGTGCAAGTTTCAAATAACTCTTCATTCGTGCTTCAGCTGACATATTAACGGTGTGACAGGATATAAGAGGGTAAGTGTAATCAAACGCACTTTTGTTGAATTGATTGCAGAAGAGTTAGCAATGCGAACAGAGAACCAAGACATCTTCCAGATTGAGGAGCTTGAGCAATACACTGTAAGTGACTACATCTTAGCCTTCTAAATTTTAACTTTTGAAATCTTGAAGAATGGAGTCCCCTAGTTCTGGAAAAGTCAAAAGTAGAAAACAGGGTGAAAGTAGTCAATCAAAAGGGAAGAAACAAAAAATTGATATAGAACATGAGGGCACTGAATGGAGATTAAACCAGGATCTCATTGATCAGTTGCCTGGTTCAGGGCCTAGAGCTAGAAGGTCTGCACAACTTAGGGCAGAGATTGATAAACTAGATGACAAATGCAAATTCATAGGAGATGTTTGGACTACCATAAGGGGGTACGAATTGTTCAATTTCCATTATCATAGAAGAAGTTGTTTTCAACCAGTTTGCAACCCATCAAAGCTGAATTTGGGAAAACTGGTGTGCCCTAACGTGTTTTTGAATGTTGAACTGGTAAAATTATTGGCTAATAACTATAACCCAAAGCATAAAGTTATATGTGACCCATCAAGAAAGCCACAAATATATCTGTCAAAAGAGGCAATTGAGTAGGTTTTCAATTTAGAAGGGTTTTGCAATGAGGAGATCATACACGAGGAATTGGAGAAGGAATTCTTGAGAATGGATACAATCTATAAGGGTTGGAGGTTGCCAATTCACAGAGTTAAACAAGGCAGCAAGCCAAATCCTCTGCAGGATAGTGAGGGCCCCCCTTATCATGTGGACTTGTTTGAACCCTATATGAAATACACCTATTTTTCAGTGTGTCAAGTATTGGGAATGGATGCCCCGAAGTATATGTCAATTGTGCCCATGATTATCACAGCAGATATCGAGTATCATAATTCTCGGCCATTTGACTATGCCTCATACATTTCTAGGGGGCTTGATTAGGACTGATGGCTATAAAAGGTGGATCATCTACTTTTTATCTCAGGCATTATTCATTGTTGATGCACCTGGTACTATATTTTGGATAGGAGTTGGGAGTATGGCCTCCAGAAATGAGAATTTCTCAGCTTGGTAAAGATGGTGAAGCATTACCTATTCACTTGTGGACTGCTATTTGGGATAGCAGGTTTGCTAATGCTAGTTTCATTCATTTTGAAGAATATTTTGTGAAAACATTGTACAGATTATATAAATATCCCTATAATTATTCATTATCAAATGAGATTAAGAGATTTCTTCGGCCAAAAGATTTCAATGGGCCAATTGATCATAACTGAGGAGATTGGTATTGTTTGGAGGGAGCTACAATGATCAGAGTCTATGGGTTTGAAGAGGCCCCTTTCATTCTTCCAAAGACAGTTCCAAACAGGATTGCATATTTGGAGATTGTCAGGCAGATGGATTATTGCAATGTAATGAATTTCAGTTCTTTTGGGAAGCAGGCTTTTATGCCTAGCTCATTGTGCTTTGGTGATTTCACTGTGTTGGCCAAGGAAGGATACAATTTTATCCTTGACAAACTGCTTCAGTACAACATGAAGAGAGGATCACCAAGGAAGAGCTTTGATCCAGAAGGATATATCAATTCTACCAAAGAGAAGATACAGTTTGGAAAGTATCAGCATGTGCCCTATCCCTTTGATGATATGATTCAAAATCTAGAGGAAGATGAAGCTGAGATGGTGGTTGAAAGATATAACCAAGGGCTACATGATGCAGAGTAATTGTCTTCAGGGGAAGAGACACCACAAGATAATGTGCCACAAATCCAACCAGAAAAGGTATCTAGATTGAGAACTCAGCAGTATGTTTGCCCAACTAGAGAGCTGAGTTTTGAGAGTGGTGATGCAGATGCAAGGCATATTGAGTATAGATCATTTGTTTCAGATGATGAGTTCATAAACTCCCTAGAATTCAAAGCATTTTTGTATAAATAGAAGGGGAAGGAAATAAGAGAAAATGTTGATGATGTCACTACATGAAATGAAGAACAATTGCTGAACGAATTAAGGAAATGTATGGTGATGAAATAACAAATATGACCCCTAAAAAGGGGAGGAAAATGTTGCAATATGCTAGTGTCATGATCTTTCCCAGGCTAGATCTCAATTCAGCCCTTGTTTTTGATAGTTTCTTGAGGGACAGCAATGCTACACATAAGCTTAACAAAGAAAGTGTAACAGAGATGTATGCTAGATCAAAATACAATACTCATGAAGGGTCATTGATGATCTGGACCTTATACCCACCCCACAGGAAATCAGTGGTCATTGACACTGAAAAGGAATTTGGCCATGTCATGAACCTAAAGGTTTGGGAAGTTGATCTTGTGGCTACCTTAGAAATTGGAGTGAATATTGCAAAGTTAAACAAGGCCCAATTTCAGATGTTGATAAAGGAAAGGGAGATGTACAAAGCAAATAATGAAAGAATGTTGAGAGAAAATGATAGACTAAAGGATTTAGTTGGTGTTACAATGAAGACACCCAAGATGCTCACTCAAGGAGAAAGCTCTCAGAAAAAGGATCATTGGGTTGGATCAAGTGCTTATTCCCAAGGAAAGCATGATGCAATTGTTGCAATAATCAAGAAAAGGTAGGATAGTTTAACACCTTGGTTGAATAAACTTTGGGGAAAACATTCACATACTCTTGCTGCATTAAAGGAGCATGAAAGGATGGATGGACGGATTATGGAGAAGTTTCATAGGATAGATCAAAGAGATGCTTCTAACAGTGCAGCAATTGAAGCTACAAATCATATTATAAATCGACATCGAAACTTCTACAATGAGTTGCAAGGGGACGAATGGGGTTTGATAAATGCTGCCAAGAAAACATTGATTGCATTCTTTGATGACAAAGGGGAACTAAAAGAAGCTGCCAGATGGAAGAATGAAAGTGAATCATTGTTAAATGAAGTCATGAGGATAGCTTCTGTGGAGAATACAACGTTAGAAGAAGTGAGTGAGTAGAATGAGAAGATGATAAAGATGGAAATCACGATCCGGAATGCGGTTGGAGATGCAAATACATATGATTACTGGGATTATTTGGATCATCTTGCTAAAACTCACTTGTGGCTTAATAGAGGTTAATTATCCTCTAATCTTTTGTTTTGTAAACATGTGACATTTTGATTTCTGAAAGGATATGTCCTTTTGTATTCTCAATGTATAAATATCCATTTTGAAAATTAAATGAAGGAGCGATAAGTAGAATAGGTTAGAGGATAGAAAATAGAGTGTAATACAATGTTTTTCCAATATGAGACTATGCTACATGTTTCGAATCATGGAGATATCAATTGAAATCTAATAATATGGTGCAGTTGTTTCTAGTATCAGTTGTTTATGGTGTTTGTTGAAAGTATTATTAAAGTTGTCTCCAATATGGTGTTTTCTGGTTATTTAAATTGGTGTAACAATTTTTCATTTAGTTTGTCAGTGCACATTTGCTGCATATGTATGGTCAATTGATTGGTTCTTTCCAGTAAAGATTAAATCCTTTAAATTGATCGTAGTAATTAGAGAATGTTAATTGGATCACTAAGAAGAACTCAGTAATCATAACCTTGCATGTTTATACAAGTTATAAACTAAATCAAATGCTAAACAACTTGAATGTCTGCTAGAACGAAGTACTTGTTTCAGATTTCTCTTGACTCTGCTTACCCAATAAGGCACTAGTCTCTACATTTTCATCATTAAGATTCACTCATTTTTCTTTACATTTGTTAACTGAGCATATTAGGATTTAGTTTTGAATATTTCTATACGATCTATACCAAATTTGATTTGATTTTTCCACTTCCATCTGCCATCATGGACAAATCACTGCAAGAGAGAAGATCAAAAGTCAAGTCTGCCCAATTCACATAGGTACACCCGCCTAGGTCTAGCAACACCTAAAGATTAGAAAGCTTAAACCATTTGGCTTTGTCTGTTAACCTAAAATGTTCCAAGATATTGGCAACCTCTTGAGGTATTCTTACCTACATTTTTGAGAGCTAACACGAGGCTTTTAAAGTCCTCGTCAGTTGGTCCAGGTCCTTCAAGTTGCCTTCGATTAGAATTGGCAATTTCATAGGTATATTAGAAGACAAACCCGGTTACATTGTAAAAAGAACCAACATACACGTCAACCACTGAACAACCACCTCTACAACTGACTTTTTAATCTTTTATGATCACATGAAACATAAAACACACTAATTTCAAGGTTGTTAACATCACTATTGAAATGTTTTAATTTTTTGACCTTTCAAACATTAAAAAGTACATCATTAAATTAATTATGTAATGGCATAAAAATTAAAAACATCATGAATTAATTATGTAACCACATAAGTCAAATATAATTCTATCAAGAAATTAATATCAAATAGATAATATAATCGCATAACTTATACATTTCAATGTCATCGATCTTCTTCTTCATCCAACTCTTTGTTTGTATCATCCAATCTAGATTCGATTGTAAGGATTGGTCATATCATCATCATCATCATCAATATCAGTTTCGATAATGTCATCATCCACGGATGTCATCTTCATGAACATTAACTCCTACATCATCATCATCTAGTTCCTCCTCTTCGACATCTTCATCACGGACATCATCAACTAACTATTGATCTTGATCATCATCTACATCATCTTCTAGTTCTTTGGTATCTTCTTCTTCCACCACATTATACTTTACCATCCTTCCTCTTGGATCATGTCTAACAACAAATGACCAACCCGGTTTACCTGGAACCTCTGAGTAAAATACCTGCTCACATTGGCTTGGAAGAACATAGGGCTCATTTCCATCTCACTCGATCAACCTTGTATTAACCATAGTAAATCCATTATCATGTTCAATAACAGTTCTCTCAAGATCATTTTCATTCAATCATAGCATGTACCATAGGATGATGAATAAAATTAATCCGAAGGACTCAAAGTCACACTCAAATATATCATCCAAAATCCCATAGTATCGATTTTCTAAGACTTTAGATGTATGTCGCTTCTAGATGAAACATTAGTCACCTAAAAGACTACAGTTATACCAAAATCACAAGTTTTCTTCATGTCATCCAACATTTTGATTCAAAATTTACAACCATTGTACCACATAGCCTTGTGGTGTTTCACCTGCAATATGTCAAACATGTAAAAATTATTGCAATATCGTCAGTTGATAAACATATTTATTCTTGGCCAAATGTATGCAAAGAAAACAATCTCAAGATATATATACATCAATATACTTGAAAATAATTAAATAATATGGGTGATTAATATATTTATATACCTTTATCTCTTAAAAACCATGCTAAATCAATTTTCCTTTGTGTAACATTGGAATCTCCATTACGATGAGCTTCTTTAACCAATGAAGCCACACCTTCCCATGTTAATGCGACCAGATTGTTGACATCGTTCAATCCATACCGTCATCAAATCAAGATTGTTGGAGATGTACAAATGTAGTGCATCCCACTCGACCAACTGTACCAAAATAAATTGAAATTCACAAATGATGTATAATTAGTTAAATACCACAATATACGACCTTAATTTATAATTGATGTATATTGAAGATTAAAAATTAAATAAGTACAATATACATAAAAACCATATGTGAAATGCATTCCAATTAATCTCCATGACCATCTTATAATTACCTCTCACTTTCCTCAATCTACCTTTCCCCAATAGGTACTCCCCTTCGAATTTGTTAATGGAGTTGGGATCCCAAATGCGATCTACATGGATCTTTGTTGCAAACTTAGGAAGATATTCACTAATGTACACCATGGTCTAGTATACCATATATCCCTCCACCATAGAACCCTCAGGATGTGCTCTTTGTCTAACCAAAGCCTTCAAAAATTTCAAGTGCCTCTCAACCATCCACATTGACCTTGTGTGTACAGGTCCACACAATTCAATCTCCTCAACTTGGTGTATGAGGTAGTGTTCTTGTGCATTGAAAAATGTGTTGAAGGTAGACACTTTTGCATTTCACACATTAGACGAATTTTCTCTTCCAATAATTTATATCTTCTTTATGGATTTCTTTGATGATAGCCATCTACAAGTGATTCAAGGCACAAATATATTAACGATATTTAACAAAAATATACAGTATATTACATAACAAGTAAAACAAATGGCAATTATAAGATGTATACAATGAATTGAACAAATCTTGCTACTTACCTCATGTATTTTTCAAGATCATATATAACTTGTTTGACATTGTTGTCAAAGTTTTTGGGAGAGATAGAGGTAGAACGTATGCAACAATTATAAAATGATCTTTTCATTATTTTTCCAAAAGTAGTAACACAATACACTAAAAAGTACATGCATTATACAAGTGTATATAATATACCAGAATAATTACCTTAATGAAGGTATGCCAATCATGCGTTTTCATCCCTAACCCAAATTCACCTTTCTTTGTTATTATATTGTTTATGTTCGTAGCAAATCTTGTGGGAAATCATATTTTTTGTATGACTTCTTTTATAGCATTGCTTTGCTACTCTATTAATAACTAAGGAAGGGCACTTATATTAATTTTGTCTCCATCACTATTTAATTGAATGACATTTTTCATTGCATGATTGGCTTCCTGAATGTCACTACAAATTTTGACAATTTTTTCTTTGTCATGCCTTCCATCCAATATTTTCCATAACGTTTCTATTATATTCTTTATGATATGCATTGTATCAAACAAATGCACAATTTGTAGTTGCTCATAGTAGGGCAACCTACTAAATTGTCTGGGATAACTTTTTAGTCCCTGTGGAAGCCGACCATTAATTCCTTGACAACCTTCATGAAGCATATAAGTAAAAAAATTAACAATGACAATCATTGTCAATTACAACATGAGTAAACACAACACAATATAAAAATATAAATTCAAAACATATCATATATGATAGATAAACAATTTGATCCGATGTATAACCTTGACGATTAATTTTATTATATTCCAACTTCCATAGGCGAGGTGACATTCTTCGTGGTTTTGATGTAGTCTCCTCTTTCCCATTGAAAAGATGTTTTTCAGTAGTTCGATACTTATGATTTCTATGGAGGAAGTACCTATACTCATCAAAAACCTGCTTTCCTAAACTTCATGTTGAACGATGAGATTTCATCTTTGGACCACAAATTGGACATGCAAATTTTCCCTTTGTTTAAAGACCAGCAAGATGATATATAATTGGATTAAATATGTCAATTTTTATAATTATATATAATGAATAGATTATTTTTAAAAAATTCATGATATCTACTTCATCAAATTAAATATTGTTAAAGTGTATTCAAACGTTATAACATACCACAAAAATGTGTTAGCCCTGGGGCATCATGAATTTTCCATACAAGCATTGCATGGAATTGAAATTGTCTTTGTCCTATTGGTCTGGAGACGTCATACATAGTGATGCCATTCCATAACTTTAGTAACTCGTCGATAAGAGGCTCGATATATACATTCATATCTTTAACTTGGTACTTACCTAGTTGAATGAACATAAACATTACATAATTATTTTAACCATTTTACTGCAATATATATAAATTAATGTACATGACTATTGAATGAAAAAAATATGAGTCATTATACAACAAATAAGACAAAAGAGATGCTACTACGTTAAAGAAAATTTATGTAAACAAATACCTAGAACAATCATTGACAACATTATGTGCTCCTTCTTTATTAACATCCATGGAGGAATGTTATTGTTGATAACAAAAATAGGCCACACTGAGTAAATAGATCTCAGCTCTCCAAATGGATTGACACCGTCTGCTCCCAATGAAAGCCTGAGATTACGAGGTTCTTCTTTAAAGTGTGGCCATTTTTCCTCCATGTCCCTAAATGTAGAACCATCTGCATGCATTTAAAGAATGTCATCTCCACTTCTATTCCATGCATGGTAATCCATCAATTGCGCTAAGCTTTTGCAGCTAAATAATTGTTGCATACGTGGAATAATAGGAATATAACGAAGAACCTTGCAAGACACCTTTTTTGTTAGTTGATCTATTCAATATCTACTGATATGACATTCCAGGCATTCTGTTGCAAATTCATGTTGTTTATGATATATAATATGATCATTGGGATATGCATCTATTGCTTGATACTCCATTCCAATATCTTTCATAATGGCACATAAATCTCAGTATGAGCAAGGTAAAATATTTGATGGTGGTAACAAAAATTCACCAATCAATCTACAACAAAAAAAAATTGTTCATATAAAAAAATATGTATCTGGAATGGATGAAAGAATGGGCCTCATGCCCTTAGAATAGTAGGGGCGGGTGGGTAGGAAACTATAGTTGCTCCACCCATATTTAATGAGTCGATCAATCTACAACAAAAAAATATGCATCTGGAATGGATGAAAGAAAGGGCCTCATGCCCTTAGAATAGTAGAGGCGGGTGGGTGGGAAACTATAGTTGCTCCGCCCATAATTAATGAGTCGATCAATCTCCTTCATCATCAGCGGGGCGCTAAAAGGAAGAATCTCCATTTCATCCATAATGCACACTTCTCAGCGGATTCAACATCTCATGTCTCGTAGGGATGGGTGGGAGGAAACAATCCTAGATATTTATTTTCTACTCATTGCAATACTGCATCTTTATTTTATAATCATTGCAATTCTGGGTTATATCTATTGCCGAGTAGGGATGTAGTATATTGTTTGGAACGGACATTAAAATATTTCCAATTATTTACCAGGGAGGGTTATATCTATTGTCAGGCATAGAGATGTGGAAAATGCCCTTAGAATAGTAGGGACGGGTGGATGGGAAACTATAGTTGCTCCACCCATAATTAATGAGTCGATCAATCTCCTTCATCATCAACGGGGCGCTGAAAGGAAGAATATCCATTTCATCCATAATGCACACTTCTCAGCGAATTCAACATCTCGTGTCCCATAGGGATGGGTGGGAGGAAACAATCCTAGATATTTATTTTCTACTTATTGCAATACTGCATCTTTATTTTATAATCATTGCAATTCCGGGTTATATCTATTGTCGGGTAGGGATGTAGTATATTGTTTGGAACGGACATTAAAATATTGCCAATTATTTACCAGGGAGGGTTATATCTATGGCCAGGCATAGAGATGTGGCAATAACATGCCCACTTTGCAAAATTTCCAAGAATAGGAACAATGGATAATAAGTTGCATCTATAACATGGGATTGATATCGACTACTATAGATGGAGGAATGCTCGAAATACGAGAATGTTGTTACAAGACTCTTTACCCTATCTAGAGTGGGGGGTTTGACAATAGGCACCTGCCAATGATTGATAGGGGTTCATCCGTAGGGCGCCCAGAGCTTCGCTCTCAAGCCCTCTCTCCAACAATGCTATGCTTCCAAAGCCCATGCACCTAAGGAACTTGAAAAATTAGGTGCAACCAACCGAAATGAATTTCTTATCCCCGAGAACAACAGGTTGAGAACAATCAATGCTATCCCATCCTAGTCATTCCGCCCATCTATCTCCTCCCACCCCAAACAAATTCCATCCAATGCAAGCCCATCCCACCTGCCCTCACCCCCTCTCTACTGATGCCCACCATCGTGACCGATGAGTACTTCCTGCTACTGGCCGAACAAATAAAATGAATACTCTTCTACGATTGCCCTACTATTCTAATGGGCCTTGAAGCAAGCGATTAAAGAAACAAAAGGGTTGTGAGCTCAGCCTGTAGGGCAGAATGCTAGAGAGAGGAATGTAAATCAAGAATGTTGCGTTCCCTTGACTACTGTAGATGGAGGAATGCTCAGAATACGAGAATGTTGTTACAAGACTCTTTGCCCTATCTAGAGTAGGGGGTTCGACAATAGGCACCTGGCAATGATTGATAGGGGTTCGTCTGTAGGGCACCCAGAGCTTCGCTCTCAAGCCCTCTCTCCAACGATGCTATGCTCCCGAAGCCCACGCACCTAAGGAACCTGAAAAATGAGGTGCAACCAGCTAGAATGAATTTCTTATCCCTAAGAACAGTAGGTTGAGCGCAATCAATGCTATCTCCCAAGTCGATTTCTCGCCCTCGACCAGTAATAGTTCCCCACCCAACTATAGGGGTGGGTGGGAGGCTAGCTGATTGGGAAGCAGGGTGGGCCCCCTGTGGGGTGGGAGGATATAGAGTACACCAGGCCCTACAATAATCTACTGACTACTATAGAATAGTAGGGGCCCTATGCACCACCCAGCAAGGAGAATCTTAGTTTGAACCCTCTATCTCTATGGACGTAATATCAATGCATCCATATCACGTATAGAAGAAATCCCAGTGAAGCCCCACTTTTATCGAGTAGGGCTATATATAGTAGAGAGTAGGGCCCCTACTATTGGTTGTGAGTGCATAAATGATTTCATAGAAACGTCTGTAACTAGCCCTACTATTCTATGGGGTCAGCTTATTCCAAATTATATGCGAGTATGGTCAGTCCTAACCCCACCGACCCATTCGCCTTAGGGCATGGTCAGCCCTACTATTCTATGGAGTAGGCAGGTGGGAGGCCCCTACAATTTTATGTGGGTTTCGGGGGGGGTGGGAGGCCCTTTCTGGGATGGATGGGAGGGTGATTGTTGCGGGTGGGGGGACAAAAGGGGTTGCCACCCACCCCTGGGCGAGTATGGTCGGTGGGTAAGACACATATGGTCGATGAGTGAAGCTTTAGTGGGGTCCTATACATCTCTATATCCTCCCACCCCCTCGGTTAGAAGCTAGGGTTCACTATGGGCGAAGCCTGAGACAGTGCACCGGTAGATAGTGGGGTCCACCTTGGATGGTGGGATCTTGCAGTCGAGTGCAAATTATATATCCTAGATGACTTCGAACCCAAGGGCAGCAACCTACCTACGTGAGTTATAGGGATACAGGGTGAGTAAACCTATCCATTGAGTCAGCAATCGAGGCCGGGCTATAAGGGGGCTTTGGGGGTGGGTGGGAGTCCCCCCGCTTCAGTAGATTAGTTGTTCTAGCTGCAGCATAGATATAGATAGGCCATCAGTTGTATCACGTATATAACACGATGTAGAATCATGATGATGTTGACCCCCCCTATATCTATATCTAGATCTATTCATAACTGGTAGGGGAAGGAGTTAGGGTCTCCTCCCAGTGCTGCCCTAGAACCCATGTCTAATCCCCTCTCTCATCCCTAGTTAGCTTTGAACTCCTCCCCCAGGAGGCCTGAAAGGCTAGGTCCCAAACACATCTGGACAAAGATGGGTAGTAGTTATTCATTCATGTTCCTTACCCCTTAGGGGCCTACCCGGCCTTACTCGAATCACCATATCTTCTCAAGTTGTTGTATCAGTATTTGTGATCAATGGATGGTAATAGCGATCAGTATTCATCCCAGGATCGGGTGGTGGGCGCTCAAGAGCAGGGGTTCAAATTCCCTATCGACTCGTTACCACTGCCCTTGTAATCAGTGTACTCTAATTCATTTGGGCAAGGTCGCATATGGGCCACCATACATACCCCACCCTAGCCTTCCTCTGGATCAGATGTGATTCCAATCCGGACCTGGTAGGGAGAGACTGAATAATAGCCTGGGACTGATGAGCCCCATCTACACCTGTGCCAAGAGTTTGTTTTCAGAGTTCTAACTGGATATGCTCGATCCACACCCCCAGAACGTGGATGGAGCTGTTACATATAGTGGTGCTCCCTTGGGAATCGGGGCACCCTATAGGGGCAAGAGCTTGTTGGTTCTCGCATCCATGCCAGTTCTGGATTGAGCAGCAATGATAGATCGCGGAAGAGGCAGGAGTTTCATTAGTAGCGGAGGCTCGATACCAGGGTTCATCGGGGGGAGCAGAGCCTATTCTGGGTGGGGAACCAGTATTGTAGCAGCTAGGGCCCACCATCGAGCAGCATCAACGCGAATGGTTCCGAATCATCCGATGTATTAGCACTAGAACCGGCATCCCCGTCACCACTCTAGGAAACCTTCAACGGCCTACGCCGGGCACTGTTCCCCAGCGTCATAGGCATCCGATCAAATGCATTTGACCAATTGTTCATCCCCAGCAATGGAAACACTTGTTCCTAGTTGTTCGACCTCTCCCTCCCATCTGCCTCCCACTTGGATGAAGGTTGGGAAAACCCTCAGGGGGCGTCGGTTCCTCGGGCCCCCCCTTATATTGGTTCCTTCTATTGTTGTTGTGGAATAGCCTTAACCACCCACCTAGCAGGGAGGGCCCCTAAAATTATATGGGTTCGGGTTGGGTGGGCCCAATAATATGAAAGAAGGGGGCCTTCATGGTGGGTGGAAAGTGACGGGGGACGGGCAAGCCCCTACCTGGTGTTGGGTGGAAGTGGTGGAAGCGCACCAAACCTACTTGGCGCTCTTTATGGCTTAACCACCCCACCTATCACGCTTCTCAAATGGGGCCCTACAAAGATGCGAAAGATTGCCCACTCCCCACTCCTGCACCTTAGAATAGTAGAGGCCCCCCACTACTATAATTGGGCATGTTACGTATAGATTTTTGATTAATTATAGTAGTGGGGCCCCTACTATTCTAAGGTCAATCTTAGCCTCAAATTAGGCCCTTTCCCCCCTACAATTCTATGGGCTCCCACCTTCCCCCAAGAGAATTATAGCTCGGGGTTCATGGGGGCGCTTACTTTCCGGGTGGGGGGGAGATATAGGGTGGGGGCCCTTATTGCCGGTCCTCCTTCCCTCGGCTCAGTAACGGAATTGGGTCGAGCGGGTTTCATCCCTCCAGATCTTCCTTGCCCTAAAATTCTATGGCTAACCTGACTCCGTCTCCTCTATCTAATGATCTCGTTCCTCAGCCCGGGAACCTTCTAGTCCCACCCAACCCTGGCAACCCCCCACCCGCCCTACTATTCTAAGGCCCATTGATCTAAATCAGGATCATGATTAGAATAGTAGGGTGGGTGACCGAGTTCCACTTCATTGGCTATCACCCTCAACATGCCACCCCTATCTAGCCCTAAAATTCTATGGTGACCGATAAAGCCTTCGACCGAGCAACCTCGAGAAAGCTTGATCTATATGGCTTTGCCAAGCCGAGTGATTAACTTCTGACCAAACCCTCATTTTCTCCATCAAGAGTGATTGATCGACAGTAGGTCAGATCAAGTTAGGCATTTCAAATTCATACCCCCTTGGTTTATCCGCCAGAAGGGAGTCAGAGTCTGCTGATCAAGTGGGATTCCTCAACCCGCCTGAAGGTGTGGGGAATTGGAGCTATTTATTCATATGAGTGGACATCAGAAGTGGGTGGAGCTAGCTATCTATCAGGTGGAGTCATTTCTCGCAACCGACAAGGGCCCGGGGATTCGAAATGAGGAAGTGTTAGCAGGTCCCTCCCGCCCAGATAAATGGATCAACGAACTAACTATACATGCTCCCTCACTCGAATCGTAGGCTGTAGGGGGAGAAATAATAATAATGATTTGATACGATTTGAGACAGAAGATTCCAGATGTTCCCTATAGCCTTTTTTCCATTCATTAAGATGATTTCACTAGGGTGGAGCTAGGGTTTACTAGCCATTTCAGTGCTTGGAATTCCCAATCAGATAGGTACAAGTGGACATGAGAGGTGGAAGGGAGATGACAAGAACAATGATTGGTAGAGACGTGGATGAGAACAGTTCAGGTAGGCTTAGTTGTTAATACATAGACAATAATCGATTGGGGTGGGCAGGTCGATGATGTTGGGGGTAGTTAAGTCCTTTATTCCTGCCTACCTCTCCTGACCCGGTTGGTTTGATTCTCTCTCGGGCTCTCGTGCTCTTTAATGTGAGTTTCGACCTCCTGGGCTATCTCAATCCAATCAATTGAACCGGTCGAGTGACTGAATAAAGAGCATTTCCAAGAAACCTGGTCCAAACAAGTTCCTTAGCATTTGGAGACATCCCGAATAGGGCCAGGTGCTAGCTGCTGGGTCCACTACTCTATATATGTATCGAGCCACATGAAAGCTCTTTCCCTTTTTCACTATGAAGTACTAGTTTCCATTGCATGGGAACTATAATCCCCACCACAAACCCCACCATAAGGCCAATATGGTCGGTGCTGAAGGCACGCCTGCTAGGATAAGCCTACCATAGAAAACTTTTAGGGGCCCAGGCCCCGCCCCCTGGCGAATAGTAGGGCGGCTGGTAGTCGGGCCCTTCGTGCATGCAGGACTGACCCCCTGTATATTCTAAGGGGCCCGGTACATTATATTTGTGGGAGGATAGCCGGGATAGGCCTTGTGTGGGAGGCTATAGTTGGAGATAGAGCGGGTCTGATTCTCATATAAATAATTATGGATAATTCATGGCATCTTGATACACGATGGAAAGATGTGCTTCCCAAGCAAGATACATAGGGGTGGGTAAGGAATCTGATTCGTAATGGGATGGGTGGGAACTGGCACGCTTTCAATCAACACCTGAGAAAGGCCATAGGGATTACGTGGAAAGCATGATTATACCACGGCACTGGGAGATGGGCCCTTTATCTATCTACGGAGGGATGAGATAGATGCATTGAGCTCACAGAAGACCCATCCCTTTCTTTGTCCCATGTTGTCTCTGGTGGCTATCCCCATCTACATCTAGATATACATGGGTGTTACAAATATGTATACATCCGAATCTACACCAACCAATGGAGTTAGAACTCCCTGTTGATGGTAGCTCCTAGAAACAGCAGCCATGAAGGCCTTCTTTCCCCGAGAAGGTTAGTGGGATCAGTTCATGATTAATTCCCTTTATTTCCTATCTTCCTTCGGCTCTTCTCGGAGAGGGATTTTGGTTGGCATCATATCACATATGCCCTTAAAATAGTAGGGGCCCTAAAATTCTATGGGTGCCCTAAAATTCTATGGCTCAATAAATGAATAGAAGGGCTCAGTGGAGACTTAACCCCCCTGGGGCTGCAGGGTGGGAGGTCAGGGCCCTATTGCCACCCACCCACCCCCGGTGTGGAGGGAATTATAGTTCGGTGGGCCCTACTATTCTAAGGATCAATGCTTTAGAAGTAGTGCTTGGTCAAGTGGACAACTATCACTCACTTGATAGATCAATTCCTTAATCTGTATGGGAGATACCCATCACTGGTGGACCTTGTTCCTTTTCCCTTCCCCCATCCCTTATGGACTTAATAAAGAAAGGTGGCCCATGCTTCCCAGCAGGGTGGGAAAAGTTATAGCTTATAGCATCTCGATAGGGCCCCCCTCTCCTAAATGAGCACTCGCTTTGAATCTTGACCCAACACGGAATGAATCAACTGCAACATCGACTACTATCTGGCAATAAAGTGGGTGAAAGCACGAACCCATCAACTAACACATGCCTAAAGTGAAGCTAACACCCACTCAACCACGCATACACAGGGTGGATACTGGCCGCTACACTCGACACTATCCCGATAGTGGTCATAAAAGGCTGATCGGTGCTACTACTAGATATGTAACATGATGGTAACATCCATCATGCTATGGAGCATATAATGCTAAAGGTCCACCCTAAGGTCCCAACCCCACCACCCATGCTCTCCTCAGGTTGGTGCCCAAAGGGCAGGTCGGCACTCTTTCTTATCTTTCCTAACAACCCAAAACTACTCTTCTCAAACCATACCACCAGTGGTCCATCTTATCCGCTTATCGTCTGGTGTTGGAGGCCCTATAATTCCCCCCCACCTAGCACTCCATTCATGCTACAGTCCAACCATACCATATACGATCGAGTGGTATGTATGCTTGGTTGCTGGGAGAGGGAGAGCAGCCCTGACTTCAGTCGTTGGGTTGACTATCGACTATCGACTATTTACCAACCACTCAACTGGGGCATTCATGCACCCCTTCCTATAGATGTAACATGATGCACATCCAACTAGACCCAACACTGGGTAGAAACCAACCATACTATATGAAGGGTCACTCTCCCTCCTTTCGGACCAACACTCTCCACTCGACCTGCCCTTTGGGATCGGGGTGGGGGGGCAGGAGGCTATAGAGTTCTTGGAGGTAGATTATAGAAGTGGGAGGGGTAGATTATAGTTAGTTCTTGGAGGTAGATTATTATTATAGAAGTGGGAGGCCCGGTAGATTATTGTTGATATGCCTCAGGTCGGTCCCGCCTACTATTATAAGGGGGGGCTAGTTGGTGGGGTTTGCAGAGCCAACGTATTGGATGGATATCTACACTTACTCTTTTTACTAGAAGGAATGACTTATGGGACCGAAGGCCATAGATATATAGGGCCTAAAGAGTGGGCAGTTGTCGATTCTTCTCTTCGAGGGCACGAGAGCGATCTCTACTCTATAATGCTCGACGATCGATCTCTATATTCTGTCAAGATTGATCTCTATTCAGAGGATAGGGGCCCGCAAGTTGAGTCTTATC
Organism: Sequoia sempervirens; assembly: GCA_007258455.2. NCBI lineage: Eukaryota > Viridiplantae > Streptophyta > Pinopsida > Cupressales > Cupressaceae > Sequoia > Sequoia sempervirens. The sequence goes on along the minus strand of VDFB02000003.1, from coordinate 126,592,976 downwards.
TAAAGTTAAGAACTGAATTTTTATCGAGTAGAGAGGAGATGGGACCTGACAACAATTTCTATATCTATCTATAGATAAATATAATGGGGGGAGTGCCGACTATAGATAGTTTCCCTCGGCCTCCCCTGGGAATAGAGTAAAGGCTATCGCCGTTTATGGATATGAAGGGAGCATGACTATGGATGAGATAATCTTATCCATGAGATTTCTATGTTTTATAAACCATTCATAACCTTCAAGTTCAACAGCAACAATACAGCAGAGAGAAGAGTTGTTTCAGAGCCTTCATAAAGGGGCTCGTATGCCTTGTCAAGTACAGGTAAATCATGAACATCATCAAAGTCATCTTGATCATCATGATCAGCTCTGCCACTAAATGTGGCATGGATCAATGCATTCGTACCATCATCTTCAACTATGTTTTTTGGCGCATGATCATCTTCTTCCATAGGATCATTAACTTCATCTTCGATATTCACACTCCATGTCCGTCCGCTTGCAAAACCACATTCTCTGGGCCGTGATAATCCATATCATCTGCCCTAGGGCATCCCACCTTTATAATAATGATAGACACAAATAAACCATGATCATGATCAAGTGATTATATATATATAATGTTAAAACAATATAAACATTTGCAAATTCAATCAATATAAACACATATAATGAACAACTTACCAATGGACAATAATCATGCCCCCCTTCAATGTAACCATGCTTGCCTACAATGTTTCTCAGATGTTGTGATTAAAAGTCATCTCGTCTTTAATCCCTTGCAATTATTGCAAGGACAATAACATTTCCCATCACCCTTTCTTTTCAATCTAGCCCACAATCTATCAAGTGTCTCTTTATTTTGTTCTAGACTAATATTATCTGACATGATTTTTCTTTACCAAGCTTGACTATTTAGATCTTCAAAAAATATCAAACTCACACTCCAATAATTTGTATTCATAGATAGGTAACATAATCTAATAATTCTAATATTTTACACCAAAAAAATTTGGCATGCAACCACCCCTGCAAAAGAGAAGATACTTTGAAGTTAATGACCCCAAAAAACACTTTACAATGCTAATTCCAAAACTTATTAAATTCTGATTTTACTATGATTTCTAACCATTAAGACTCCTAAAATCAGAATATTGAACTTGATCACAAAATTCCTACAAACATGGAGGTAGCGAGCTAGTAAGAGCAAGTGACCCATTCCTAAGGAGCAACAAGTCAGAATCATCATTGCTAATGTCAATATGGATTTATCCTTTAGTTATGCAATGTGTCACTTCTTATGACAAGCTTATCCCTAGGGCCCTCAACATTGAGAGAGCCCTAATAAAAAATAATGAAGCATTGGTAAGAGCATGATTAGGGTACAAACCCTAGGCCTCCGTAGAAACATAAACAATAACTATAATGGATTAGTGAGGTTGCAATACCAGAAAGATTGAGACATTGTAGGTAATAACAAAATCTTGCAATCTAAAGATTGTAGCCAATAACAAGCACACTATGTAGCTTAGTGACATTTTTAAATGCAATCTACGGTAAGAAGAATGATAGTCACTTGAGATGTGGCAGTCAAAAACAGGCTGAGCAGTGACAAGATAATAAAGCTCAAACCTTGCATAGTAAAGTGGAGATTTTAACAGTGAGTTTCCTTACCCCCTTGCTGACCTTAAGGGTTTTTCAAATGCTTTTGGTAGTGTTAGACAAGGCAAACGCAATCAGGGAATTATTTTTCAAATGAAGTAATAGTGGTAATCATAGGTTCAATGTTTCTTCTTAGCCATTAATATTGTATAATGGAGGTAGTGGATTGCATGTTTGAGCAGTGTTTTGAGACTCACCAAAGATGGGAGAATAGTGAATAGTACCTTGTGGACTATGAAGTAGTGTAAATAAGGTTGAAGGATATTAAGAACTACAATACCATGAAACAATGAGTCCCCTGTAGTAAGTAGGCAGTCTATAGGGCATAGTTTGATTTTATAGAAGGATGCTCATGAAAGGAATCTTCAAGTGATAGTGAGTGAGTTGTTTGAGATTGTAGCAAGGGTGCAATACCCAGTCTTAAAGGAAGTTAGCAAAGCAATAAATGTGCAAGAAAATCAAATCGTACACAACAAACAATTCACAATGTTATCTTCCATAATGCCTTGAGTTTGAAGACAAAAATCTCATTGTATCTTCATGATGAAAGTGGTGACCTTAATGGTCAATCACTGGCAACCATGATTTTAAAACATGCTATTGTGCTTATGGAGGGAACATTTTAAGCAAGGCAGTGAGTGGTGGTTTGGAACAATGGCAGGTATGAAGGACTTACTTTATATGCATACTATGCAGTCTAGCTTAAGACAGCATTCTTAGAAGAGATTGAAGGTGGATTATGGAACTCAAGGGTTACCATGAAAAGGATTAAAGCAAAGACTCAGATCTATTTAAAAGCCACGGTCATGAAGATATTAAAGATGTCACATGCAAAAACCTAGTAGTTGGAGTAATGAATACAGTGCCAAAGAGGATAGTGTGCTGGGGCAGATTTAGGAGATCTCCATTATCTAATTACAGGAAATACATCATTTATTTATTTTTTTTAATTAAAAGAAATCATTCTAAACCCTATATAGGGATACATTAATACTTCAAAAGCCTCTGAAGGAATTTGAGATTATGCAAATATATGTCAAGTAACATTCATAGGTTTATTGATCACTCTCTAGAATAGCCCATTAAACATGGGTTGTGCTTGAATGCACTACATAATTGATATAACACAACCACTCTGCATATCAACCATAGTTATAGGCTCTTTATTGCAGCAAGAGGTAATCACTCGATCATGCTATAATTACATCCTAACCTGTTAAACTTGAGACAACCTAAATGTACCCAATGATGATTGACACCTACATTATACAACCTAAATTAACTACATTATATGAGTGCCTCCATTTCTATCACAACATAGCCACATTAAACTTGGGTCACACATGAATGCATCTTGTATTTTTATAGCACAATTGTGCCACATGACCAATAGAGTTATGGATCACATAATTACAGTCACAAGAATATGTTCCTTGTGATCTTATGGTGATTCCACACAACAAAATCTGGACATGAAATTCTCAAAACCCTTAACCTCTAAAAATGAAATCTGATGAGATGTTGCTTTAAAATATGATTTTCAAACCTAGAACTACAAATCTGACTTCACAACTGAATTCTACAAAAAGACAATGACAACCCTCAACCTAGCGATATCTTCTTGAATTTTTTCTAATTTTTCCTAAGAAAATCGTCCTTAGTTCTCCACAAACTGTCTCAAGTAGAGCAAAACATTGTCGCAATAAATCAAGCATGAACTCACTTTTCTTTATGTTAGCCACAATTTTATTTTTTTTAATTTTTCATGTTTAACGAAAATTCGACGAAAATGATAGCCAACATTTCGACGAACCCCAAGTTCGTCAAAATTTTGACAAACGTCAAGGATAAACTTTAAAAAAATTGAAAATTACACATCAAATTTTACAAGCACCTGACGAATATCAAATTTGATATATTTCATATTTTGCAGTCAAATGTATTAGTGATAAGGAGGATGTCGGGGAGACTCCAAAAGAAAACAAGGACTTTTCCATGTGGTCTTGTCGATATGCTAAAGTCTTGCTGATAGTGGTAGGTTTACAAATGAAAAAGAGATATCGGTATAACCAAGGGGAGCTCGCCATGACCTTGTGCCGATTAAGAAGTCTTGCTGAAAGGAAAATGAACTCCGATCTAGAGAGAGGAATATCATCATTTTGATGTCCTACCAACAAGCGGCTATCTTGTCGATGTTCTTTTGAGCTCGATATGACTCCCAAAGCTCACTAAAAGGTCTCACCAACTACCCCATGCTACCTCGATGACTACTGAAGGATGGGATCACATCAAGGAGACACCAATGGTGTCTCACCAACATGTGATGTTGATCAGACCACCTTTGACCACCTAAGGAGCTCGCTTGGCATATGCCCGACCAACTAGAAGGAGCCAAAATAGTGACTCATCGGTCCCTTTGACCAATTGACTACTCCTGTGAGGGAAGATCAACAGAAAGTGAGCAAGGTGGATTCATTCTGAGATCACTAAGGGATGAATATATTCAGACAATGGTGTTCAAATCTGCAAGAGACTCGACAGTGCTTCCAGAAAACGATCAACATACAGAGAAGTCCAGAATAGAAGGGAGGTTGAAGAGAGGATTTCTGACTCACAGGGACAATTGTGGTGACTATTGGCAAGGAGGTAGATCAATATTAATGAAGATATTTTGAGCATTCAAGGTGACCCCAACAAAGTTCGAAGGTGGACACGAAGACAAGAAAGTTGATGCTGCAACTGCCAAAAAGATCTAAAAAGGCTTCTCCTGGGGGTAGAAATTCTTCATTAGCATGGAATGCAGGGCTTAACATTGAATGCAATTTTGACTTTCCTTAGAAAGATCTGAGGGTCGACTCTCCTATAGTCTGCAGATATTTTGTAAACCCTAGTGCAATGGACAGTACATTCTTGTTGGTACATTCTGTATATAAGGCATTCTTGCCTCAAAGGTTAGTACTTCTAGATTAGAAATTCTAAGGTTAGAGAACTTTTAGACTGAGAACTTTTAGAGTAGAACTATTAGGAGTTAGTCAGTTAACAGAAGGAGATAGAGTTGCATCTTAATTCTTAGTAATGAGAGCTTCTCTTTTCTTCTTGTTTAGCAGTTAGATTTTAGTACAGACTGTAATGTATTTTCTAAGTTCTCTTAGTGTAGTTGGAAACAATCTAGAGCTTCAGATTCTCTGTACATTGGTGATTGTGCTAGCTTTGTAAATATTGCTTATCTGTTTTACTAACAGTAGAAGCAATCAGAGTTTAATCTCCTTCATTTTGTGTTCCAGAATGATATTTTTCTTAAATTGATCATTTGATTTGTGAAGTCTTCAAGGAATGAAATATTATTTTGTGTTTTATTTAAATGGTAATTAAAATATGTTATGTGAATTAGCACTGTGAATGAAAGAGGTTGTGTGTCAATCACAAGTTTACTTTGTTTTGTAGTTTTGGTTTAAAAATTCCTTGAAGTTAACAAGTCTGGTTAAGGTTGGATGAACTATTATTCTTTTCTATTTCAAAACTCTGACTTATCTTTTTATATTTCTTTAAAAACCCCTGTTAGAGTAGGTTTTATTTCATGTTTGATCTTAGAACAATCCAGAAGCTCAACACCAGTAGGCCCCTTGAATATTAATATTACATTGGCCACTGAGGGACATCAGCACAATTGAGAACCAACTACAAAGACCTTGGGAGCTAAGGCATCCATGTGTTTCCTTTCTCTTTCAGGAGAAGCAGAATAGCAATATTCTTCTTGCATTGTTATGGTGCCAAAATCGCCATCAACACTTCTCTACTCTAATTCAAACTTGCAATAGCATTCTTACCTCTATCATATCCAAGGCCTTCACTCTTTGATCTCATTATTGGTTCAACAGGATCTGTAATTCCTTTTTGTTTCTTTCCCAATCCTTTTCCTTCATATCCCATTCTCTGCATGATCTTGAAACCAATACCATCACCAAAAATTGCAGGCTCCATCACATTGCTATCTTCAACTTTACCTTCTAAAGCAACTTCTACAGCATCACACAAATCATTAGTATCGCAAGAAACATCACACACTTTAGGCTTAGATCTTAGATTCTCATTCTCCTTCCAGCATGCAATAAGTGACTGCTCCAACTGATCAACATGTTCCTTAAAAACAAATATTTCCTTCTTCTGCAAACTTTTCTCTTTATTCAGCTCTTTCAAACTTTCCTCTAGAACAATCTTGAATTCTTTTGCAAATTTATTTTTAAGGCCTTCAAACATATCCAGCTCTGCTTCTAGTTCTTTTTTTCTCTCCCTCAATTTTGCATTACACTTCTTGATTTCACACAATTCTTCTTCCAAAGTATCCCTTTCAAATACTAGGGTTTCATTTTCCTTCTTCATCCTCTTCCAACTCTTCCCCATTGCAACAAATTAGATAAACAACAAAATCAAATTCTTACCAAATCTTTCTTGCCTCAATCTCTCCTTTAGGGTTTCGCACTTCTTTCAACACTATCTTCTAACAAATTCACAATCAGACTCACAACCAGCTCTAATACCATTTGATGCAGTCAAGGTAGGAGAATCCAATTAAGTATAGTCTAGCCTTGCATCCTAATTACTAACTCCATGATCACAATAGATATAGTACAACAAAAATTAACAACTAATTCATAGAAAGATAAAAGATATTCATGAACACCGAACACAAGATATATCCTAGGAAAACCCTAACAAGGAAAAACCCAGCCTTCAAAGCTCATTCCTCATTATATTACAATCACAAAACACATTACATATGCCTCTTAGGATTAATAGATTCTAGGCCATAGCCTAGGAATTACAATTAATTCATACAACAACAATTTTCTACATTATTTACTCTTAGATCCTTCTGGATCATAATACTTCATCACGATGCTTCATCCTTCACATTATCGAGCACCTCACTGATCCATCCCTCCTCTGATGCCTTGTAATAATCCTTTCTCCTCTAATTATATCATTCGTGAATCGTTCAACCCTTAACATGTCATCCCAATTACAATAGCTAGTAAAATAACATGCCAACTCAAATAGCTCAGCCCTAAACAATAACAATTTACCATGCAAATCAACCAAGTTTGGCCACAACAAATCCAAGACCCAAATCAACATCCTCAATCACGCAAACACCTTCCAGATTATTCCTCAAAGATCCACAACTCGCCTCAACACCCTGTCGGCCAAGAACAGGGTAAATATGACTTAAAAGAAAAATCAACAATCACGAGCACACAAATCAATGTGGACCAACAACAAATAATCTGGAGAAATTTATGAGCCTCACAAATCACCATAGAAACATCTGCAACAACTCCATGTACTAGAATCACATCTTCTTCCCTCAGGAACACCAACCATTATAACTGAACAACTGTCAGCACACAGATCTTCACAACTTGATCGATCATTCAAGCGGATCCTTGAAACTTAACATGGAAATACTAGACACCATCAATAACAAACCCTTTAATCCACAACCTCTAACAATCAAATTCAATAATCCGGTACTCTGCAACTTCACTATCAACTACCTCAATCTTTTGAATGCTTCTGAATTCCCCTACATCAACTGGTCAGTACTACTTCACAATGATCTGACACCATTTGGAACCACTCTATACCAATTATAACAAAATTAATTTGTGAGTGAATTTACACAACTACTCCCCCTAAGACATGTATCTTCTCCTTGCAGTCAAGGAGTATTTCTCTTAACATAGCACTTGCATAGCTACCTTCACCTTCAATTACAGATATTCTCCCCTTTGACAAGAATTTCAAAGAGAAAGTATGTAAACATAAATCTGAAATCATCAGGTCATTAGAAATTTTTAAAACATGTTTTACCCAACTTGATCTCTCTCTCCATTTCCAAGGATGAATGAGATACAAATTAAGCTCCCCCTGTACTTATGCCATATCACTAAGACTTAGTGATGTGAGGTAGAAGTTGTTAGGTCTCCAAAACAAAAGTTTGAACCATGAGAGGTTTCCAAGCTCTCACAACATTTTTGGCTAACATACAAGGCCAAATAATGAATTTGAGCCTTCTTCTCTTTAGGCTCTACCAGACCTAGGAAAGTGCATCTTTATAATTGAAGTAGACTTAGAGTTGTATGACTTGATTGAATTGATGGATCTATCACAATGTCATAAATGCAATAGATGATAACTTGTTAATTTCTTTTACTCCTACTGTATGAAAAATAAAAGTGTGTGTGTATTTTGTTTTTATGAAATTTATTTTCTGGGGTGTGACAGATCAGTGCCTTTTATCCACATGGGAAATGGAGTCAAAAATCAAGAATAATATGTGTTTCCCTCTTTTGGATTAACTCTAGTTGCTAGGCACTTTGAGAATGAGGTTTTATGACTGGCATAAAGCTTCACTAAATTTATGACTTGCATAAATGGTGCTAGAATATTTTCTTACTAGGTTCTTCTTCAATTATCCAAAAGAAATCCTTAAATCACTGTGATTCATTCAAAAGAATTTAAATCTGACTTGCAGACACCAATTGATTAAATCACACAAAATGATAATACATTTTGATAAATTAAAGATATACTTGATATATTGATTTAAATAATTAAAAGACCTCAAGTTGGTGACAACCAGATAAAAAATAGCAATAATGACATAACAACAACTAAACATCAAGAAAGGATTTCACTAGTTTAAAACATTATCTCCATTGCTTTTCTTCAAAAAAAAATTGTACATTATATGCATCCCCTGTTCTAATTCTCTCCTATTTCTAACTTCTAATTCTAATGTTTATTGATACAATATTATTTTACATATATACATTGTAATTTTAGGGTTATGACCCTTCGCCTGTTCACTGCATCTCTTCAATATTCTTCTTCTTTGGCAAAAAATATTTAATTAATTTCCTTTTTTGGAAAATTAATATTTTGACTGTAATCTTCATTTTACAATCTTCATTTTAATTTAATAGTAAACCTCATTTGCTAGAAACTTTACTTTTCGCCCATAAATAAAAATAATTACCCGCATATAACTTCCTTGGTAAAATTATTTCACCTCGCAATTAAAAGTACTTCTTAAGTAAAATAATTACCCATTTTTTAATCACATTGGCAAAAATATTCCACCCCAAAAATAAATAACGCTTTCCATGGGTAAAACAATTATCTTTCTTTGGACTCCATTTGCAAAATACCTTGGTGAAAATATTTCAATTTGTATTTGTGCATTTTATTTTTTAATATTTGTAAAATACTTTAAACTTTTACCACCATTTCATTTCATTATTTTGACCCACTCCTTAATACTTCGCTTCTCCGCATCATGATTTTACTTTCCACCGCACCACCACAAATAATTTATTTTACCGCATTCCCACTAACAAATTTAAGACCTTACCACCACTCAACCACGCAACCACTTGAAACCCCCTACAGTAATGCAAGAGTGCTCACTGCTCAATCGTGAAGCCACTAGGGTTTGCTAGCGGGATCACGGTACTATCCTCTTAGCATTCAATCTTTATTGTTGATCGGTATCTCCATTTTATCTTCTTCATTCACATCACAAGCTAATTCCTCTACTCAACCAATGTGTTTTCCTATTCCCTCATACTCTAGCATGTTATCTTCATGTGATTCTTTAATGCATTTGAACTTTCTAAACCATATCGTATGGCTTAGCCTTCCAAATGCCTTGCATTGATTCATCCTTCTAAAGAATGTACTTCCCTAATGTGCTATTGTCATTTCTCTATCTGAAAACTTGCGATCAGATGCATATCTTTAAGATCTTTCTTTTCATCCAATATTAGATGGAGAAGACACTAGACACGTTGCGCATTCATTTCTTTTTTACACTGAGCTTTTCATTTGCTTGCGCTTATTGGAACTTCAGTAATCATTTTATGTGTATTGTGTAGGCATTGTGTACCACTTTAAAATACTTCATGAACTCCTTGAAAATCTCCATATCGGCCTCACATTCCTCTTGTATCTGAATTTCAATAAAAGCAAAGACTATGGTCTGTCTTTGAAATCTCATGATGCTACATCGTTTCAATCTTTTCCTCCCTCGGTGCAAGTTTTAAAGACTTGGGGTTCTTATCTTAGTAACTGCAACATCTCTTTTTGAATGCATACATCTCTTTTATAGTCCCCTTACACACGGGTCCTTTGTAGTATTAATCCTCAAGTTTCTCTTGTTAGATACAACACTGGATATCCTGAATGCATCTTCATTCCTCACCAATTTCAAGGTGGGAGCATCTCTATAAGAACAAAAACCTATCACCGAGCTTAGGGCTTCCCTCGAAATCAAATAGGGCCTATGAGAGCCCTTTTCCCCTCACGAATCTTACATAACTTGATAGGGACAAAAATTTGTTCATTGTGCTTCCTGCTCTTTTGTGCAAGGGGTGACAAATCTTGATTCTTTTACTCAAAAGCAACTTAGTTTTACCCAACCTATTTTTTATCCAAATTGTACAAGTTATATCCCTTAAGTTTCTTTCAATACTCAGCCTCACCTAAGTTTATTCTCATGACTTGATCTTTGTTCAAAAATATTTCAATGAAATAAATCTATCTCTAAATTTTGTGAAAAGAAATTCATTAATGCCCATATCTGTGTCACACAAAACTCAAACACCTGACTTAGTATCATTGTTCTTCTCAGTGCTTGTTTATATGATAGAATGAGTGCATCAATATTCTTCCTTGTTCCATAATGTGAAAACTCATCAATGGGAAAAATAGTATTATAGGTTGTTTCAAAAGATGTAATGTCATCATATTTTGAGCTAGAGAATGCATTAGAACTATAACTTTTATGGCCCTTTTATAAATATAAGACTTGGAGTGGAGAAAATATATCAAGGAGTTTAGTGCACAACATCCATATGTATTAGGATCTCCCTTCTACAGTCCTTTTGCAATTGTTTAATCAAGAATCTGATATTTATCTTCAACTACAATGGGTATTTATTTGATTTCTGACATTTTTTCACAATAACTACAATAATTCAAGTGGCCTTCAAAATTGCTTCAGAAAACTAATCAAACAATCTCCAGAGGCCATGAAAATGCACCGGAATGTTGATTTATGATAGGGAAGCATGCTTGCAGGACGATTTGGTATAAAGTAATCCAAACTAAAAACTACTAACGCTCAAATTTTCCCACTCAGCATTTTTTCAAAAATTGCACCTACCAAACTATGTAAAACTCATTTGATTTTGATCTTGAAAAATACCAAATGATGTCCAAACACCCTAAAAATTGGCATGGAGGTAGACTTTGGTGTATAGAATCAAAGGCACCAATCATTTTGTTAGGATCATCATCCATTTGCTTAATATTTACTCTCAAAGTTGACCATTTTAATAGATTCTTCACTGTACTGACAATAGATTTTCTCAAAACCCTTCAACTTCTCACTTTGAAACTTTGTCAAATCAGACCATATGAAGCTAAAAATTAGCATGCATGTTCATATGTGGTAGATAAATATGTCTGCAAAGTGATTTTGTGTGGAACTATACTAGATTCATTTTATGATTTTTCAAAGTAGCCTCTCCGGGTAGATTTCACAACTATGTTTCTAAGTGTTAAAATCAATTTTTTAAAATATGGGAACCTAAAATTTGCATGAAATTTTAGGCTCCAATGGAAGTAACCACATTTGGTGCTTCTTCTTGATCTTTCAATCTCCACACCTTCTTGGGCTTCTTCTCTTTCTTATCAACCTTTTTCTCAGGAATATGTGAACCATTGTTCACTTTGGGGGACATATTCCTTCTTTCATGATGTGTTATTGGTCTTACATAGTTTGATCTATAATTCTTAGCCATGTGACCAAGATTATTACATTTGTATCACATTACATCCATATTTACTATAGAAGCAAATGAATTTCTATTCACACATTTTGTGCTCTTAGGTGCAGCCCTACACTCTCTAGCCCTATGACCAAACGGATTACATGAATAACAATAACCATTGAAAAGTGAGGAATACCTGGTCATATCTTTTATTTTTGCAAGATGAGGGGGTCTTCTTTGATTTGACATCTTGGCATGTCTCATCCTTGTGACTCTAATGAGGGCCACAACCTGAGACTCAAAAAAGCACACAATAGAGGCAACAACAAAATTATTATTTATTTATTGGCAATATGTTCTCATTATAGAGAAATTACATTTCAAAGGATCAAATCCTTATATGCTGCAATACATGCAACTTTTACTATTTCTAAAAAGAAATTCCCCCTTTCCCAGTACAATTCTCTCTTTTTCCAATCCCCCTAAAATTTCCAAAATGAGTCCTAAACAACCTTTTCTAGCTTGGAGCCAAAAATACAATTTTAATTTTGAATGTAGGTGGTTTGGCTCCGAAATTTGAAATTTGAAATTCAAAAATTGAGTCCATATTTAAAAATTGGCAATTTTCCAAAAATTGACCAACTTCTAAAAGCCATAACTTTTGATCTGAGACTCTGTTTGACTTGTTTCAAGCGTTGGAAAGGTATTGAAGTGTAGTACGTGCTAAGAACTTGTTCTATCAGTTCCAAAAAAAATTGTGCCCATATGGGACCATTTAGTACCTCAAACCTAGCTTAGAAGAGTTTTCAGGGTAATTTTGGGAAAGTGAAACATGAATATCTTTCAAATCAGGAAGATCTTGGCCTGATTCTTTCACCAAAGTGTCTATTTTTCTATCCTGAAGCTTCTCATAAATTTATGCCTCCTCACGCCTTCAAATTCATACCTACTAAAAATAGCAGTTTGACCAGTAAAAAGCAAAAAAGCAATTTTCAAAGTTGGGAATTCTTATTCAACAAAAAGGGTATCCAAAAATGAAAAAACATCTACCAAAAAGCTAACAGAAAGGAAAAATATTTTTTGGTGATGTAAGATTACCCTTACACTACTAGATGCTCTCGCATCAGTTCCCTTTATATGTCACTTCTTCAATCTTTCAGGGACTAATTTCTCCACCTTCTTATCTACTATTGGCATATTCTTCTGATAATCAGGAAATGAATGGTTATTGTTCTTCTTGTTTGTAGTAGGTCTCTTTTCTTCTTCAACTCTCTTCTTGTCTACAATGGGCTTCTTTTCCTCTTTTGTTATCTTCACCTTAGCAGTTCCTTTTTTTTATTTTTCATTTCTAGAGGCATTTTCCTTGGTACTAATTGTCCAATATTTTTCTTCCTTGGTGCAACATCTTTCTTCTCCTCTAAATTTTTCAAGTAATCTTGCAAAATTAGGACTCTTCCCTTTCTCACAACCAAGGTCAATCTTCACTCTTGGTCTTGATCTCTATCTTGATGGATTTTGTGATATGATCAACTCATCAAATACCTTAGAGCCACCTTTCAAATTCAAGTTGTTATTGATTTGCTCTCTAGCACTATCTGACTCTTTTCTCAAGGCCACTATTTATGCTTCCAGCTTCATGCACTCTTTTGATTTGGACTGTAGTTCAGATTTAACTACATCTTCTACCATCTTTACTTCTTCCACCTATGTCTTCAAGTTGATCACCATTTGATTAGATTCCTCAATATTAATTTTTAGCTTTTATATCTCCTCTTGTGCATTTATTTTATATTCTTTATTTTCTTTCCTCAACTTTTTAACCTCATTCAGAGCTGAGATGAGTTCACCTTCAAAATCAACCTCTCCTTCTTCTTTATCAGAGGTTTCAACTTCTTCTTCTTTATTAGACCTCTCAACCATTTCGTCAGAGGTCATTCCAAACAGGTCAAATTCATTGAAATCTTCATGTTCATCATCTGATATGTCACTAACATCAAATGACCCTTTTTCTTCACTTGTGTGCAAATTCTTCTTATTTTTCTCTTTACTATTCTCTTCTTTCTTAGAGTTATCCTTTTCATCAGGAGAACATTTAATAGCAAGAAAACTTATTCTACCAAAATTAAAACTTTTAGGGGGTAGCTTATCTTTGTATCTTCTAGAGCCTCTTCTCAATCTTCTGATGAAATTAGCTTCCTCTTCATCAGTCTCCTCAGATCCAAAAGTAGATGCTTCTTCCTCATCACCTCTAGCTGTAACATCCCTCATGGATGTTTCTACACTCTTCTCATCTTCCCTTGTCTTTAGACTTTTAGAATCTTTCATAATTCTGAAACTTGGCCTTGCACCTTACAATCATCACCTTCATACATCCTCTTCAATTTGTTCCAAACTTCATGTACATTTTGACAATGCTTGACTTTGACAAACATAGAGCTTGACATCCCATTAAGAATTGCATCTATTGTCTTAGTATTGTCCTCATACGCCTTCTTCTCAACCTTAGTAGTTGGAGGTGTAGCAGGAGTTGCATATCCATTTACTACTGACATCCACAGATCAAACCCTATGGATCCCAAGTATATCTTCATCAATGAGCTCCAAAAAGTATAATATGATCCATTAAAGAGAGGTACTTCTTCTATAGATGAGCCTTCCTAACTAACCATTGTGTTCACTTATCCCATATCTACCCGAGCTAATTAATCTTATCCTAGGGAACCTAGGGCTCTAATACCAATTGTTTGAACACAACAATCTACTAAGAGGGGGGTGAATCAATAGATATCAAAACTTAGTCCTTAAAACCTTTGTTCCAACTTCACCCTCAATTAATACTGCAAATCAATTCCTTTTATCTCTTTATGAAGATTTACTAAACATACAAAGAGATAAACACACATTCACACAAAATCCCATAACACATGATGTATGTGGAAAACCCAAGATGGGAAAACCACAATGACAAAATTTTCTTGAGTCTACTGCTCAAATCTAGCATCATAAATAAGTCTTTTGTTACAATGTTTTAGGTCACCAACCCAAGGAAGCACCAACTCCAAGGAGACACCAATCCCCTACACTGAGCACCAACTCAGTTATCTGATGGCACCAACCAATCATATCTATAATGTTTGTATTACAAATGATTCAAATGAATCCAATTCTCATATGTCATAACTTTTCCTCACATGTCACAACTTGTCCTCACATGTCACCATCACCTTCTAGCTTACATTCATCCCTCATTGTGAAAACCATCCTATTGCTTCACTACACAATAGCGATGTGAAGTGATCGAGTGATATGTTGCCACATGTCTGACTTGCATCATTAGGGCCCACTACTAACTTCTTCATTCATCTAATCAAAATGATGTTTGATCTCCATTGTTCCCTGCTCCCACATGAGGGATGGATAGGGTCCCACCACAGGTTCCACAAACAAGAGGGCACCCTCAGATCTTCTTTGTTCAATCTATATTGTTCACTACTTCCAACAGTTCATAGCATATCTCACCTTCCACTATCCAGTCCCATCATCTTCATCAATGCTCATCATCCATCCAACATGGATTAATATCCATTGTTTCTCACTATCCCTCGGGACTTAATTGAAACCCACGAAAAACAAAATGGGTTGGAAGGGAGGCCATTAGATATTGTTGCCTCATCGAACACCATCAATCTTGTCAAAGGGAAATATTTGTATGACTTAGGAAATATTAAATGCATCAAATATTTTCTTAACTAATAAATACTATGAAAGGGGCCAGTCATATCCATGACTTCAAAGACATAAGTTGTAACTTATGCGACTAGCAACTGCCTATACATAGTCAATGTGAAATTAAAAAACGTGTTGGACACCATGACTGTAAACCTAGGGCTTAACTTATAAATCCTAATTCTATTTGAGAGCACAATTAATTCCATTCTAAGCACATCCTTCAACCTCTGGACTTGTAATGTATATTTTTGAGGAGCTCTTAGAAAACCCATGTCAAATTTGCATACTGATTTGACCTCAAACAACTAGAAGAACTTCTTGCAACCTTATTGGTGCAGGAGCACCTAGTGGAATTCATGCCTCCATGAGGCCATTTTGTAAATATTTGATTTACATGGTATTTTGGTCATGTCATAAGGTCATGTAGACCATATTGAATGTTTTTGAGTCAATAAATAGGTTATTATGTGGGTCATGAGTTCATTTTTACAAATGTTGTCAAAAATGTAAAAAAATGTCAAATTGCAAAATTGCAAAAATGAGGAATATGAAGGGTCATTGTGGGAAAAGAAGTTATTTGGTTATTGAAACTCAAGGGTTAGTTGTTAAATTGATGAAATATGTTTAAATTAAGCCTTGGAGGGTCGAATCCAAGAAGGAAGAGGTGGTTGTTACATTTTGAAGTGAAATTAATAAAAGACCTCTTTGTTTTCTAAATTTTTGAACATTAAATTGTTGTTTTAGAGCTTGGTAAGGCCATGTACAGAGTTTTTATGACTTATAGTTTATTTTTATGGATGGAAAATTGAATTATCTTTCTAAAAGTTTTTGTCACATCGAATTTCATTGAGTTTTGAGTGTTTTATGGTCATTTTACTCAAGACAGGTTTGCAGAATTAAGCCTTTGGGACAGCGTAGCAGCAATTTTTTGAGGGATACATTCCAAAGTAACCCCACTTGAATTTAATATATTTTATATAAGGGATTAATGGGTATCCAAATAAGTTTTTAGATCGTGGTTTTGAGTTTTCTTCTAAAAATTATGTCAAAATTACCCTATTTGCTGCTCTCATCAAAGCATAGTGAAAGATTGTGAGAAAAATCATTTGCTTGCAGTGCTAGAGTTTTGGTCTTGCAAATTTAATTTAATTTGTGTTATTTTTGAGTCCCCTTACCTCTGCATCACTTATGTTAATATTGCATGACAATAATGCAACATTTGAGCAACTTAGCAATATTTGTATTTACATGTTCCTATCTTCATCATTTTGCACCAACTCTTCCAGACATTGATCCTTTAGTCTTCATGGCATCCAAGCACATTACTAAACAGAATTTTTGCATCAATGACACCTTTTTTCATCATGACAATGATCTTCCCTTTAGGATCACTTCCATCTCACTTCTGATCTCTTTCTTTGACATCAATGACACTCTTACATTAATTTCAACATTCTCCTTTACCAAATCAGCTCCATTCTCACTTCTGATCCTCCTTCATCATGCCAACAACCTCCCTTGCATGATTTCCCCTTTTGACATCAATGACAACAATATTCCAACAATGTTTCCCTTTCTATCTCCTTAAAATGTTAGTGTAGTAAGTACACTAACATTTTAAGGGGGGCATATAGTCCCCCACTCATTGTTTGCATAAAACGGTCCCTTTTTAGAAAGTGTGGCCTTCTCAATCTATGTTGTGTCTCCTTTGTGGTGATATTGGTCTTGATATCCTCTTAAGTGTGTGAATTTTCTTAGCATATTGTGTTCCCCTTGGTGTTATGTTATGATAGTATTTCCAAAGGTGTGACCTTTCATTCCTTGACTTCTCTCTTAGTGGTGATGTCATGTGTTATATTCCCTAAGGTGTGACCCTTCATGTATTGAGAAATGACCCTTTGTTATTTTGTAAAGCACATTTTGTGGTGGTGTTGTTTATAGCACCCCTTGAGTTTTTGGCCTTGTCTTGTTCATCTTCTTAGATGTTTATGCACCTTCTTAGGTGATTTTATGTGCCTTCTTAGGTGAGTTTTTTGTCGACTTCTTATATTTTTATGTGCCTTCTTAGGTGATTTTTTGCACCTTCTTAGGTAAGTTTTTCATTTATGCACCTTCTTAGGTGAGGCTTTGGCAAGATAGTTCATGGATTTAGCATAATGGAGCTTGTTGGGTCATGGACTTGGGAACCTTTTTTAACATGGTTGTCGAGAATAACACAACTTGCTTGACAATAGAGCTATGTGTTTCATGAGTTTCTAGCATAACACAGCTTTTTAGCCTTATGAAACCCACCATATTGCATGGACACCTAGCATAATGCAGCTTGCTAGCTAGTAGATCCATGTGGCTCATGAGTAATGTGGCATAACACAACTTGATAGTCCTCATGAGAGAATTCCTTTGACTAACATTTATTTGATTGATGACATTTGGTATTTGAGAAAAATTTAAAACTAAGGTCTCTTTACCTTACTAAATCGAATCCCTTTAGTACTAAGCTTATGTTTTATTGTGTGTCTTTTGTGTGTCTTCTTCATGCTTTCTTTATGCTTTCTTTTATTTTGTTTTCATTTATATGTTATGTTATGCCATGATATGTTTTCATCATGTATGTAGCATGTTTTTGACATGTATGTTTGTGTATGTTGTCTTGTTCATTTCATACATGTGTGTTCCTTTGTGCTCATGTTTGTTTTCCATGGGATATTGGATCCTAGGGGCTTGTGCACTCCCCTAGATCCTTTGTCATCCTATATCCTCATAATTTGGACTATCAAACCCCTCTTGACATGTTTTCTACTTTAGTGTGAGTGTGAGCATAAGTTCATAAAGTGGGGCCTAAATGTAGCGTCATAAATTGTCACCCTTGATAATTTCACACTATGTTTTGCTCCCTTTTTAATAATTGGACCTAATTGAGCACTTAATTTTCTAAATTATGTATTTTGTGGCCCATTTTAATCATTTTTTGACAATTTTCAAGTACCAAAAAATACATTCATTTAATACTTTTCCCCTGATTCCTTAATTCTTGAAAAATAGGTTTGAGACACTAGTGCCTAGGGCACCTATGTCCCCTTATTTTGGCTCCAAATTCAAATATGTCAGTGTCGGTATTTTATTATTTGAATTTAAAATATCTAAAGTCAACTATCAAGATTTAGTTTTTGAAAATTAGAATAAATACCTATAAATGCATAGTTATTGCATTATTTGAAATCTAACAAGGAATGTCTAGAATTTATTGGAAAAATTTATGATCAAGAATTATCAAGAGAATTATCAAGCAAGTCAAGAGTAGAATTTCAAATATTTATCATAGTAATTCAAGATCCAAATATCATGTCAAAGTGTATGTGAGTTTGTTTGTATTTATGTTATCATATTGTTTGTGAAGAATAACCCTTGTGGGTCTCCAAGCAATTCAAGCAAGCAAGATTCAAGCCTTGAGATTTGTATGACTCCATTCCTTCAAAGAAGCTATTTAAGGGTGGTGATTTGTAGCACTTTATTGATTCATCATTCCTTGTTATCATTTATCTATCTATCATTGGCATTCGCATTGTGAAAGTGGAAAAAATAACATGGGGTTTGACTAAGGTGAGCCCCTAAATGGCACAACCCTTCCTCTCTTTTTGAATGTGTAGGTTTCAATCTAAAGAAGATTGGAATAATTTTGAAGGTCAATTATCCATTGTTGTAATCAAATCCTACAACCTAAAAACTCACAAAAACTCAATTATAGAATTATATGATGGTTATCTGACAGTGCAACAAGTGGAGAACATAAGCTCTAATCTAACATTAGAGGACTACAAAAATAGATATGAAATTGGTAAATAAGGACTATGGCACCCCCAAAGGAAATTCCCTCTGAAATCAAGCTCAAATTTATACCATAGGTGCACAGTGTCTTTCTTAGTCCATTTTTGTAGTCTTATTTCCTTTGTGACTTATCATATTTGTTGTATTTGCATCAAAATAGTCATTTGTATCATTAGGTCAATTGAACTATTTCATTTAATCTTTAAGCTCATTTTAAATTTGGTCAAGGGAAGGTTGACTCACCTTTCAAGTTGTAAGTAAATCACATATCTTGTCCAAATCCTTCAAACCCCCAATACCTCAACTCTTAAATAAAATATTGTGAAAAGTATCAAAACCCTAGAAGTAAAACCCTAGGGTCTCACTTTTCCTACATTTTAAGCACCAAAATTGGCTCTAGTTGGTGATGTGTGTATCTTGTATGACTAGAAAGAATCCATCTATTTATAAGATAATACCAAAAAATGGATACCAAGGAGGGGACTAAGATAACTCAAATGTATTCTTGACCAAAAAGTGTGAGGATTGCACAAATACATAACACACAAAACACAAAAACATAATATGTGTAGGTTAAGACCAATACTTACAATAAGTATGCCTAATCCATAATCTCATGAACTAGAAACTTCACCAACTCTTTAACCAAAATCTTGAGGTAGTATGCACTATCACCATACCCCTCAATGAATTTATATGTTCTTTCCACAATTAATATTCTTCTCCATTTGAAAAATTTGATTAGCAACCAATTTTGATCTTCCCATAGCAATACACATCTTTACATATTCAACTTAAACATTCACTACTCATTGTCATTCCATTTAAGGGACAGCCCATTTTCTCTAGTTAAAATATGTCATCCTTGACCCATGGATCATATTATAAGTGACAAAGGGTAGATACACAATTGAAATTTACATCATTCAACTCTCTTGCATCCATACTAGCACTAATATACCTCATGGATGTCATCTTGCCATTTCAGGGTGACACCTCCATTTTAATCATGTGAAGAAGCACTAACAAGTGAAATAGGTCTTTCCTACCCATATTTATTTATTTGGAGCATAATAGAAATAGTGGTATATGATGTGGTAGAGATGAAAGGGAAAAAAGGTTCATAATGATATGAACATACCCTGGTTGGTGCATCTTGAAGAGCTTCATTTATTTGCACATATGCACCAACTAGTACCTTAATCCAAGTAAATAATGTTGCATATTGTTTTCATTGATGTAAAAAGTGTGCTTAAGTTTGTATATGCTCTAGAGATTACTAATATACAAAGATATCAAATGGTGCAAGTTAGAAATGTAGTGTATGAATTAGTTTGTTGTCTAAGTGTGATGCAAAGGTGGGTACACAGGTCCTAATGTGTTTTCAGATTTCCTACAATGATATCTTGCCAGTTTGGTGTACCACACTTAGAGAAAAGTTGCAAAAGTTGTGTCTAAGGCATTCACAGTACATCTCTAAGTCAGAGACACAATGTTTTGGTTTGTATCCTTCCATAGAGAAAGATTTAGTCTTGTGGTTCTAAAGATAAGTTGTTGGATATGTGAAGGTGTTATAGCCAAGGTTTCAAGTCATTAATCCTTTTGCAGTGAAAGTTACAAGTGATAGAGTTTTGGTATGTTCTCTGATAGTGCAAAGTGGTTATGAAGGTTTGTTGGAATGCTCTACATTCCTCCGATTCGGAAGATTTAGCCAGGTAGATTTGGGGACATTCTATTGGAAATTGGAAGATTGTCATTGATGTCAACATTTACATCAGTGTTGTAAATTGGAAGATTGATATTGATTTCAACATTAACATTTGTATACCTTACTCACATCACTTGTATAGATCAATAGTTGCACCGGTAATAATGGTTCGAACTATGCTTATCCGGTATTGGAAGTTTATTGATCCGATATTTTGGTCTGGATTATCCTATTCTATAAGATTCATTTAGAAGTTGATAATATGTTCTATCTTGACATCATTTGCATCTACTAATAAGATTTCAGTTGGCTTGGTCATACGGTTGAAAAGATACAATTACCAATAGTTTGGTAAATAGTGTTCTGCTTATATACTAGTTCAATTTGTTGGTTTTCTGGTCTGGATTCTACCACAAAGAAATATATCACTATAGAATTTTGTACATATATTCATAACTATGAGATTCATCTTACCTTTAAGTTTCATGATGATATATGAACGCATACGCAAGATATGGATAACAGTGTTATGTTCTGAGGTTTACAGTATGCTTTTGTATAGCACATTGATGTGGGAGATTTTTTGTTTTCTAATGATTAATTGTTTTGTCTTTCTGAGTGGAAGATATTTTATTTGATGTCATCTAAAGGAGAATTCAATGTGTTAATAAGTTTTGGAGTTACATGTTTGGCGAATTTCATATACGATTGAAGTATTTGATGTTTTAGGTCTAACTCTAGTCGACCTAATTATGAACTTGTGTTAAGAAGATTAAATATGCATTGCAAATGCTAAAGGAATATATCTTAGGTCCATGTTGACTAACATCATACACTACATGCTTTTTTTTGGCACCAAGATGAATATGTTTCGAGGATGAAGCTGAAAGAGTTAGTTATGATTTGAAATAGGGCTACTCTAATTAGGCCAACCTAATTAGTGTTATGTGAATGTATGTGATATATATATGAAATACATCTTTAAGAAGTTATGCAGATACACACATGACTAATAATGAAGATGTGATAGAGAGCGAAGAGATAGATCATGAATGTACTATTACATGGTGCAAATGTGTGAAATTATATGAATGAGAAAACAAAATTGTTGAGTACACTTTATAGTGAAGTGTTTTTATATTCTCTACTTCATTGGAATTGAACTCTAGCATAAGGAAGGTGCATTCTATCTTAGTTCACCTCTTGGCAGTGAGCCATACTCTATTTTGTAATTTACTTCAAGCTATGAGCCTTCAAGGGTAGTGAGTCCTAGCAGTGAGCCATTGTAATATTCTATATCCAGATATATTATATTGTGAGTTAATCCTCACTGTGGTTTCTCCCATTTTAGGCTTTCCACGTAGAAATCTTGGTGTTCATGTGTGTTGTGATCTTGTTTTGATTCAATGTTTTCACTTGTTATTATAGTTAGAGTTGTGTTATTGCTTGGATGGATATTATGTAAATGGTTTAATGGAATATTGATTCACCCCCCCTCAATATTTCAGGTGTTCAACAATTTGTATCAAAGCTTAGTTCCTCTAGAGAAGTCAAACAGCTTGAGGAAGATCTTGGAATTTGAACATATGGCAGATAAGGCATTCCTCATTCCTTCGAGAGTGATTCTTGTTGAGCATATTGAAGAATATTGTATCCTAGATAATAATGGTGAAATTGAAATTGCTCTTGAAGATCTTGACAAAACTGATGAAGAAAACAAAGGTTTGAAGGAAATCCTTCAGGAAGCAAATGAGTGCATCAAGAAGCCAAGAGAAAAAATCAAGAAATTCAAAGAAAGCTATAGAGAAGTCAGTGATCAGTTAAAGAAAGAAAATGAGGACATCATCGAACTAAAAGTGCATGTGGAAGAAAAGAGAAGAATTGAGGACTATCAAAAAGTTGAAATTCAGAGAAAAATGAATGAATGTGTAAATCTTGAACAAGAAGTGGTAACTCTAAGATTAGATCTAGAGAAAGCAAGAGCTTATGAGGACAAATTCAAAATAATTTCTACAATGTTGGATGAACTGATTGTAGGAAAAAACCCTCTAAGGAAAAAAGTGGTTTGGGACTTGAAGAAGGAAAATTTTCAAAAGCACTTCAAACCTCTAACAAGGTTGACATTCAAAGGAAGACTCAAGGAAATGGTAGACAAATTAAGAATCAAAGAAGCAATACCAAAAGGACTTATATCAGACAACCTAATGCTCAAAGGTACTCATCCTTTAATGGTATCTATTATTCTTACAATAGATTTGGACATAGGGAAAAACATTATAGAAATAGAATGAAATAGAATGATAGAATGAATCAAAATGTTATATCATTCTCCAATAAATGTTTTAAATACAAAAGAATTGGACATATAGCTATAGAATGCATAAGTCATATGTTGAATAGAATGAACTATCCCTTCAAAGGCTATTGTTATCACTACAATTTATTTGAACACAAGGCTAATCAATGTAGAAATAGATTGAATAAAGGATAATTTGGGTGGAAGAATGTTGTTTGTTGCAAAAAACCTACACTTTGTGAAAGACTACAGATGTGAAATGTGAAAAAGAACTATCCAATAAAGAGATATGAACCAATCACTGAGACTGATCTGGAAAAAGTTAAGGAAATGGAAAACATCTAGAGAAAGGAAGGAGAATCTAAGAAGTGAGAAGAATTAGAAGTTTC
Source organism: Sequoia sempervirens (assembly GCA_007258455.2). Taxonomy (NCBI): domain Eukaryota; kingdom Viridiplantae; phylum Streptophyta; class Pinopsida; order Cupressales; family Cupressaceae; genus Sequoia; species Sequoia sempervirens. Next base: position 126,569,534 of record VDFB02000003.1, on the reverse strand, counting down.
AATTTCATTTGTGCCAACCTCCGGTGCAAATAATCATGTCAAAAATGAAACCTAGGAAAAGGCTTAGGGGAAGCAATATCAGAAAATTTAATATTCCCCTATCGATATATGGTGTCACATCATGACAGTAATGCATTTATTGAAGATGGTGAATTCAAGATCTCATGTGAAAGGAATTTTAAGTGGACAAGTGCGAAGAAGGAATATTGCAAAGCTTGAAATGATAGAAGTACATAGAAATCCTGATGACATCTACATGCAATCTGAAGCATTTATTACTAAAATAAATGGGATCGAAGAAATAAATTTAAGAGTATTAAGAAAGAATCATTCAATGAAAGGAAATTGTGGAAGAGAAGAAGAGTGTGGAGCAAGCTTGAAGACTTCTAAGCACTTACATACTGCAGAATTTTAGTGTTTGGCATTGGTGCATAGGTGAAAGGTAAGTAATTATTGTTATACATTATTATCTATGAATTATTCATTTGAAAATAATGGATACACCTCAAGTTGTGGATAATTCAGAGAGGTCGAAACCACAATTTAAGAAGTATCCTACTAAAACCCTAGAACTCAACCCCTTGGGTGCATTTTCGGAAGTTCCCCTTAGTGTTATTCCTAATAAAGATATTGGGATATATATTCATAGAAAGTTGGAAGAACCTACTTATGGAAAAGAACAAATATTATGGCTTGAAGAGTTAATTGGAGAATATTATACCCTAAAACTAGAACAAAATGTACTAACGGAGATGAAATTAGATGTGTGGGATCAGTTTTCTAACTTTAACAATGAAGAGAAATGCATTAGATTGGAACTCAGCAGGTTTAATGACCATTTTTTATGGCTTGATGATTCTAATATGATATCCAAAGAAGTAATTAGAGATGTTACTGGTCTATCCTCCTTCGAACCTACTCTAGTATGCAAACCTAAAAAATGAAAAGGATTAAGAAAGAATATAGGTATTGAAATCAATAATTTGGTAGTTCAATATGTGAGTATGGTTATTGCACACTTTATTTTTGGTGATAATGATGCCTCTAACGCTGTAATTAACATAGCTTTAGAGATGATTGAGAAGAAAACTGAATACGATCTTTGTGAGTTGCTCTGACAATAACTATTAGACAATCTGAATGATATCAAGAAGAAGAGGTGCATGTTTATTTATGGAATGTTGATAATATGCTTAATATTTTACTTTATGAGAGAAGCTCCTGTTGTAGATGAATTTTTTTGGGTGTACCAAACTGCTTGCACATCAAATTAGGGAGATAATGAGAAATATTGGAGATTTAGATGCACAAGGTGAAGCCCTTGCTACATTCTTTTGAAAATTTTAGAGAAGAATGAACAGAATGCGAAGAATTCCAAGAGAGCTAGTGACAAGATATAAGAATGACATAAAATTTCTAGTATCTATTGATTACTATATTATCAAGGCGATTGAACCCAAAAACATATGGATTCTTGAACTAGGTTATGATATTGACAAATATTATGTTGTTGGTTGTATTGAAATATTAATTAACACCCCTAGAGATCCTAGCAGACAAAGATTCAAAACTTATACAGAAGTGGCTCTAGAAATTCATGAAAAATCAAAAGGGATCTCTGGTAAATCAATAAATTCATCCAAAGAAAAGAGAAAATCCATTGAATTTCATGCATTAATTGCTCAAGCAAAGCCCACTCCAAGAAAACTTAAGAAGCTAGCCAAAAGAAAGGTAAACTCCAGTTCTTCACAATTCATTATAGAAAGCACAAATACACTGACTATACATTCAAAGAACTAAACATCCAAGCAGTAAGTGAAATGGTTACTTGGATCAAGGAAAAAATCTTCTTGTAAATTGGAGATAGATGTAAGTCTACATACAACAATTCACTTGAAAAACTAAAAGAAATTCAAGATTGTGAAAATGAGGCCAGAAATCTACTCTCATTTTGTTGGACATGGCCTGATGCAATTCAAAGGTTCAAGGATGTCGAGGACACAATTGAGACACAAATAAAATATGCATCTAACACTTTTAATCTAGCTCTATATTTGGATGATCAAACTTGGTTTGGTTTGACAAAGCTTCATGAAGAATATCTCATACTGCACAAGGATAAAGGAGAAATGATTGAACAATATGGAAAGCTTAGAAACTTGATAAAAATTAAGCACACCTGTCTTTTATGCACTTTCTCTTGCTGATAGAATCTTGAACTCAAATGTCACTCCTAGAACTCTGGTTGAAGGGGAAAATATCCTTGTTGAACTTGAGTATCTTTGTAGAGCCTTGGTAGAAGCAAAGAAACTATGGGATGAAAGAAAATCTTCATGGATCGGTGCTCTCCACAAACTGCAAAGGACAACCACCTCTGGTTAATCACTCATAGTTACTATTTTGGGATGTACTCCTCAAAGGGAGTATTTAGGTACGCAAAATAAAATTGTTAAAGTATTTTGGTCAGTGGGAAGAACAATACAATATATTTAATCCTTTTCCATTGATGTCAAAGGGGGAGAGAGCACCATGTGAAAAGAAGAAATATTTTGGGAGATAAAAAGAAGAAATTTTGTTCTTGATGGTTTTCACATCATGTGTTGCCATCAATGACAGAGGGGGAGATTATTGGAAATTGGAAGTTTTTCATTGATGTCAACAATTACATCAATGTTAGAAATTGGAAGATTGCTATTGATGTCAACATTAACATTTGTATGCCTTACTCACATCACTTGTATAGATCAATAGTTGCTCTAGTAATAATGGTTCGAGTTATGCTTATCCAATACTAGAAAGTTTGTTGATCCAGTATTTTAGTCTGGATTATCCTATTCTATAAGATTCATTTAGAAGTTGATAATATGTTCTATCTTGACATCATTTGCATCTACTGACAATATTTCAATTGGCTTGGTCATACGGTTGAAAAGATATGTTACCAATAGTTTGGTAAACAGTGTTTTGCTTATATATTGGTTCAATGTGTTGGTTTTCTAGTCCGAATTCTACCACAAAGAAAGATACCACTACAGAATTTTGTACATAGATTCGTAACTGTGAGATTCATCTTACCTTGAAGTTTCATGATGATATACGAATGCATACAGAAGATATGGATAACAATTTTCTATTCAGAGGTTTACAGTAAGTTTTTGTATAGCATATTGATGTGGGAGATTTCGCATTTTCTCATGATTAACTATTTTGTCTTGCGGATCTAAAGAAAGGAGAATTCAATGTGTTAACAAGTTTTGGAGTTACATGTTTGACGAATTGCATATATGATCGAAGTGTTTAATGTTCTAGGTCTAACTTCGGTTGACCTAATTATGAACTTATGTTAAGAAGATTAAATATGTGTTGTGAATGCTAAAGGGATCTATCTTAGGTCTTTGTCGGCTGAAATCATACACTACATGCTTTTTTTGGGTGTGAATATGAATATGTTTTGAGGATGAATCTGACAGAGTTAGTTATGATTAGAAATAGGGCTACTCTAATTAGCCCAACATAATTAGTGTTATGTGAATGTGTACAGTATATATATGAAAAAAATCTTTGAGAAGTTATGTAGATACACACATGATGAATAATGAAGATGTGATACATAGTGAAGAGATATATCATGAATGTATTGTTGCATGGTGTGAATGTTTGAAATTATATGAATGAGCAGACAGAATTGTTGAGTACACTTTATAGCGAAGTGTTTTTGTATTGTGTGCTTCATTGGAACTGAACTCCAGCACAAGGAAGGTGCATTCTATCTCAGTTCACCTCTTGGTAGTGATCCATACTCTATTTTGTAATTTACTTCAGGTTGTGAGCCTTCAAAGATAGTGATTCCTATTAATGAGCCATTGTAATATTCTATATCTGGATATATTATATTGTGAGTTAATCCTCACTATGGTTTTTCCCATTTTGGGTTTTCCACGTAAAAATCTTGGTGTTCATGTGTGTTGGGATCTTGTGTTTATTCAATGCTTCCACTTGTTATTACAGTTAGAGTTGTGTTATTGCTTGGATGGATATGTAAATGGTTTAATGGAATATTGATTCACCCCCCCTCTTAGTATTCTGGGTGACCAACACATTCTTAGAATATCTTATGCATGCTATATTGAATACTTGAGTGTTTTCATGCTCTCCAAGTTTAGTTCTCACGTGACAAAGTGTTACAGTTGGTTTTAGATGCATGTTCTTCAATATAACATATGTTTGTATACTTGTGATAGCAGAAGATAATGAAGATCAATTGTGTGAGTTTGTGTGGATAATCCACATGTCTCATAGTTTCTAAGGATTTAAGCACATGAATATCTTTCTTTTCTCCCGTACCACAAATTTTTCAAGTTAGTTTATGAAGTTATGTTGTTGTTGAGGTTGACTAGGGTATGTTGGTGATGTTTGCCACTAATTCAAGATTGAGTAGATTCTAAGAAGTGTTTGTAGATGTTGTATGAGTCATGATGACTCATCTAGGTGAAATTAAAATAATATGTTATCATTTGTGTATACTTCCAATGAAGATGTAGGCTGACATGCTACAAGTTTCATAATTTCTTGTTTATGGCTAACTGAATTTCTATTTTGCAAGCATATGGATGATATATATAGAATATCAAAGATGTGAAGAGCATTATGGAAGTGTGCGAAGATGTATGAGTGCATGATCAGAGCACGGAAAGATATTCTACAGACCTAATGTGTATAATTGATGGTTATCAGTGGTTAAAGCCATAAATCAACCATATTTCAGTTGTTCCTTTTTTAACTAGGGAGTAGTAGCTTCCTTGGGTTTTAGTCCCTAAAACAAAGTTGTATCAACAAGGAGTAGTAGCTTCCTTGGGTTGCAGTCCTAAATCAAAGTTGTAAACTATTATTTACTTGTGAGGCTAGATTAGGACAATAGCTCCTACCATCATTTCTCATTGTGGTTTTTCCCTATGGGGTTTTCCATGTAAATTTGATTTCATTTGTGTTCTTGTGTGTGTGCTTACCTTATTTCCTATTTTTTTCAAGTATATGAATGCTTAAATGATATAACTTGCTTCAACAATGATTAATTAGGATTAAATTTTGAATCATATTGATTCACCCCCCTCTTAGTATTCTAGTGTGTTCAACAATTGGTATTAGAGCAAGCTTCCTCGATATAGCCTAATAGTTGAGGTCGATCATGTATTTGGAACACATGGGGAATGATGTAATGCCCAAGAAGAAGAGCTCTCTAAAAGAAGAGGAAATACTCCATAAGGAGGATGAGGAATTTGAATTTGAATTCAATAAAGAATATTTTCCAGTAGATTATGAAGGAGCTCATTTTTTTCCTAAATAATCAGGATGAAGAAAGAGAAAAGAATGAAGAACTTCAGTACAAACTTGAAAATTTGGGGAAGAAAATTGGAAAGTTGAAAGTTTAAGTTGAAGAAGGTAAAAGAATTGTAGACTGCCTAAATATCAAGCTCATTGACAATTGTTGAATGATCCAATCTTGAAGAAGAGATTGTCTCCTTGAGGAAAGAATTGGATAAAGCAAAAAAATAAATTGACAAAGGTCTAAAGCTAAAAGGAGGATATAACATTCTTGATGAGATAATCAGCTCTCAAAATCCATCAAAAGAAAAGTCTAGCCTTGGTTTTGAGAAAGTTAAAATTCTAATAACCAGTCCATTTGTAGACCTATATGAGAATTTCAAAGCAAAAGGAAAGTCTAAAATAAAGAAGAAAAAATATTGCATTGAAGAACCTAAGAAGACAACCTCTGAAGATGCAAGTTCAGATCAAGACAAGAAATTAGATCACGATAATAAGGAAGAAGATAGATTCATTCCTATTCAGAGACAAAGGAGATTTAGATATCCTCCACCTACTAAACAACATGCCCCTACAAGGTTCACTCAATATTTTCAAGGTTATTGTTATTCTTGCAATAGATTTGGGCATAAGGCTATTAATTGAAGATATAGAGAAATAAGGAATGATTACATGGGTAGAATACCATTTGTGCCTCAAAGATATGATGTTATTTCTTTTCATGGATATTATTATGCTTGCAAAAATTTAGGTTATAAGGTTGCAGAGTGCATAACTAAAGTTAGAAGAAATAGCTTTGTTTTGAAGCACAACATTGTGTGCTACAATTGCAATAAGGTTGGGCATAAAACAAAATTTTGTAGGAGCAGTTTTGTGAAGCCACCTATTCAAAATCAAAAGAAGGAAGAAACCCTAACTCAGCAAAAGAAGAGAAATGAAAAAGTTTGGAAAGAGAAGCAAGGTCAAGATAATGTGAAGAAGGATGATATTATTCTTGTGCATTCTACACAAGATCCTATGACAAACTAAGATAGAACATTATCTCATGGGGAGCTATAAATTTCAAACCTTTTAGCCCCCTAAAAAGGACAAAATATTGAATATTTCAGCATAAAAGGTGAATTGGATCAATTCCTCTGGTAAACAGGTCTACTAAGCAAGGTTGAACTTTTTGATCAAGGTTCTAAAGTAAATGAATGATTTGTGAAGGTGTTTCAAGCATCCTTCCATCCATGTGATGACACAAAGAGATCTTGAGTCACATTCATGAATAATTTATTTGGTTAGAGAAGCACTACATGATCACAAAAGAAGAAATTAGGAAAATTACTAGTCTTTGTGCCTTCAGACCAGTCCCAGTGTTGAATTCTATAAGAATGAAAGGGTTATGGAGCTTATCAAAGAAAATTTTGATAAGATAACTCTAATTGTGAAAGATATCATTGATCCTAGAGTCTGTTATGCTTCTGTGGGGATTGCACATAAAATCTACTTCACAAACAGAGAATATTTTTCCACCGCCACTGAGATTCATACTACATATCAAATGGTGAAGGAAGGTGCTATTTTTTACTCTTTCAATTTTCAAGAGAGAAGTTGATGGATAATTTGAAGAGGACAAAGGAAATTGGATATAATTTCAGGTTTGGATCATTGATCATTTTCCTTACATTTTATTTCTTGAATGAATTGTCTGGTTTTAAAGGAAAAATATGGGATAAGTTATTTTTGGTAGCTACTTAAATCATAAATCACATAAGAGTTCCCCAGAACAAGTAGCATACACTGCCTTCTATTGGGGATTCTTTAAGAATTTGCAAACAAAAATGCATAGTAGAAAAAGGATTCCATCAAATTTCATCCCAAAGTATGAGAATGAGGTGACATTCATGGTAGACAAGGTCATTTCTACATAGAAGCTGTAGAGCCCAGAACCTCTTAGATTCCTCCATTTCCTTATGAGGTTGCTCCTGAATATACAAGGTTATTTGGATGTTTTGTTGTCAAATCCAAGAGATCCCAAAGTAGACAGATTTGGTACATACAAAGAGATCATGGATAAGACCATCCAGAAGGAGGCAGAGGAAAAAAGTGAAAAGAGAGTGGAAAAAATATTTAAGAAGTGGGACATTCTATGGTACTCTAAAATTATGCCACCATCCTCTAGTCAAGCTCTAATGAATATCCTCTCAAATCTTGAAGAACATGTTGCAAAGAAGTTGCCAAGAAGGTTCGATAGATCCACTTTTGTTGCTGCATCTACTTCGTAGCCCTCCAGACCTACATAGTCAACTGGTGCAAAGAGAAGAATTGCATCAGAAATTTTGTACACCGAAATAATGAGAGTGGGGGTGAATCAGTATTCTAGTGGATCTCAAAACTTCTGGAACAAAAGAAACTTCAAACTCTACCGCATAATCAAGAACATGATGTTGGAAGTTTGGAGATGTTGGAAGCTTGAGTTGTTTGTGAGTTGATTGGGTGTTGTCATTGATGTCAACCCCTTGTATGAAGAAAGTGTTGGAATTTTTTTGGTGTTGATGATGTCAACCCTTAGCATTGGAGATGTTGGTACTAATGTCAACACAATTTTTTTGGTGTTGTCATTAATGTCCCACTTCAGTGTAGTTATAGAGGTTGTTGGTTTGACTTGTGTTTGGGGAAAATATTGTTGTAGCTGGAAAGTGTTGCATGTTGAAGATGATGTATATGTGTTGCAAAAATGTTAGTAATGTTGTTGATGAAGTTAGTTCACTTGGTTTCCAAGTGCTTTTGAGAAAATTTGAATAAAAGAGTTTAGTGTGACAAAGTGGTGTTCAGTGTTATGCTCTGCATTTCCTCATGATTGAAATTATGCCCATGCAGTTTGGAATTGATGATCACAAGTGTTTAGAGGTGTCATATCTATAGTTTTATCTTCTAAATCATTCTACAGTAGAATATTTGTTCGACAATATGTATGTCTGGTAAAACAAGGTGTTTGGGAGAAATGAGATTGCTCTGAATTTCTCTGCAATGAAGGTTCTAGTGTTGTGGATCTAGGAGTGTGCTTGTATTGATTGTATCTACCTTACCTTAAAGATTCAAGTGCTAAGTTGTTCTGTAAATTTTCCTAGTGTGTTGGATTTCTATGACAGTATGTTTGATTGCACAAAATAAAGGTGTTCTTGAGTTTCAAGTGGTTGTAGTAGTTGTGTAGTATATTTCGATGATGTTATAATATTCTACTTAATGTTGTATAGATGTTGTGTAGTGTTTTTGTGTGGTATATGAGATGTTTTTGGACCTTGAGAGGTGTGCTTGGTGTCACTTGTTAGTGTTAGTAAAGGTTTGGGCGACCTGGCGTGCTAGCACTAATTGTGGAGGATAAATTTTGGTTGAGTAAGTGTTGAGAAGCGTGTTGGAATAGATTTGGGTCCCAATTAATTAGTCACATGGTTGGGCTTCACTTATTTATATTGTGAAAGTGTTTGGTGTCGACATTTTTGATGTTGCACAACTAAGGTATATACATTTCCTTAAGTCCAACCTAATTGAGATTGTTTTAGGTTGTGAAGGGTATATATGCAAGAATAATTGTTGTGTGGATTAAGATAAGAGTTTTTTTATGTAAAAGATACAAAATTGATCAAGTGTGATGATCTGAGTGGGAGCCTTAATGCCTATGACTTCCTAATGTAGTGAGAAGAATGTGTCTACATTTCAGTCTATTTGATGAGTTTTTTGTGCTTCAGTGGAACTATACCTTTGAAATATGAGAGGTGCATTGTTAGAAATTCAAATCAAGGTTGTGACCCACCCCTTATTCTATACTTCATTATTCTAGATAGTGAGTCCTTTGGTAGCGATCCATCGGCAGTGAGACTTTCTTTATCTTTCTGGGTATTAAGCTCTTGGTAGTGAGTCTTATTGTATTTGATGTTACAAATCATATAATAGTGAGCTAATCCTCATCATGTTTTTTCTCTTCTTATATTTTCCACATAAATCTAGAGTTCTTATGTGCTTAGATGTGTTTACATTACTTTTTTACATGTTTACATTTTTTTAATGCATGTTAAGGGTTTAATGGTGGATAAGGGTTTACGGGATAATGTAGATCTGAATGTTAATGAGTGGTTTTTATATTTTAAAGTATACAATTGATTCACCCCATCTTAGTTGTCCTATACATCTAAAAATTGGTATCAGAGTTGTGGTTCCCAAGAAGAAGCTTAACCACTTGAGGTAGATCTAGATGGTGCATAGGAAAGGTGTCAAATCCCCCTTGTTCAATGGAACAAATTTTACCTATTGGAAAACTAGGATGGAATCATTTTTGGTCTCCATTGGATTTGGAGTATGGAAATCTATTGAAAAAGGTTATATTGCTTGTGAATGGTCCAACAAGTGCTTATGAGATCAAGGATTATGAAAACAATGGCAAAGTAAGGAATGAAATCTTGAGTGGTCTTTCTAATTCTGAACTTGTGAAGGTTATGAGCTACAAGCCTGCTAAATATATCTCGAAGAAGCTAGAAAGTATCTATGAAGGAGATGAAAAGGTCAAACAAGAAAAGATGCAAAACTACAAATCCAAATTTGAAACCCTAAGGATGTTTAAAAATGAAGATATTATTTCCTACATTCTCAAAGTTGATGAAGTTGTTAATGCCATTAATGGTCTTGGTGGAAAGCTAGATGAAAGCGAAGTGGTGAAAAGGTATTAATAAATCTTCCTAAATCTTATATTCATAAATTTTATACTCTTGAGGAAGCTCAGAATTTGGATAACTATTTTAGAGATCAGATCTTTGGTGCTTTAACTTCTTTTGAAATGAGGGAGTTTGGTCAAGATGCTAGAAACAAAGAAACTAATTTTAAAGTTTACAAAGTGGAAAATAATAATGGATCAAATCCAGATTATCTTGATGAGGTGGAAAAAAAATTGTGAGGATATTAAAAAATGGTATTGGAAAATACAGAGGTAAGCTACCTTTCAAATGTTCCAATTGTGGAAAGATAGGTCATTCTGCATCTAGATTTCCAATCAAAGTTATTAATGACAAAAAAAGGATCATAAGGGTAAATTTGTCAAGAAGATTTATTATGTTGAAAAGGATAATGATGTATCTGATGATGAAGAATCATATTATCTAGATGAAGGAAGTGATGAATGCTTGTTCATGGCTTTAAATGTTGGAACTAATTCTACTAATCTTGAAAGATGTGTGAAGAAAAGTGCTTTAAAAAATCAAGGAACTATGTTGAGTACTTTTTATTCTAGAGAAGAGTAGAATTACTAGATCATTGATAATGGATGCTCAAATCATATGGCAGGTGATAAGATTAAGTTTGTTAAGCTTGAAGAGTATGATGGTGGTCTTGTTAAGTTTGGTGATGATACATCTGCTAAGATTTGTGGAAAAGGTTCAATTATTTTTTATGGAAATCATAATATAAATGAAGTTCTTTATGTCAAGGGCCTTTGCCATAATATTTTAAGTGTAGGAAAAATGTGTAGAAAAGGATATAATCTTGTATTTCAAAATGGTGGTTGTGAAATCAGAAAAGGAAGCTCTAGTATTTTGGTTGTTGTTAGAACAAGGATGAGAGGTAATGTCTATCAACTCAAAGGTAATGGTGCAAAGTGCTTTATGTCTCAAACTAATGAAAGTTAGCTATGGCATAGAATAATGGGTCACATTAATTTTGATAGCCTAGTAAGGATAAAATCTACCGATGTGAGATATTTTCCAAAGATTACAAATCCTATCAATGTAATCTACAAATAATTTCAAGTTGGAAAGAAAAAAAGACAAGATTCAAGACAAAGGAATATTCTATTGTAGGTCCCTTGGAGTTAGTGCATATAGATCTATGTGGACATACCAAAATTAGAAGTTCATGTGGTCACAGGTATTTTATGTTACTAATTGATGGTTGTTCTAGAATGGCTTGCGTAACATTTCTCAAAGAAAAATCAGGAGCTCTAGACAAGTTTAAAACATTTGAGGTTGTCACTAAAAATGAAATGAATCTAAAAATCAAATGCTTGAGATTTGATTGAGGTGGTGAGTTTACTTCAAATGAGTTTAACAGTTTTTGTGAAGATCATGGAATAAGAAGGAATTTATCATCCCTTAGAACTCCTCAGTAGAATGGTGTTGTGGAAAGGAAAAATAGAATAGTTCAAGAAGCAGCTAGGACAATGATGAAGGAAGTTAATCTTTTGGATGTCTATTGGAGAGAAGTAATTCAAATTGTAGTCTACATTCTTAACAGAGGTCAAGCAAGAGAGAACAATTCAAAGACTCCCTATGAGTTATGGTATGGTAAACCTCCCACTATGAAATATTTCAGAGTTTTTGGAAGAAAATTTTATATTAGAAGAGATGAAGGAAACATAGGAAAGTTTGATGCAATATTTGATGAAGGAATCTTCCTTGGATACTCTACAAGAAGCAATTCCTATTGGTGTTACAACAAAATATTGAAGAATATTTTTGAATGTGGAAGTGTTAAATTGGATGAAGAACCACATCAAAGTTCAATACTAATAGAAGGATATGAATCTGATGAATATCCTTATAGTAAAGAAGAAAAGGCTGAAGATAATGGAAAAGAATCCTAAGACTCCTAAGTATGTGCAAAAGAATCATTTAGAAGATCAGATCATTGGGGATGAGAGGAAAGGTGTGCTAACAAGCATAAAATCTATGATGATAGAAGAACAAGTAAATCTATGTTTACTTTTTGAGGTGGAACCAAAAAAAATGAATGAGGCATGAAAAGATGAGAATTAGATCAAAGCAATGAAGGAAGAGTTAGAACAGATAGAGAAGAATTTGACTTGGGAATTGGTCCCAAGACTAGCAAACAAGAATGTGATTGGTACTAAGTGGGTATTCAGGAATAAGCTAAATGAAGATGGAAAAGTTGTCAAGAACAAGGCTAGACTTGTGTGTAAGGCTTACTCACAGGTTGAAGGTATAGATTTTGAGTAAAATTTTGCTCCAATTACAAGAATGGAAGTTATCATAATGTTTCTAGCTTTTTCAGCACAAATATTTCAAAGTATATCAAATAGATACAAAGTCTGCATTCTTGAATGGTGAATTGGAAGAAGAGGTAAACATTGAACAACCAAAAGGTTTTTAGTTTTCAAAAGATGCTAATATAGTTTACAGATTGAAGAAAGTAGTGTATGGACTAAAGCAAGATCCTAGAGCTTGGTATGCAAGGTTAGATAAGTACTTGTTGTAGAAAGTATTCAAAAAAGGTACTACCGATAGTCATTTGTATTTCAAAGTTGGAGAAAAAATCTTAATTGTGGTAGTATGTTGATGACATAATCTTTGAAGGAAATGAAGGCATGTGCAAAAGATTTGTAGAAATATTTGAAATGTCAATGTGTGGGGAGATGAATTTCTTCCTTGGTTTGTAAATTATTCAAACAAAGAAAAGTATATTCATATCACAATCTAAGTCTATTAAGGAATTATTGAAGAAGTTTGGAATGGATGACTCTAAACTATTGAGTAAATGTGTCTCAAACTTGCAACTATATAAGGTAATGTTGGTACATAAAGTATTGTTGATACGTCTGTGATGGGGGGGCACAGGGGGGTTTCCCTCTCACGAGGGGTCTGTGGGATCATCCCCCTAGCTGGGGGTTTGGGGGCAGCAAACTCTAGTGGGGGCTTAGGGGCAGCACCCTCGAAAGGAAAATTTTATTTATATTTAATTATTGTAAATCTAGACCATTCATCATTATGTCTCATATCTAATGACTGATATTTTATTAGCTTGACTTTCCCTAGAAGGAAACCCTATTTTATGAGGACATTGTATTATGACTATGTATTGAGATGTATTCTAAGAGTATAACAATGGTTGTGTTTCCTTTGGATCTCTGATTGGTGATACTCTTATGAGAAGCTTGCTCTGCAAGTATATTGTAATCTTTATGATTTATGAATAATATATTTGGCAGCTTTTGGAGTGTGGGGTTTTTCTCCTGAAATTTTTTTCCCATATAAATCACTATGTTGTGGTATGCATGATATTTATGTTTATTTTTGTTTAAGTTTCTGTAACTGAAAATATCTATAATTTTTTTCATTATTCTCCTCTCAAGATTAGTGTAGGAATTTATTCTGCTACCTGAGCTTCCTTACGTAAATCAATATGTACTCCTATGGTTACTGGTTGTAAATTGAGAAAGAATGATGAATCTCCTAAGATAGATCAAAGCAAGTATAAATCAAAAATTGGTGGACTATTATACCTTACTGCTAAAAGACCAGATATCATGCATTCAATTTGTCTTGTGGCTAGATTTCAAGATCCTAGAGAATCTCTTGTTCCAACAATGAAAAGAATATTCAGATATTTGAAGGGCACTCCAGATTATGGGTTGTGGTATTTTAAGGGTACTAGCTTCTCTTTGAGTGCATATACAAATGTAGAATGGGCTAGCTATGCATATGACAAGAAAAGTACAAGTGGTGGTGCTTTCTTTCTTGGAAGTAGGTTGGTTTCATGGCTAAGTAAGTAGTGAGATTCGGTGTCATTATCTATGTAGAAGCATAATATATTGCAGCAGTATCATGTTGTACATAGGTGTTGTGCATGAAGTAAACATTGAAGGATATCAGATTTTTCATATGATGAACCTATTCATGTCATGTGTGACAATACAAGTGCAATCAATATTTCAAAGAATCTAGTAATGTATTCAAGAACAAAACATATCTCAATCCAAAATCACTTCTTTAGAGAGATATTTGCAAAGAAAGAGGTGAAGTTGGAGTATGTGCCTACTAAGGAATAGGTTATTGATATTTTCAAAAAGGCTCATCCAAAATATACTAGTGAGTATCTCCAAGAGAAGTTAGGGGTTATTACCTCTCCTTTCAATTAGATGCATAAGTGTGTGCATTTGATATGGAAGCATTACAAGATACATTCTGGTCCTGGACTAATGTTGAAGGCTCCCTCTCAGGGGGAGTAGGTAGTAGTGGTTGCTGGTTGGTGGTTGGTGCAGTCAGATAGAGCATATTGTGTGCCCCTATGGGGAATGTATAGAAAAGTGTAGAAAAATGAGTGCAATTACTTGTTGGTATTGCAAGTGTTCTATGCAAATAAGGTGTAGGTTTTTCCCTTTTAATGTTGTCAAAAGTGGAAAGAAAATAAGTTCAATATAGGAAAGAGAGTTGGATGAGTTTATGGACCTTTTCCATTAATTTCACAAGAGAGAGAGTTAGTTGAAAATCCATAGTGCGAAAGTGAATATGGTCTGAAGACAATAGGGGGAGAGAGAATTTGAGGTGTTGCAGGAAAAGAAGTCTATGAAGAGAGAAGATAAAGTGTAAGAGTTGTTCCTGTCAGGGAGAGTATTTCTTATTACAGTATTGTTGTTGGTTGCTTTTTTTATTGGTGTTTTTTTAGAAATCAGGTGCCATCAATGACAAAGGGGGAGATTGTTAAAATTTTGGAGATGTTGGAAGCTTGAGTTGTTTGTGAGTTGCTTGGGTGTTGTCATTAATGTCAACCCCTTGTATGAAGAAAGTGTTGGAATATTGTTGGTGTTGATGATTTCAACCCTTATCATTGGAGATGTTGGAAGTTTGGAGTTTTTGGTTTTAATTTAAACACAATGTTGCTAGTTTTGTCATTGATGTCCTACTTTAGTATAGTTACAAAGGTTGTTGGTCTAACTTGTGTTTGTAGAGGCTATTGGTCTAACTTGTGTTTGGGGAAAATATTTTTGTAGTTGAAAAGTATTTCATTTTGTATATGTTCTAGATGTGTTGCAGCAATGTTAGTAATGTTGTTGATGAGGTTGGTTCACTTGGTTTCCAAGTGCTCTTGAGAAAATTTGAATAAAAGAGAGTTTAGTGTGACAAAGTGGTGTTCAATGTTCTACTCTGTGTTTCTTCTTGATTGAAGTTATGCCCATGCAGTTTGGATGTGATGGTCAAAGGTATTTAGAGGTTTCATATCCAAAGTTTTAGGTTCTATATTGTTCTACAGTAGAAGATGTGTTTGAAAATATGTATGTATGGTAAAATAGGGGTGTCTGGGAGAAATTAAATTTCTCTGCATTTCTCCACAGTGAAGGTTCTGGTGTTGTGTATTTGGGAATGTGCTTTTATTGAATATATCTACCTTCCCTTGAAGTTCCAAGTGTTGAGTTGTTCTACAAAGTTATCTAGTGTGTTAGATGTTTGTGCCAATATTCTAGTTGCACATAATGAAGGTGTTCTTGAGTTTCAGGTGGTTGCAGTAGTTGTCTAGTATATTTCGATGATGTTGGAATATTCTAATATGTTGTATATATGTTGAGTTTTTTTGTGTGGTTTGTGAGATTTTTTCAGACATTGAGAGGTGTGCTTGGTGTCACTTGTTAGTGTTCGTGCAAGTTTGGTCGACATTGCATGGTAGCGCTAATTGTGATGGATAATTTCTGGTTGAGGAAGTGTTGAGAAGCATGTTGGTGTAGATTTGGGTCCTAATTAAGTAGAGATGTGGCTTTTCTTCACTTCTTTATATTGTGTAAGTTTTTGGTTTGACCTATTTGATGTTGCACGATTAAGGTGGATATGTTTCCTTAAGGGCAACCTAATTGAGATTGTTTTAGGTCGTGGAGGGTATATATGTAAGAAGAATTGTTTTGTGGATTAAGATCAAAGTGTGTGATATGAAAGACGTGAAAGTGATCAAGTGTGATGATTTGAGTGTGAGCCTTAATTCTTATGACTTTCTAATGTAGTGAGTAGGTCTCTACATTTCAGTCTATTTGATGAGTTGTTTGTGCTTCAGTGGAACTATACCTTTGGCATATGAGAGATGAATTGTTATCAATTCAAATTGGTAGTGGTCCACCCCTTCTTCTATTCTTATTTCTTCTCTACAGTGATTCCTTTGGTAGTGAGCCACTGGCAATGAGCCTTTCTTTATCTTTATGGGAAGTGAGCCCTTGGTAGTGAGCCTTATTGTATTCGTTGTTGCAATTCATATATTAGTGAGCTAATCCTCACCATGGTTTTTCCCTTCTTGGGTTTTCCACGTAAATATGGTGTTCTTATGTGTTTGGATGTGTTTGCATTACTTTTTTTAATGCATGTTAAGGGTTTAATGGTGGATAAGGGTTTAAGGGCTAATGCATATTTGAGTGTTAATGAGGGTTTTTGATGTTTTAAAGTATACAACTGATTCACCCCCCCTCTTAGTTTTCTTATGCATCTAACACATGAAAGGTAGAAACAATGCACAACACAATGCAATGTCATATGTATGTGGAAAACCCCAGAGGGGAAAAACCATGATGAGAAATTTTTCTAGGAGTTATTGTCCTAATCTAACCTCAAATGAATAATAGTTACAACTTTGTTTTAGGGATACAACTCAAGGAAGAAACTACTCCCTAAAAAGAGGTTTTAGAGTCACTCCTAAGGAAGCTACAACTCCCTGCAGACTTTGATTTTGGGCTACAACTGAAGGAAGATACAACTCCCTAATCTAAAAAAACTCAAGAATTATTACAGAATGGCATTCCTTCCATTGTTTGATATTGATAGTTAAGCTCAATCTTTTTTATGCTTTCAATTCTACTTTTTCACTTCTCTTTTGATGATTGCAATTCTGCTTTGTCAATTCTTCAAATATCTTCTCTACAGCTTATTGGCTCACTTCTTTCATCCTTCAAGAATTTTTCCCTTAGGCTCACTACCTCTAGCAAACAACTAAGCACCTTCTTCACTTCCCTTCTATCACAAAAATATGTTCAATATGAAACCGAATAGGAACTAACACTTCTGCTCTTTCTCCTTCAATCACATACAATTTTCACCATGTCGCATACTTACAACAACCTAGATCAACTAGGTTTAAAATTTATTCATGATATTACATTAGTTACAATTTGTATGTCATCCTACAATAGAAAATATTACATTTGCAAGTCAGACAAAGATTAAACACACAATATGAAACATGTAGAGGGAAAGACCCAAAGGACTACACTCAACACCAAGAAGAGAGCATGCCTTATGTATTCCAACACACACTTAACTTGGTCCTAAACACTCTTCTCAAATTTTTTCTTCAATGAACATCATCTGTATGCTTCAAAAATTCAAAATAGGTCGGCCTTAAGTAAGAAAACATGAAACATGAAGTATGTCAACCTTCACAACATTGGCGATATACATGAATGGTAAATAAATGCTTGCACTTCTCCCAGATGAGTCGACATGTCCTGTAAAACACCTTCAAACACTCCAAAAACTCTACTTAAACTTGAACTCATGGCGCGCAACACCAACATACCTAATTTGGGCAAGAAAAGGCATAACCCAACAAAACATCCATTTTGAAAACATAGCCTATTCTAAAGAAACTAGAAAACACCTTGTGGAGAAATTAAAAACATCACATGATATTCAGGAACAATCTCATACACCCCTTTCACAACTTCATGTAGCAACAAGTTGGCGCAAGCTAACAGACATGAAACTAGTCACAAGACAACACAATCCTGAACACTGTCACCTCAAACTTTCTCTACAGAAGAACTAATGACTTGAAAATTTGGATATATAACCTTCACAACTCACTTAACTTATCTTATGATATACATAACCATATCTACAACTACAAAGAGAATAATATTTAAACTTTACACCACTGTGAGCATCCTCACAGAAGCAACACAGAATTCAATCTATCACATTGAAAGCCACCTTTCTAGCAACTCGAATGATCTGAAACTTGGATTACACATGCCTTGACACTCCATAAAGATATCTTCCAAACCATAGGAGAAAACCATCACCAACAGAGAAATGTGGAGCATTTCTTAGAGAATCTGGCAACCAAATATCCATACAACAACTCTCTTTTTTTCTTTTGACATCAATGACAACCAAACTACAACAATCTCCCCCTTTTTCATTAATGGTAAAACCACACTCTCTCTCCCTTTCAAGTATAATTTCTCTCCCTTAGGTGCGCATTTCACTCCCCCTTTTACATTAAGGACAAAGGGAAAAAAGGAATTTCTCTCCCCCTTTTGTGCACAACCTCACATTCTCTCCCGCTTTTTTACAAACTCTCCTTAAAACAACTTATAGGCTCCCCTGTCAACAGCAACCACTACCTACTCCTCCTGAGAGGTAGTTCTCATCAATCCCATAATAAAGATATGACTTGAGTTACTCCCCCTAGAAAAATGCACCAACTATACATCTAGAAAGAAGGAGGGGAAATTACCACTAACTTCTACCTCAGATACCCAAATGTATATTTTGCAAGTGACTTTGTGAAAATTTCTACAATCTGATCCTTTGTGGATACATACTCCAACTTCACTTATTTCTCTACAACATTCGCTCTCAAAAAGTGATACCTGGTTGATATGTGCTTGGTTCTAGAATGCATCACTAGATACTTGGAAATATTGATAGAACTTGTGTTATCACATAAAATAGGAATGAGTTCATCATACTTTATCTTGATATCCTTCAATGTTTTCTTCATCCACAACACTTGAGTATAGTAGAATGTTGTAATATACTCTTCTTTTTTTGTTGATAAGGATATTGAATCTTGCTTCATACTATGCCATGAAACCAACCTGCTTCCTAAAAAGAAAGCACCACCAATAGTACTCCTATCATCAACATAACCATCCCAATCAGCATTAGTGTATGCACTCAGATCAAATTCAGTACCTTTTGGATACCATAATCCATAATCCAGAGTGCACTTCAAATATTTGAATATTCTCTTGACTACCTTCACATGAGTTTCTTTAGGATTAGTTTGAAATATTGCAAACAAAAATACCGCATGCATGATATCAATTCTTGGAGTTAAATACAACATGCTTCCAGTCATAGATCTATATAGAGTCTGATCAGCCAGGGGAGACTCATCATCTTTTTTCAAATGGAAAATAGTTACCATGGGAGTACTCACAAGTTTGTAATCTTCCATACCAAACTTCTTCAGCATCTCCTTGACATCCTTTTCTTGAGAAATAAAGATACCATCATCTAGCTAAGTAATTTGAAGACCAAGAAAGAAGGAAAACTCACCTATCATAGAAATTTTAAAATCCTTTAGGATTTCTTTAGAAAATTTCATGCACATTTCATCATTTCTACCAAATATTATATCAACATATACAACTATCAAAATTTTGTCACTATCAAAATTTTGTCATCCTTAATTTTGAAGTAGAGATTATTGT
Organism: Sequoia sempervirens; assembly: GCA_007258455.2. Classification (NCBI taxonomy): domain Eukaryota; kingdom Viridiplantae; phylum Streptophyta; class Pinopsida; order Cupressales; family Cupressaceae; genus Sequoia; species Sequoia sempervirens. Next base: position 126,549,973 of record VDFB02000003.1, on the reverse strand, counting down.
TTGTGGTACCTTTCTTGAAACCTTGTTGAAGCAAGTACTTATCCAACCTTGCATACCAAGCCCTCAGAGCTTATTTGATACCATGTAATTCCTTTTTGAATCTACACACCATGTTTGTCTCTTCTAATAACCAAAATCCATCAGGTTTCTCTATGTAGACATCTTCCAAATCTCCATTCAGGAAAGATTATTTGGCATCCATTTGATATACCTTGAAGTCCTGAGCTTAAAAATCAAGAAACATTATGATAGCTTTCATTCTTGCTATCAGTGCAAAAGTCTCCTCAAAATCAATTCCTTCTACCTATGGATAGCCTTTACAAACTAGTCTTGCTTTTTTTCTTACAACTTCTCCATCCTCATTCAATTTATTCCTAAAAACCCACTTTTTTCCTATCACATTTTTTCCACAAGCCTTGGAACCAATTCCCCAATCTAATTATTCTCAATTTGATTCAATTCTTCTTACATTGCTTGTATCCATCCTTCATCTTTTCTAGCATCAGCAAAAAAAATTGGTTCTATCTTTGATAGCAAAAAAAAATTTACAAGTGTTTATTTGTCTTTGCAAGCCTTCTTTTGGTCATCACTCCTTCATTCTTATCTCCAATAATCTAATCCTCTAAATTATTCCTTTGAACATACTTTGCAAGGGTCTTGTTGTGCTTTTCTATTATTTCTTCTTTCTCTTCAACTTCTTCCTCTTCTTCTTCTTTTGAGCAATAAGGTGCATCAGATCTGTAGTCCTCAATTTCATTCATATTTTGATGTAGATCTTCATCAACCTTAACACTTGTACTTTCAACTATTATTCCCAACCTTTTGTTGTAGCACCTATATGCTTTACTCTGAGATGAATATCCAAGAAATATTCCTTCATCAACTCTTGATTCAAACTTTCCCAACACATATTCATCTCTTTTGATATAGAATTTGCTTCCAAAGACTCTAAAATACCTAACAGTTACAAGTCTTCCATACCATAACTCATATGGGTTCTTAGTGTTGTTCAACCTTAATAGTCCTCTGTTAAGAATATAGACTACAATATGAACTGATTCTCTCCAATAAACATTAGGTAGATTTTCTTCCATCAACATGGTCCTTTTCATCTCTTAAATAGTCCTATTTTTCCTTTCCACTACCCTGTGTTGCTGAGGAGTTCTAGTAGCAAATAGATATCTCTTTATTCCATTTTTTCACAAAAATAATTGAACTCATTTGAAGTGAACTCAGCTCCTCTATTAAACCTTAAGAACTTTATTTTAGCCTTCATTTCATTGATAAGTAGGAGGTATTTTCCATAGCATGTCAAATTATAATATTGCTATTAGGATTCAACCATGTAGTTTCGAGTCAAAATCATTAACCCATGTTTCATGAGTAGTGGTTCAAAAGAACCCATCTCTCATGATAATGAATGGTCCACTTAGTACTCACTACATCTAGGTGATGCTCATAGAGGTTCCTTCCTATGAGGTCACCCATCCCAGTACTACTCCAGCTCAAGCATGCTTAACCACAGATTTTCCTCCAAGGTTAAGCCCACTTAGCTTGTAACCCCATTTGTAAAACCTTCAACAAGTGTTGTGCCTTATGAACCATTCATTATAGAGCCACTTTAGCTCATCAATTGATAAGTAGGAGTTATTTTCCACAGCATGTCAAATTATGATATTGCTATCAGGATTCAACTGTGTAGTTTCAAGTCAAACTCATTGACCCATGTTTCATGAGTAATGGTTCACAAGAACCCATCTCTCATGATAATGAATGGTCCACTTATCACTCATTACATCTAGGTGATGCTCACAGAGGTGCCTTCCCAGGAGGTCACCCATCTCAATACTACTCCATCTCAAGCATGCTTAACCATAGAGTTTCCTCCAAGGTTAATCCCACTTATCTTGCAACCCCATTTGCAAAACCTTCAGCAAGTGTTGTGCCTTATGAACCATTCATTATAGAGCCTCTTTATCTCATCAATTGATAAGTAGGAGGTATTTTCCACAGCGTGTCAAATTATGATATTGCTATCAAGATTCAACCATGTAGTTTTGAGTCAAACTCATTGACCCATGTTTCATGAGTAGTGGTTCACAAGAACCCATCTCTTATGATAATGAATGGTCCACTTAGCACTCATTGCATCTAGGTGATGCTCACAAAGGTGAAGCACTAGGCCTTCCTGAGAGGTCACCCATCCCAATACTACTCCATCTCAAGCATGCTTAACCACAGAGTTTCCTCCAAGATCAAGCCCACTTAGCTTGCAACCCCATTTGCAAAACCTTCAGCAAGTGTTTTGTCTTATGAACCATTCATTATAGAGCCCCTTTAGCTCATCAATTGATAAGTAGGAGGTATTTTCCACAATGTGTCAAATTAAGATATTGCTATCAAGATTCAACCATGTAGTTTTGAGTCAAACTCATTGACCCATGTTTCATGAGTAGTGGTTCACAAGAACCCATCTCTCATGATAATGAATGGTTCACTTAGCACTCATTGCATCTAGGTGATTCTCACAGAGGTGAAGCATTGGGCCTTCCCTAGAGGTCACCCATCCTAGTACTACTCCAACTCAAGCACACTTAACCACAGAGTTTCCTCCAAGGTTAATCCCACTTATCTTGCAACCCCATTTGCAAAACCTTCAGAAAGTGTTATGCCTTATGAACCATTCATTATAGAGCCTCTTTATCTCATCAATTGATAAGTAGGAGGTATTTTCCATAGCATGTCAAATTATGATATTGCTATCAGGATTCAACCGTGTAGTTTCAAGTCAAACTTATTGAGCCATGTTTCATGAGTAGTGGTTCACAAGAACCCATATCTCATGATAATGAATGGTTCACTTAGCACTCATTACATCTAGGTGATGCTCACAAAGGTGAAGCACTGGGCCTTCCTGAGAGGTCACCCATCCTAGTACTACTCCAGCACAAGCGCACTTAACCATAGATTTTCCTCCAAAGTTAATCCCACTTAGCTTGCAACCCCATTTGTAAAACCTTCAACAAGTGTTGTGCCTTATGAACCATTCATTATAGAGCCCCTTTATCTCATCAATTGATAAGTAGGAGGTATTTTCCACATCGTGTCAAATTATGATATTGCTATCAAGATTCAACCATGTAGTTTCAAGTCAAACTCCTTGACCCATGTTTCATGAGTAGTGGTTTACAAGAACCCATCTCTCATGATAATGAATGATCCACTTAGCACTCATTACATCTAGGTGATACTCACAGAGGTGAAGCACTGGGCCTTCCTGGGAGGTCATCCATCCCAGTACTACTCCATCTCAAGCATGCTTAACCACAAAGTTTCCTCCAAGGTTAAGCCCACTTATCTTGCAACCCCATTTGAAAAACCTTCACCTATGTGACAATCACTAAGATGCAATGAGTGCTAAGTGGACCATTCATTATCATGAGATATGGGTTCTTGTGAACCACTACTCATGAAACATGGGTCAATGAGTTTGGCTCAAAACTACACGGTTGAATCTTGATAGCAATATCATAATTTGATTCAATACACGGTTGAATCCTAATATAAATATCATTATCTCTCATGATAATGAATGGTCCACTTGCTGAAGGTTTTTCAAATTGGGTTGCAAGCTAAGTGGGCTTAACATTGGAGGAAACTTTGTGGTTAAGTGTGCTTGAGCTGGAGTAGAAATGGGATGGGTGACCTCCAAGGAAGGCCCAGTGCTTCATCTCTATGAGCATCACCTAGATGTAATGAGTGCTAAGTGGACCATTCATTATCATGAGAGATGGGTTCTTGTGAACCACTACTCATGAAACATGGGTCAATGAGTTTGACTCGAAACTACACGGTTGAATCCTAATAACAATATCATAATTCATTTCATTTTCAACCATTGATTTGAAATTCTTAAATCTACTAAAAGAATCAAATTTATCTTTCAAGAAAGTAACCAATATTATCCTAGAGAAATCATCAATAAAAATAATGAAATACCTTTCTCCTTTGATACTTTTTATTATGGTAGTTCCGCACAAATCAGTATGTATCAACTCCAATAGTCTACAGGAGGAATACTCTTTAGATTTGCAATAGTCTACAGGAGGAATACTCTTTATATTTGAAACTTATCCTTGTCTATTTTCCAAATTGGCATTCCTTGCACATATTACTCGCAAGCTTTACTATCCCGCATGTAATGAGTTGATATTCATAAGATTGTCAAAGTTAATGTATCCCATTCTCCTATGCCAAAGCCAACATTCACTTGCTTGTCCCAAAAGATAAGTTCTCCCATTGACATCCCTTAGACTGTGTATGTCACCATTAGTCCTAGATACATCAACAACCAATTTTCTAGACTTTCCTTTTCTAATTTCACATCATTTTTCATTGAGTATGAGATTGTATCCATTTTTTCACATCTAAGTCACACTAAGAAGATTGTGCCAAAGACATAAAGAACATCTTTTTTCTTATGCTTTCCATCAATACTTATTGTATATTTTACATAGATCTGCACTGAATTATCATCTCCAAGCTTTACTATGCCTTCATTACACTTCACAAGTTTGATAAACTTGCATCTATCTCTTGTCATGTGGTTGGAGCAACCACTATCAATCACCCATGAGTTTTCCTCATCTTTTGCATGAAAATATGTACACACAACACTTAGATCTTTATATTTATCTTTAGTATTTTTAGCATCCAAGAATAGGACTTCATCCTAATTATACAAACCACTAGAATCATCATCCTTTGAAGAGGAGGAATATTCCTTGGAGTAGGGACTCCTTTTGAAATTATTTATTCTTGAATCTTTGTTTCTCTTTTCATAATATTTCAAGGGACATCTAGAGGAAAAATGACCAACCTCTCCCCACTTAAAATATTTGAAAGGTAGCTTACCTTTGTACTTACCGGTACCCCTCTTCAACTTCCTTATAAAGTTTGCTTCCTCTTCATCAATGTCACTATTCAGGTCAAAGGATTCTTACATTTACTTCTTACAAACTTTGAAAGTTGCTTCCTTCTTTGGACCATCTTTTTCAAACTCTCTCATTTCAAATGTAGTAAGGGAACCATATAATTGATCCATTGAAGGCTTATCTAAATCTCTAGATTCCTCAATAGAAGATACTTTAGGACTATAAGATTTAGGAAGAGATCTCAATACCCTTTTGACCACCACAGATTCTTCTAGATCTTCACCCAGTCCTCTGATTGAATTGACCACTTCATCTACCTAGATCAGATATCTTGCAATATCTTCATCCTCTAAAAAATTTCAAGTTCTCAAACTTGATTCTATAGATCTACAAATTAGCTTGCTTTACTTTGATTTATCTTTCATAAATGCCACTAATCTTATCCCAAAACTTCTTTGTTGATTTTCAATGCATTACTTTCACCATATTAGAATCTCTTAGCCCACTCAAGATAGCATTCTTATCCTTTCCATTTTTTTCATAGTCCCTAATCTTTGTTGGATCAATTAGAGGAGTAGTAAGAATAGTATAACCATCCTTGATTGATTTCCAAACACCAAATCCTAGAGAGGGTGGATAGGTTTCCATCTTGAATCGGCAGAAAGTGAAATTTGTTCCATCAAACCTAGGTGCCTTGTGAAACCCTTGTTGTGCCATCTTGAATCTTCCTCAAGTTGTTAGATTTCTTCTAAAAACTTTTCTCTAATACCAATAGTTGAACATACACCAAAATACTGAGATGGGGGTGAATAAGTATTCTTATGGATCTCAAAACTTTTGAAACAAAAACTCTACCACATAAGCAAGAAAATGAAAAATAGAAACAATAGACAACACAACACAACACCAAATGTACATGGAAAGCCCCAGAGGGGAAAAACATGGTGATAAATGTTGCTAGGAGATATTATCCTAATCTAGCCTCACAAATGAATAACTATTACAAATTTGTTCTAGGAGTACAACCCAAGAAAGCAACTACTCCCTGAAAAGAGGTTTTAGGGTCACTCCCAAGGAAGCTACAACTCCCTGCAGACTTTGATTTTTGGTTATAACCCAAGGAAGCTACAACTCCATTATTTGAGAACAAACTCAAGAATGATTATAGAATGACAATCCTTCCACTTTCTAAAATTGATAATTACACTCAATACTTTTGATGCTTGCAACTATTTTTTTCACTTCTCTTTTAATAATTACAATTATGCTTTTTCAATTCTTCAAATGTCTTCTTTGCAACTTACTGGCTCACTGTTTTCAACCTTCAAGAATTTTTTCCTTAGGCTCACTAACTCCAAAAAATAATTAAGCACCTTCTTCACTCCCCTTCTGTAATAAAAATATTTTCAAGATGAAACTAGATAGGAACTAACACTTTTTCTCTTTCTCCTTCAGTCACTTATACAATGTTCATCATTTTGCATACTTACAACAACCTAGATCAACTAGGTTTACAATTTATACATGATATTACATTAGTTACAATTTACATGTTTGCCTACAATAGAAAATATTATATTTGCAAGTCGGTAAAAGATCGAACACACAATATGAAACGTGTAGAGGGAAAGACCCAAAGGACTACACACAACACCAGGAAGAGGAATATACCTTATGGATTCTAACACATGCTTAACCTGGTCCTAAACACTCTTCTCAACTTTGATCTTCAATGAACATCATTTGCACGCTTCACAAATTCAAAATAGGTTGGCCTTAAGCAAGAAAACATGAAACATGAAGTATGTCGGCCTTCACAACATTGGCAGTATACATGAAAGATAATTTTTTACTTGCACTTCTCCTAGATGAGTTGGCATGACCCATACAACACCTTCAAACACTCCAAAAACTTTTCTCACACTTGAACTTGCGGTGTACAAAACCAACATACCTAAGTTGGCTAGGAAAAAGAATAACCCAGGAAAACATCCATTTCAAACCACAGCCTATTTTGGAGAAACTAGAAAACACCTTGTGGAGAAACAACAAACATCACATGATATTTAGAATACTCTCATACATTCCTTTCACAAATTCATGCAGCAACAAGTTGGCTCAATCCAATAGACATGAAACCAATCATCGAACAACATAGTCCTTAACACTATCACCTCAAACTTTCTCTATGAAAGGACTAATGACTTGAAACTTTTGATATAGCACCTTCACAACTTACTAAACTTAACTTCTGATATGTATAACCATATCTACAACTACGGAGAAAAGTTGAGCTAAACTTTGCACCACTATGAGCATCCTCATAGAAACAACACAGACTTCAATATGTCACATTCAAAACCACCTTTCCAGTAACTCAAATAATTTGAAACTTAGAGCACACACGCCTTAACACTCCATAAAGATATCTTCCAAACCATGAGAGAAAACCATCACTGAAAAATAAATGCAAATCATTT
>VDFB02000003.1:126339415-126542459 GCA_007258455.2 Sequoia sempervirens | reverse complement strand
TAAGTGGTTGTGAGCATGAGGAATATTAAGGACATGTGCACCTAAAAAGGCTATAACTTTGAAATGTATTGAGAGAATAATGGGAACATAAGGACAAGTGCTCTTAGGTGCCCAATATTCTTGGAATATGTTGAGAGGACCATACGGAAAAGTGTTCTTAGGTGCCCACTATTCTTGGAAAATGGTGAGGGAATATAGGCTTAATTAAATAATAATATTTAATTATTTGAGCCACTTGTATGAGGTGGAAAATAGGTGGAAATGGGTAATTATTTATTTATTTATTTGTTAGGAGATAGAAAAGGTGATAAATTAAATAATGTGGTTATTTAATTTAAGTGAGAGACTTTAGGTGAAAGATATATGTCCTAGGTTAATTAGGACTAGGTGATGGCATGTAGGCCTAGGTGATGAAATTGGTCGATTAGGGATTAGGTGATAGGTTTAGTGATGATGAATAGACCTAGGGAATATTTTAGGTGTCTACACTCATTTTATAGTAATGCTCAGTATAATATTTTCCTCATAAGGAAGATCTTCCTCTCTACTCATTGAGAGAGAATTTGCACTCATAGGTGTAACAAGTTGAGCTTCTAACAATCTAAGCTTTAAAAGAAGTTGTATTTTATCCTATACAAGGTGATATATTAATTCTTTATTATCATTTTATTTTCTATACGAGATTTTAGGAGGAAGGGAACATCAAATAATAGTGTATGTTTCCACATCCTGATATCTCATGCCAAAAAAATTATATTATAGGATTTATCCTCATTCATCTTACTCAGAAGCATAAAATTTCTATTTAATTGATCCTCCTGCAATTCAACCATTGCCATTTCTTTTTGTCTCCTTTTTGAATTGATATAGCAATTCTTCATGTTCAACTTCATATCAATATGACATTATGTGCATCATATGTTATATCCCAATCTCTTCTACCAAAAATCATACAATTTCTTCTTATTTCATAATTACCTATGGATTTTCCTATGTTTTTTAATTATGCTATCACTTGAATCTTTATAAGTATACAAGAATTTATTTCTAGAATCTATGCATGAGCTATATCTACCTAAAGTGTCCACGTTTGAATCGAGATAGGTAGGTCTGAATGACTTACCATTATTTTGATCTTCCCATGATGGATGTTGTATTAATGCAATGGTAGAGGCTTCTTCTTCTTCTTTTTAGTAGTCGGTATGTCTTCTTCTCTACATTTTAAAGTCTCAATTTACAAACTAATTATTGTGGGTTTAACTGAGAACATAGTCACACTTCACTTGGAAGAGATAAGTTTTATCCTAGCTATTGGAACTTTAAAGTATCTAAAAAAAATTATTTCTCTATTTCCTTACAATGCCATTTTTTGGCATAAGGTAACAAGATGTCAATTTACATAGTGACAATTGAGGATGTTGAATTACTAGGGTATTGCAAATATGATCAAGACATTATATCCCTGGTAATGACACCAAGATGTTAGTGTAAGTTGATATTATATCAACTTACCCAAATGCACATTTGTGATAATTATAGGTTGCTAAGATCTTCAACATTTCTCCAATTACCTCTTACCCAACAATAGCTAGTTCATCCTTAGCAATGGAAATGTTGGTGAAATTTGATGAGATTTTAACTCATACAATTACTAATCCAATGGCTAGAAATGAATTCAAGTTGTAGAGTCTTCTAGATGATTCCAAAGTTAAAACATCTCCAACAAATGCTAATTCATCCATAGCAATAGAAAATTCATCTTCGATAACAATGACAAGTTGGTGTTTGGAATTGTAGGTCCCAAATCCCTAAATCCAAGCTATTCTTCGAGTGCTAGGGATACCAAATAACCTCTATTTTATGCTTAGGTAAGGCAACATTAGACAAATTTTCTAAGGTATGTAAGACCTTCAAATTTCTCATCAACTCAACCAATGCACTATAGGATTAAAAACAATTGAAGATGGACAAGTGAATAAACTAATGTAGTAGTACCCAATGTACACCTAGCCCCAAAATCTATCAGTAGGCTAAGGACTAACCTATGGCTATAACATTTATCAATATAATTGTTATCAACTGAATGTGCACCCCATGTTGAACCTTGTTCAACCACTCAGTGAAACATTGGAAGACCTCTCAAAAAGGGGGCTTTGAAAATAGAGATCAACCTCTGGAGAAGGTTGACTTCCTAAATGGTTATCACCTACCTAAGTTATTCTATTGTTCTACCAAGGAAAATGGAAAGACAAAAATGCATAAACTGAAAATGCTAAAAATGAAACTAAGAAGGTGGTACACCAGACAAAACTAGGACATAAAACTCAGTCTGCAAACACTTGACTACCATGACAGAAATTAAACTTGCACAAATCATTACTGCATTCCTTTGCATAAGTGTTTCACAAAGAGGTCTTAATGCTCAAACTCCTAGGAGGAAGATAACTCTACATCTAAAAGTCATTTGTATTTTTTGACATAGTTTGCAACCTGCGTTAACATACTTTTGCATAAAGGTGCTAAAATTTGAGACAAAGTTATAAGGAAATGAGCAATACCTCACAAATAACTTGATCAATCACTTGAATGCACACAATAATGCAAAGAACAAGTAGGAAAAACTTAAAATCAATGATATCTAAGGCCTTCACTATATTTCATATCCAAAAATGAGTTACAAAAGTAAGCCAAAAACTGTCTAAGGACTGAAAAGTCACTAAGTCCAAAAAAGTGCATAATCAGAACTAAGTAAAAAAGAGTCAACAAAGTGACTATATCTCCAACTCCCAAGCAGTTGCACCAAAGAAGAAACTAGAAACTTCCTTGGGTCAGATACCCCCAAAAAGCCAAGAATCTAGCAACTGAATCTCCTCCAAAAGAGCTCCCATGTGTGGAAAAGGCTAAGTTTGACCATGCCAAGTATTAAGGCATGCAAAACCACCCCCTATATTCTTGTAAAACCTCCAAAAAAGAGATTAAAAGCTCCTATATGCTCTCCACAGGTTTGACCAACTGCAACAACTACCCCTATATTCTTGTAAATCATGAAGACTCCTCCAAATCACAAGGCATGTGTGAGACATATATACTATTTTTGCATTTTGAGTAGCAATGTGACTTAATTATTTATAACAACATCATTAAAGTCGAATGCTTTATATTTTAAAAAAATCAATGCAAAAACAAATAGACCCTAGCTCAACCTTTACATACAAATCAAGGTGAAAATACAAGTCATAAAGACTAAATACATGGCATACAAAGGGTCATAAGGTATAATACTTAGAATTCTTAACCCACGGGAAAAATTAGTTTGCTTGTATATTTTTTAAAAGATAGAAAAAAAAAGCCTTTTCCCTGTCGACGTAGGATTAGGGTAAGAAACCCTAAAACAAAACTGATGTAAAACATTGCAAAAGCATTTCATTTTACCCTTGAGCTTCTTGAGGTTTCCATGCGTCGACATAGGGTTTTTTCAAGCTTCCTGAAGGTGATTCATGGTGAAATCTGAGCTCATAGAGACAAATCTATCACATTTTCTGACCAATAATAGCTTCTACTTGTTGGGTAAGCATTTATATGTTGTTTCATTCCATTTCTTGAAGAAATAGATGCTCAAATTGAGCCATCTTTGCAAAAAAATGAATACATCTTCATATCATGTATTTCACCATGGCCATGGCCATATCTTGATTCTCTCCTAAAATTTTGTTAAAGGCTCGAAACTCTCTCTTTCTTCTATATTTGTGATTTTACCATGCATTTTCCTGAAGATGCACTTCCATTTTGCCAAAATCCAAAACTTATAAGAAACCCCAGGTCGCGGGTTTCTCCATCCTCTGTATATTACTTTGCATTTCTTGATATTTTAATGGAAACTTGATTTCTCCTCTGTATATCACTTTTGTTTGCAAATATATAGTGATGTTGTTTTAATGGTCGCGGCCATACATGCTACAGGTATCGAATGATCTCCACTTATACCGTCTTTGTTGTTTCCAAGCATTATGAGTGTGGGTTTCACCAAACCATGTGATTTTTCTTTTGATTTTAGTTTTTTATTTGGCATAAACATCTTTGGAAGGCCATAGCTAGATGCCTGGCATTTTCCATTTCTACATATAAACACTACCCTCTTCACTAACTTGCACATAGATGAGGGTTTATAATTATTGTATCTTCATTCTAAAAGATTCGTGATTTGATAATTACAAAACATATGAGCTCCTTTGCAGCTCCATGGCAAGGCTTCACCATTCCCTACAGATATTCAAGGGTTTGTTTATGGGTTATAAAACTCGTGCCTCCATTCATTGTTTTCTTTTGTATATTTTGCTTCTTTGATATGGCCATGGCTCGGCCCCTTACTATTTCAGCTGATTTTAAAACATAGTACTCCTATTTTTCTTTTCACTGTGGTAGATCTAGAAAGATCATAATATGAATGAAACTTCATGACAGGGTATTCAACCAAAACAAGAGTTACCTTGGTCGACCATGATTTTGCAAAATGATCAATACCATTGCATAGTACAAATCTAATTCAAAGACTCTACACATCTTTTCCTTCATTTTTCCTTTTCACTTTCTAAAAGAAAAGAGACCCTACAGAATATGATTGCCACAACACATAGAAGACATGGGTATCCACATAATGTTGTTACATTTTACTTTATGTTTGTTCTTTGCATTACCCATTATATGTTGTAATATTAAATGACCTTGAACACTGTCATGCTCTTGACTTTATTTACCACCTTCAGGTACTAGTAGAGGCTTCACAATCATTGTAGATGAATCCTCTTTTTCTTATACTTTAGTCATGATTGCCATGTATAAATTTGGTGATGCTTTTTTTATTCATGGTCTTTTCAAAAATAACGGTAATGATAGCATAATGCACATGGTGTGATCATTAAAACCCCTGACCGTAGCATAAGCATATGAAAACCATACTTTCACAGTCCTCTAAACTGCTATCTCTTGATAATATGCTTTGAACTCTGAAATCTATTCATTTTACTGTCATGATTTATTCTTACTCCATTGAGCATATGGTATTCATGAATTTTATCCTTGAAATGTCTCCTTATGTGTTCTATCACTATGAATTTATAGACCTCAACACCCTTCAATTACTAATCCTTTGTCTTTGCAATTAGAATCAAGCATGGTACTATCCTCTTGTTTTCTTATGTCTACATCTTGATCGCATGATTGCATTTGAGAATACCTTTCTAAAGCTTTGTCATCTCCTCCTCATGCATCATTTAATCATGTACAATGCATCAACCTTTGAATCATTGTCTTTTGTTTTCATGATACAAATATTTCCATTGAAACCTTGTTCTTCAACTCTTGCTTACTGTCAAGCTTAGTACATATGCCTTCAACACCATATTTTGTATTGTATTGTTCCTCATTTCTTGTGATGGCAGCCTACTACTGGTTACTTTGTGCTTATGGAATCATCATCCCTTTATATTTTACATATTGTTTTAGCATGTTTTCCCTCTATTATGCTATCGCATGTCTTAAAGTTTTCCCTAACACCTGTATGTTGGTTTTGAATGACTATCACACAAAATAGTCATACCTTATTGTTATTATTCTTCCTGACTGCCACTCTTAATGTCTGATCATTAAGCATTGAAATGCTTTGATTGCCATACTATATCATTGTCTATGTCACTGTACCTGATGAGTACCATTGTTTAGTCTTATAGGACATTGTGATTCCATTGAGGATCAATTTATTATTAATACTAGTGAATTCATCAACTTCACTACTATGAATGATGAATTCATCCTTGATTGCATCACAATGTCATGGAAGACATAACAAGCTTATCCTATCAAAAGCACAAAATGATAGCATGTTGGGCTCAACCCTTGTGGGAGCCACATTTATCATGTGTCCTGTAATCAGATGAAATAAAACAGCAACATGATTTCACCTATACCTGCACAAGAAGCAAATATGTTAGACAAAAACAACCATATGGTAGATGTGTTTGATTATTCTCTTGTTTTCTTAGACATCTATGGTATGCTTGGCTATTTGAATACACATGAGGATTAGATTATATGTTTATAGATGTATGTTGATATTTTGACTAGTGATCCTTCATTGCTCTAATAGCACTTTTCTCACAGATGCAGGAAACCTAGGAGCAACAAGGAGAGCATCAACTGGAAGCAGGACAAGCGAGAGGGACCAAAAATGATGAAGAACAAGGCAACCGAGATCCGTCATTCAAGAAATGACGAGTCCCATTTCTCTTTATGTGCATTCTTTTTCTTTGGTATCTATAAATGTATAATGTTTTCCATTATATGCATCTAGATAGTTAGTCCCATAGCTTGTGTGGGACACCATTCATTTTTTATTCTCAATAAAGACTACATTTTTTGAAAATATTGTGTACTTCTCCTATGTTATATGCATTTGCATAATGAAATGTAGTATTGTAGTCTTCTGATTTTGTTTATGCACATGAATGTGACATAGCAAATTAAAAATGTACCCTCTTTTCACTTGTAAAATATAAACAGCACTACTTGTTTGGTCTAGTAGCAAAAATAGGCATGTAAGACCTTCAAATATATCCTCAACTAGACCAATGCACTATAGGATTAAAAACAATTGAAAATGGACAAGTGAATAAACTAATGTAGTAGTACCCAATGTATGCCTAGCCCCAAAATCTATCACTAGGCTAAAGACTAACCTATGGCTAGAACATTTATTAATATAATAAGAACATCAATTTATAATAATAGGATGTGGTATGCACAACATAACTACCTGGGACAATAATAATATAAGGATCAATGAAGATGTTTTTGTTATAATGTTGAATCATGAGGTGCGTAAAATCTACTTCTTACTCCTAACCTACTAGTATAAGCTATTTTTATTTTAAGCATATGTTAGATCATCAATTCCAAGACTAGTGTATATTCATTGGATTACAAAATCCGAGCATATCATGAGGAACAAAAAAATGAAATCATAAAGGTATATGATCTATGTTACATATACACCACAAATAATAATCAAGCAACTAAATATTCTTATTTATACATCCCATACTAAAAATATTCATATACAATGATGAAATAACTATTATAAAGATTTTAATGCATCCAAATATTGTCACATTCATCAAATATTCATTACATCCATACCAATGAACTAGAAAGAGGAAACCCTAAGTTGAAACTTCCCAAAAAAATATACAAATGGAATTGTGGAGATATTTTGCTACAAGAATCATTTATAAAATAAACCTCATTGAGATTTACAAATATTAGTTGCTCTAATAGAAACTAGATTTATAGGATTTGAAACTCTAGAAGTCCCTTTGGCTTGTAGTCATGTGGAAGAGAAAATAACTAACCCTCTTTTTGGAAAATAAATTGGCATAAATGATAGTATGTTGGTTACCCTATCACTTTGAGAATTGAGGAGGAATTGATGGTCAATGAATATGGTCTACAAGGTGAGTTGAGATCCTATGAATTTCATGACATGAGTAGCTTAGACCAAGCATGATGACCATCGATAGTTATAAATAAACCACTACATTAATGATGGCATGGATCATCTTCATCTTCCATCACTAAAAGTACATGTGAATCTATGCCCTTGGAATAAATAATGGCTTCTAAGTGGTAAAATTCATTATGGTAGTTGTGGAACCAAATGTTCATTAATAGCAACATGGGTTATGTAAGGAGGTAGGTGGGATTGAACAATGTAAAATGTGGGATTTTTAGAGTTTCAGGGATCAAGGGTCAAAGATACCTCATAACCCATACCACTTATTGAGGATCAAGGATGAAGAGTATGTCATAGCTCATGCTCAAAGCAAGAAACTAAGAGTATCACTACAGCATTGATTTTAAAAAGATATAAATCAAATAATCAAGAGTCATGGGTTGAGGGTGCCAAGGAATCCATCCCACATGGTATACAAATAAGGATATGTCTTAACTCACAAATCCAATAAGGTAATGCAGTGAGAAGTGTTGAGAATTAGGAATCAAAGATACTCCATACCTTGTACCACTTTAGAGGTATTCTTGCATCTCTAACTAATAAAAGTGTATAAGAAAATTTTAAAATTCAGGGATCAGGGATACTGAGGAAAAGCTACCTATGTAAAGGGATGATTGAAACTATAGCTCCCAAAGTAACTTAGTATAAAGGACTCTAGAGTTTGGAGTCTAAGGAAAATCATGTTAGTAAGAATAATTTTGAAATAATAATAAAGGAAAGGGAAAAAGCACGAGTTGGAGGAAAGAGAATTCATTAACGAAAACTCTAAAATCTTTACAAGAAATGAGGATGAAGGAAAGGGTTAGAGAAAAGATATGTCAGGGTGGGAAACTAAAACTTTAGCATAAGCACAATCCTTAGAAATTTAAACATAAAATCTCCACACTTGGAACTTTTGGGACCATTGCAACTTCTAACACATTAGTAGACACATGGCAGATGAAGAGGGAGAACACTTGTGAAAATTTTGACCAAAGGAGACCTATTAGGAACTATCTTAGATCAATTATCTATGATGGTAAAAATAAAACCAAAATACATAAAGGGGGCTAGGATTCAAACATAATTAAACACAGTCGAATTGGGTGCCAAACCTCATAACCTAGTGGCTTTGCTCCATCCCCTGATCAATGTTTGAAAGATAATTTATTTGATTAAGGACCACAAGCATGTTATCCTCATTTCATGTGCTTGTGTGTTTATATTAGAACTTCTTGTTTGTATTTTTTTGTCCTTTTATACATGTATTTTTTTTGTTTATTCCCCTATTACTACCCTTGTAGATACTTGGATACAAGAGGAACGTTATGTCATATCATTATTCTATTTGTATCTTATTCTATTTATATTTCTTTCATTTTTTTTAATATTGTGGAAATGATACAAAGCATTGGGATATTTAAGTCTCTTCCATGTTGACCCAAAAAAATTATTTATTCATCATGTGTAATTCTTGTTTTATATTTGTAGTTCTATATGTTTGGGAGATGATGATTCTTCATCATTTTCCTCATGATATGCATACTAACCCCAAGCATATGGATCTATTTTGTATGATGTTGCATGCTTTCATGTGATATCCCTATTCAATATGATTTCATTCCATGAGCACAATTTTACATGTTTCATGATTGCAACATCCCCTTTGATGTCTCTCCTTGTAGGCATTATGTTTCCCCTCTTCCACCTTAAAATAAATTTCATATCATTTATTCATGTTATTATTTAAAGTGTGCCTATTCATTTTCACACACCCACATCATTGTTATGCTCCTTACATCATTAGTAGCATATGAGCCACCAAGCAACACAACTTGCTAGCCCATTTTCTTTTCATATTACCTACCTTGGTAACCTATGAGCTAGTTAGAAATGGATATTTCTAGCCTATGTGATTCACATCACTTAATTTTATGTACCATGTGTCACCTAGTAGTACGGCTTCCTAGGTTGTATTCCCTTCACATACTCTACCTTGGTAGCCTATGAGTCGCTTAGCAACACAACTTATTATCTTGGGAACTTCACATAGCCTACTTTATCATCATATGAGTCACTTACCAACAACCCTTGCTGACCTATGCACTTCGCATGACCTACCATTTCAGATACTTTTCATGGTCACCCTAAAAACTAATTTATAGTACATATGATTCATGAAAGCATTGTATGGTCCCTATTTATAGAAAATTCTAGTGTATGAACCATACCCTACATATTCCTAACAAAAAATCATGTTATAATTATGCCTCTCTCTTCATCATTCTCCCTTCTTGTGTTTGTGTATTGTATTTGTTTTGTTTGTTTGTCAATATTATCTTTTGCTTTTTGTATTTTTTAGGCTATGGGTTATATTTTTCTATTTTTTCTTATGCAAGTTATATATGTTTTCTAACACTATTTTTTGTGGAGGTTTTTGTTGTATAATGCATCAATTTTGCAAGTTCTCAATCTAGGGGCATCATCACCTTTTTCAAAGAACTCTCTACTTTATCTACAATATTACTCTTGGATCCCATGATTCTTTTTTCTTTCCAATGTTTTCATTTCTATACTTTAGCATGCATATTCACCTAGTATCATAAGTTTATTAAAGTGGGGGGGAGGGGGGAATTGTAATGATGAAAATTGTATGCCTTACAATTTTACATTATATTTTGGACTCACTTTGGTGTTTTTCTCTCTTGATGTGTAATTCAACCTCTATCTTATTCTTTTTCTTTTCATGGTGCCAAGGCCTAGTCATTCTCTAGTGTTTGGGCCTTTGTCGAGACAAAACTATTCAAAAATAGTGTACCACATAAATGATTGTATGATGTGATAGAATTCCATAAATTTCATGAGTTTGTAGCCTTTTTGGAGATTTCATCACTTGTATCCTACCCAAGTTAATGACAACCGCTTTGGAGAAAATTTGAATGGCTACCCAGTGTTCTTATCTCCTTCCATGTGATTCATTTTGAAATATTTTCTTAATATATCTTATTCTATCTTAAAATATATCTCTCTAAGATTTCTACACCATTGTTACTAGCACTTTGAGCAATCTACCAGAATTTTGTGAATTATATATGAAGACTCCATCATTCCATTACATTTTTGAGGAGTTTAGAAGCATCTATAAACAAGACTCTTGTGTCCATTGGTATCACCAAGCTTGAGAGGTAATTTTTTTTAGTTATTAACTTGAGCTTCTCATTTATCTTTCATTTTATCATTTAGTATCCTATTTGTTAGCTTTGGCACCTAGGATCACATTTCCTTGATTCAACACTCATTTTACATTCTAGTTTATTTTACTTATATTTTTCGTTGCTATGTTAATTCCTAGACACATATAGGATGAGAGCACACATTTTATTTTGATATCTCTTTGTGGTTGGTTGAAAAATCAAAGCAAGAGCTTGACCATTTGTTGCAATCTCCCTTGCAACTCAAAGCTTTCCTCCATTCAAACTTTTAGGTCTTTGTGTGAAGCTATTCTCACAAAACTAGGGTTTGCAATTTTCTTCTCCATCTTTTTGTCATTTTTTTTCATTTAAATTTTAGTTTAAATTTATTTATTTATTTAATCATCCCTAGAATCTAGTAATGTTTTTTGTTTTACCTAGGGTAGCCTGAAGTCCAATATGGGAGCTAAAATGAGTTTTCTAGTGAGTTGACTTGTAAAATCCATATCGATGATAGCATATTGAGCCAACAATCACATGTCACACAAGCATCGAATGAAAAAAGCTTCTACATTTGGCTACAAGTTGGACTCTCTATTTACTCCATCCTAATCTAATATTAATTTTCTAAATATTTACCTCTAATAATAATAACTAGCATTTCTTCCTCTTTTCTTTAGCTAGTTAATTTCATTTTCATGGTTTAAAGCATTTCCTTAAGTTAGTCAACCATTTTCTCTTGAACTACTAACCAACTTATTCCAAACTTTTCATTTTTAAAAATAAACTAACCTAGAAGGTGATATTGGATAAATCATCTAATTTGGAAAGTTTATACACTTTCTAAGTTAGGTCATGTTTTTCCTCTATTACAATCCTTAGGACTATTGGTTTGATTATGGCACTTCTCAACATCAACATGGTGACACTTAAGTAGTTTCTAGAGACATCATAAATCCTTATCTTTCTTTCCTCATGTTCCTTTTTAGGATGGTAAGATATCCTTCATACAGCTTTGAGTTTATTTCTCCCTAAGGAGATAAATGTTATTTGATGATTATTTATTCTTTTTAACATTCAATATCAAACATCTAATATTGGCACAAGAGACTAAACTTTAGTGGGTTTCATGGTCTCTCTCTTTTTTCCTCTCTTTAGGGAGCAATTTTATCCTATAAAATGTTTCCTTATCTTCTAAGGGGCATCATTTTGTATGTGAGTACTGAACATGGCTACACATTTGTTAGGACCTATCTATCTTTCATGTCCAACTAAGATATGCTTATGGGAGGTGTTGGTGCATATTTATTTTCTTGGATTTAACTAATTACTTTATTACATATTTACTCTTAGAATAGGATAATCTTTCTTAGGTAGGTTGCATATGAGCATGTGACCTATACTTTTCTTGTTTGATAAAACTATATTATACACATGTGAGCATATTTCATTTATCCCACATTCAATGTACATTTACATCTCCTAGTGGTGTATCTTATATATACTCATATAACCACATCATTTACTCTTGTAAATAATCTTATTTATATGTGTATCATTTGATAGAATAAAATTATTCTCGTTTTGGGTTTGTTTTGTTTCATTGGAAATCCTTTATTTTGGGTGGCTATTTTCATAGTCAAATCTTACATGGTATCAAAGCTATTGGGATTCCTTCTTGTTAGTTTTTTTGGAGACCTAGGTTACAAATCTTTTTTTAAGTTGAATGTTATTTTCTCTTACATTGAATGTTAACTTGAAGAATCATAAAAGAACAATAAAAATACCATATTTTGTGGCTTTGTATTGTTGGTGCATTTTAGAGCTTGATGCAATATATTTGAATTCACCATTGAGTCCAATGCATTCGAAAAAGTTATTTTTTTCTTTTATTGTGCCCAAATCCAATATTGGAGGTTAGATCTGCAAAGGGTTTCACTTAAAAAGTGTGTTAAATGCAACAGGTACATGATATTTCATAGCATTTTAGGTCAAATCTAATTCTATCATCACATCCAAAAGGCCCAAATAGTTGTAGATCAATTGTCATTTCAGCAAAATCATAGCACTTTGTAATGGCCCCTTGAGAAAAAAAAATTCCATTCCATATTGTACAAATCATGCAGCCATAGAATATTTTCAACTCCAAAATATTCCACTACACATGCATTGGTGCAAGCATTTGTACAAAGATATTTTTATAATATCAAAATATTTTTAATTATTTTTAAAATTGATAAAAAAAACTTTGTGTGGCTATATCTTTCACAAACTTGGTAAGGTTCATACCCTATATGTAGGGTATTGTATAGATTTGTGGTTGCCACATGTCATATACCCTGACACCACTAAGGGTATACAGTCATTGCCATGAACAGTTATGCAATTATGGCCCCGACCACTACCACTAGCAAGAATTCCAACAACCACTACTCCAATCCTTCACTAAGCCTAATAGCTCCAACTCAAATATTCACAAAATATTCTACTAAAATAATAGTAAATAGATTTATGTATAGGAAGGTGATTTCATGTGATGGTTTTTTTTTAGAGGCAATTTTTCAATTTCAAGGTGGTTTGGTGTCAAACAAATAGCAATTTGGGTATCAAGGGAATATCCCATTTGTTTTAGGCATATTTCATCATCTAGTGTCTATTGACACGAGTGATAACAGAATTTTCTCCCCAAGTAATAAATATGGATGGATCATAACAAATGTGCAACCATTATAGGTACACATATACAAAACAATGCCTTTGAGAAGATAAGAGGAAACTTGCAAAACAAAATTCTATAAACATAACTTAGGTGGATAAGAAAGATGATAGATCCTAACAAATGTGTAGCCTAACAAGTACCCATGTAAAAAATTATGCCTCTTAGGAGATGAGAGAAAACTTGTAGAAAAAAAATCCCTCTCAAATAAAAGAAAAAGAAGAGAGACCATGTAGCCCCTCCCAATGTGTAGTCTCTTGTGTTGATGATAGACGCTTAATATTGAATTTCTCCCCTTAAGAAGCAACAAACACAAAGGTGTATGGGGGATTTCTTCCATTTTGAGAAGGAACAAGGGAAGAAAGATAAATATGTACATGTTTTTGTAAGTTTATCAGATGTTGACATATTGATACTAAGAGTTTCCATAATCAAATTTAAAGTGTCAACTTTAATTGAAGAAAACGATAAAGTAGAACATAGTGGAAATGGATGTAGAATAGGATCTAAAGGAAATGAAATAACTATCATGGAATTTTCATTAAATAGGATATGAATATCCTCAAGTATGTCCTCCAAACCTACAAGATGGGATTCACAAAACAAACTTGATATATTTGTCAAGTACTCATCCCAAGAGGACGTATCTAGAAAACAATGAAAATAATACTATGTTATATCATTGGAAGTCCATAGGAGGCATCAAAGAGTATGTTGCAATCAAATACTATGTCCTTTTGAATCTCTCCATAGAAGACACCACATACAAGTTGTGGAAGAGGATAGGTGATATTTATCAAACTAAAAGTTTTTCTAACAAGTTGTATCTCAAAATACTGTTTTATTCATTAAAAATGAAAGATGGTGATTCTATTGCAAACCATTTAAATGATTGTAATTTTATTATAAGTCAGCTTGCATTAGTAGATGTTAAAATAGAAGATGAAGATAAATGTATCTTTGTTCTTTGCCTAAATCTTAGGAAAATCTAATTGTTGTTATAAGTAGTGGTAATACAAAGCCAAAGATGGATAGCATGATTTTCATACTTCTATAAGAGGAGATGAGGAGAAATTCTATGAATGTTGGCTCCCAAGATTCCTTGCATGTGCAAGGAAGGTCCAAAGAGAAAGGGCCTAAAGGAGATAAAAAAATGGATAATTGTAAAGGATGTTCTAAGACCCCCAAAAAGAGCAAAGTGTTGGAATTGCAGCAAAAGAGGGCGTGTGAAAAAGGAGTGTAGGAACAAGAAAAAAATGTTGATTCCTCCACAGAAAAACCCTCTAATTATTTTTATGATTTGTTTATTTCTCCTCACTCTATTAGTAATGATGTTTGGCTTATTGATTCAAGTTGCTCCTACCACATGACTCCTCACAAGGAGTGGTTTACTTCTTACAAAGAATATGATGGGGGGGGATGTTTTCCTTGGTGATAACAACACTAAGAAGATTGTTGGTAAGGGAAAGGTAAAGTTGTGTTTTAGTGATAGAAGGATTAAATCTCTTGATGATGTTTTGCATATTCCAATACTTGTGAGAAATTTACTTTATGTAAACACTTGAATTAACATCATTTCTTCTGTTAATCAAATAAAGCAATTTATTCGATTAATTCACTAATGTGCATCATATTTGATTAAATAAATCAATTTATTTAATTAAAGTCCTAAAAGTCCTCTTATCTGATTTAATAAATCAAATTTCAAATCCCTTAAAATTCCTCCAAGTTAATTAATTTGAATTAATTAACCCCTAACCATCATTACCCATCCTCTAGCTTTTGACTCAACATGGGTCAAACCTTAACCCCTAGCTAACCCACCAACTCGAACATGAAAATCAATTCTTTTAATTAACTAATTATCTCATTTTCCCTCACAAAGGCATATTCTAAGGGAATATTCCTTCATTAACTCCATTTATTTGACTTTCTTTTCCAAATAATTTCCCTCCAAAATATCTCAACCACATTCATTTAATGCCTCTTACAAATACATTAATCTCTCTTACACCTCTCAAATCCTCAACCACATGCATTAACTATGCACATTCTCCAAAAATTTCTCCAACTTCACCCATTAGGATTGATACAAGTGTCCCAATCTCATTGGCTCTCCTTTAGTCCCACATTCCTCCCATCTCTCCATTCTTCAACCCTTCAACCTATAAATAGAAGCCACTTCTATCCACAATCATATAGGCACACTCATCACTTGCATTTTCATCCCATCTTAGCTTGATGTTATTATCATTTTGCATCAAAATCATTTTTGCATATTCTCATCAAGATCAAGAGTTTATCATAAGCGATTGGGAAAGGGCTACTTTCCACATCAAAGTAGCACCAATCCCTCTATGGGATGATGGTTTGAGTAGTTTAGGAATAGATTTCACGTTCATCTTGTTTATAATTTCATGTTAGTTTGATAATGTTGTCATTTCCTTTACACTACTCAACAATTTCATGGGGAAGGCTTTTATTTCATTTATTCAATATTGACTAATTTAACTCATGTTTGTCAATCTTTGGTAAATGCATATTTTAGCTTTCACATTTTGGCGCCCACCGTGGGGCAGAAATATAATCTTTGTTTCTGTTTATTTCAAGCATTAGATAGGAAACCTAAAGTATCTATTTTTGTTAGCTTCATTGGCTTTGTTATTCGGTGATGTCGTGGTCATTTAACTTTCAGCACTATCATTCTATTTTGAGTTGGCTCTCATCTCCATCAAATTCTTTATGAAGTGTTATTTATGAGAGATTTGAACCATCATGGTCTCTATCTGCATTCAAGTTTGGTGAATAAAAAATCATGACGATTGTGTGGAAGTTATGAGCTTGAATTTATCTCTATCTTCTTTTCTTTAGCACAAATTTGAGAGATGTGTGACGGCTTTTATTTAATCAACGGTCAATGAGTGATGTCTTTTTAAAATATTATTACTGCCTCTTTTGAAGTGAGCTAGATGGTATGCCATGGAAACATAGCGTGGGCATTAAAATGTATTCGCTGGTATATTTCATTAGCAATAATTAATACTTTTGCTGCTTAGAAATTTCTTTGGTTTCTCCATATCCAAACATAATTACTTTGTTTTTTGCATGGCATTCAAAAGGAAAGATTTCGTATTTACAGTCTATATCAACTAAATGCAATTAGTAATTAGGAAAGATTTTGGTGCCCACTGTTCTTTTCAAATCTTTCTCTGATATACATGTTTGCTAGATTTTATGCACAAATGTTATCCTACCACTGAGAGAACGTGGGCTATGATAGGTAATGGATCACCTGTGTCAAGATATCCAGGAAAGAAGAACAATGAGTCAGAAAACGTCGTCCATTGAGATGGAGTCAAAACATGAGAAGAAATAAAGTTAACTTTTGCATAGATGAAAGCGACGGATGTCTTGCATTGTAGGCATTATATTAACCCTTGGTCTTGCAGGCATTGTATTAACGCATTTATTCAAATCTTGCAAGCATTGTGTTAACAAATTTTAGGGATCTATTTGTTTGTATTTTGTGTGATTAATAACTCTTTGCAAATCAAAGGTACTGAAAACTCCCTTGTGCCATTACCAAATCTACAAAGCTCCTCATATGAGGCGACATAGCTATGGATGGCGAATACTTAAATTTGTGTTGAACTATTCTTTATTAATGTTGTTGATATGTCTCTTTCAGTTATCAAGAGCAATAAATTTTGGCGATGGAAGTAATAAATTTCGGCACTAGAAGTAAGTCAACTTGTGAGACATCATTCTTGAGCAACATTGTTATATTATACATTTATAGTTCTCCATTCCAATCTACTATTTTAAGATGTCTTTTTTTTTGTTCTTTACTGCACGTCTTGATTTGTCATTCAATACATAAATGAATTTTCAATAGGATTTTTTGTTTACCCAAAAATTCCACCATCAGGATGCTCAGATTTTGTAGTTGAATTCCTCTCAGAAGAAGCTAAAGAAATAGCATCTTTTGAAGCATCATATGACTTGACTGCGGCTTCCTCACTCACCAAATTTTGTTCAGACTTTTCTAAGTTCTAAAATCCTTCAACATCATTTGACTTTTTCTCATTAGACAGTGCCGCCACATCCTCTGTTGTTCCTTCATCCTATGAAGAATCAAGTTTAACATCTTCCAATTTTATCTGATTGGTATTTTTTGTTTCATTCTTTGATTCTGAAGTTGCAAGTTCATCAAGTTCCTTGTGGGTTTTGGCCACTGTTTCGTGATTTCTTGTCAAACTTTGTTCCATCTCATGATCTTCAGCTTCTCTCTCCTTAACTGCCTTTCTATTTTCTTCTAATCTTTCATGTTCTATCTCCGTATTTGAATCGGAGTAAGAAACAATGAAATTTATATTAGCTTCTTGATTTGAAAAAGGTAAACTGTATGCGCATCTTTTTTATTTCTTATGATTTTTTTTTAGAAACCTATTTGGATATGAATTCCCAAAATCTTGAATGCATTGATCCCGCCTTCTAAAAATGAAATTCCATTTGTTTGTTGGAAGTGATTATTATATAGACTTTATTGATTTTCTTTTACCATTGAAATTCTACGTGGGTGTATATGGTGTGAGCAGTGAGATTTGAATCAGTTCGAATTCATTGATTCATGGGAGAAACATTCTTGCACTCCTCTTTAAACTTCCTTGAATAAGCACACAACACAACGTCCAAGGTCGTTTTTCCTTGATAAATGTCGACGTAAGTCAGGAACCTTCATTGAAGTCACTCATTTATAATTGCAGGCACCTTCATTGATGGTGTCACTCATTTATGGTAGGCTAAGTCAAAGAAAATCAAAATGTCATCATTCATCGAGATTATCAAGAACTCATTAGATTTTTGAAACCACATCTATTTGGAAAATCTTGTTGCGCATTTGATTATAAATTTAATGCATCTGATTCAAATAGCTACTCGTCTCATTTCTGCTCATTAATTTGGTGATTTTATTGGATTTTCTCACATGCTTATTGCAAGCTCATTGAAAAACAATAAATTTAACTTTTTTGCATTAAATCAATGGTCACTACGTGAAATCAAATCTTACTTGTCTACATTAAGTTGGTGTAAATCTTGACCAGGGGGATCTAAGCATATCATAACCAGGGGGATCTAAGCTTGATATGATGGGCTTTTAATGTTGCAATTTGGCCACCGTACTTTACATTTGGAAAAGGAAAAAAATCATTTTTTATTTTAATTTAAATAAAGTTGTTGACTTGTGATTCATTTTGTTTTGCTAACTTAAAGTTGTTGGGTACAGATTGCTAGGGTGGAGTCTGTAGATTAACTTTTGCATAGATGAAAGCGATGGATGTCTTACATTTGCAGGCATTGTATTAACCCTTGGTCTTGCAAGCATTTATTCAAGTCTTGTAGGCATTGTATTAATGCATTTATTCAAATCTTGCAGGCATTGTGTTAACAAATTTTATGGATCTATTTGTCTGTATTTTGCGCGATTAATAACTCTTTACAAATCGAAGGTACTGAAAACTCCCCTATGCCATTACAAAGTCTACAAAGCTCCTCATATGAGGTGACATAGTTGTGGATGGTGAATACTTAAATATGTGTTGAACTATTCTTTATTAATGTTGTTGATATGTCTCTTTCAGTTATCGAGAGCAATAAATTTTGGTGATGGAAGTAATAAATTTTGGCGCTGGAAGTAAGTCTACTTGTACGACATCATTCTTGAGCAACGTTGTTATATCATACATTTATAGTTCTCCATTCCAATCTGCTATTTTAAGATGTCTTTTTTTTGGTTCTTTATTGCACGTCTTGATTTTTCATTCAAGACATAAATGAATTTTCAATAGGATTTTTTGTTTACCCAAGAATTCCACCATCAAGATGCTCAAATTTTGTAGTTGAATTCCTCTCTGAAGAAGCTAAAGAAATAGCTTCTTCTAAAGCATCACCTGACTTGATTGCGGCTTCATCACTCACCAAATTTTGTTCAGACTTTTTTGAGTTCTAAAATCCTTCAACATCATTTTACTTTTTCTCATTAGATAGTGCCACCACATCCTCTGTTGTTCCTTCATCCTATGAAGAATCAAGCTTAACATCTTCCAAATTTTTTTTATTGGTATTTTTTGTTTCATTTTTTGATTCTGAAGTTGCAATTTCATCAAGTTCCTTGTGGGTTTCGGCCACCATTTCGTGATTTCCTATCAAAATTTGCTCCATCTCATGATCTTCAGCTTCACTCTCCTTAACTATCTTTCTATTTTCTTCTAATCTTTCATGTTCTATCTCTGCATTTGAATCAGAGTAAGAAACAATTAAATTTATATTGGCTTCTTGATTTGAAAAAGTAAATTGTATGCGCATCTTTTTGGTTTCTTATGATTTTTTTTTAAGAAACCTATTTGGATATGAATTCCCAAAATATTGAATGCATTGATCCCGCCTTCTAAAACTGAAATTCCATTTGTTTGTTGGAAGTGATTGTTATATAGACTTTATCGATTTGTTTCTACCATTGAAATTCTACGTGGGTGTATATGGTGTGAGCAATGAGATCTGAATCAGTTTGAATTCATTGATTGGTGGGAGAAACATTCTTGTGTTCCTCTTTAAACTTCTTTGAATAAGCACACAACACAACGTCCAAGGTCTTTTTTCCTTAATAAATGTCGACATAAGCCAGGAATCTTCATTGAAGTCACTCATTTATAATTGCAGGCACCTTCATTGATGGTGTCACTCATTTATGGTAGGCTAAGTCAAAGAAAATCAAAATGTCATCATTCATCGAGATTATCAAGAACTCATTAGATTTTTGAAAACCACATCTATTTGGAAAATCTTGTTGCACATTTGATTATAAATTTAATGCATCTGATTCAAACAGCTACTTGTCTCATTTTTGCTCATTAATTTGGTAATTTTATTGGATTTTCTCACATGCTTATTGCAAGCTCATTGAAAAACAATAAATTTAACTTTTTTGCATTAAATCAATGGACACTGCATGAAATCAAATCTTACTTGTCTACATTAAGTTGGTGTAAATCTTGACCAGGGGGATCTAAGCATATCATAACCAGGGGGATCTAAGCTTGATATGATGGGCTTTTAATGTTGCAATTTGGCCACCGTACTTTACATTTGGAAAAGGAAAAAAATCATTTTTTATTTTAATTTAAATAAAGTTGTTGACTTGTGATTCATTTTGTTTTGCTAACTTAAAGTTGTTGGGTGCAAATTGCTAGGGTGGAGTTTGTAGATTAACTTTTGCATAGATGAAAGCAATGGATGTCTTGCATTTGCAAGCATTGTATTAACCCTTGGTCTTGCAGGCATTGTATTAACGCATTTATTCAAATCTTGCAAGCATTGTGTTAACAAATTTTAGGGATCTATTTGTCTGTATTTTGTGTGATTAATAACTCTTTGCAGATCGAAGGTACTGAAAAATCCCTTGCGCCATTACCAAATCTACAAAGCTCCTCATACGAGGTGACATAGCTATGGATGGCGAATACTTAAATTTGTGTTGAACTATTCTTTATTAATTTTGTTGATATGTCTCTTTCAGTTATTGAGAGCAATAAATTTTGGTGATGGAAGTAATAAATTTTGGCGTTGGAAGTAAGTCTACTTGTACGACATCATTCTTGAGCAACGTTGTTATATCGTACATTTATAGTTCTCCATTCCAATCTACTATTTTAAGATGTCTTTTTTTTGGTTCTTTATTGGACGTCTTGATTTTTCATTCAAGACATAAATGAATTTTCAATAGGATTTTTTGTTTACCCAAGAATTCCACCATCAAGATGCTCATATTTTGTAGTTGAATTCCTCTCTGAAGAAGCTAAAGAAATAGCTTCTTCTAAAGCATCACCTGACTTGATTGCAGCTTCATCACTCACCAAATTTTGTTCAGACTTTTCTGAGTTCTAAAATCCTTCAACATCATTTTACTTTTTCTCATTAGATAGTGCCACCACATCCTCTGTTGTTCCTTCATCCTATGAAGAATCAAGCTTAACATCTTCTAATTTTTTCTTATTAGTATTTTTTTGTTTCATTTTTTGATTCTGAAGTTGCAAGTTCATCAAGTTCCTTGTGGGTTTCAGCCACCGTTTCGTGATTTCCTATCAAACTTTGCTCCATCTCATGATCTTCAGCTTCACTCTCCTTAACTACCTTTCTATTTTCTTCTAATCTTTCATGTTTTATCTCTGCATTTGAATCAGAGTAAGAACCAATTAAATTTATATTGGCTTCTTGATTTGAAAAAAGTAAATTGTATGCGCATCTTTTTGGTTTCTTATGATTTTTTTTTAAGAAACCTATTTGGATATGAATTCCCAAAATATTGAATGCATTGATCCCACCTTCTAAAAATGAAATTCCATTTGTTTGTTGGAAGTGATTGTTATATAGACTTTATCGATTTGTTTCTACCATTGAAATTCTACGTGGGTGTATATGGTGTGAGCAATGAGATCTGAATCAGTTTGAATTCATTGATTGGTGGGAGAAACATTCTTGTGTTCCTCTTTAAACTTCCTTGAATAAGCACACAACACAACGTCCAAGGTCTTTTTTCCTTAATAAATGTTGACATAAGCCAGGAACCTTCATTGAAGTCACTCATTTATGATTGCAAGCACCTTCATTGATGGTGTTGCTCATTTATGGATTTTTTGCAAGCTAAGTCAAAGAAAATCAAAATGTCATCATTCATCGAGATTATCAAAAACTCATTAGATTGTTGAAACCACATCTGTTTGGAAAATATTGTTGCGCATTTGATTATAAATTTAATGCATTTGATTCAAATAGCTATGTGTCTGATTTCTGCTCATTAATTTGGTGATTTTATTGGATTTTCTCACATGCTTTTTGCAAGCTGATTGAAAAACAATAAATTTAACTTTTCTACATTAAATCAATGGTCACTGCATGAAATCAAATCTTACTTGTCTGCATTAAGTTGGTATAAATCTTGACCAAGGGGATCTAAGCATATTATAACCAGGGGGATCTAAGCTTGATATGATGGGATTTTAATGTTGCAATTTGGCCACCGTACTTTACATTTGGAAAAGGAAAAAATCATTTTTTGTTTTAATTTAAATAAAGTTGTTGACTTGTGATTCATTTTGTTTTGCTAACTTAAAGTTGTTGGTTGTAGATTGTTAGGGTGGAGTTTGTAGATTAACTTTGATCAATTCTTCATGCTTAACTATAAACTGATCTACTTTGTATCGAGGCAGATAAATCCCAAGCACATTTGAGTTGGAAGTGGGCATTGAACTTGAAAAAGCATTTTTAAATACTTATTGTAATAGTTTAGAGCATCCATTTGTTGCTTTTATTTTTTGTTTTAGGCCAACTAGATCAACTTGGGTTTATAATTAATCTTTGATTGTTTTTTTCAAAGTTGGGCTAAAAGTGAACATTAGAAACTCATTAGACTTTGATTGTGGGCTAAAATTGAACAAATAGCTTCACACTTGGTTTTTGGTGCTCAAAATGAACTCATCGTTGCTTTGGGGTTTAAAAAGAACTTGTGCCTTCATTGTCATGTAACTTTTTTGCAATTTGTGTCATCCGAATGCGTATGCACTTCTCTCGCTCTTCACAGCGATCTTGAGAATCAAAAGCATTCTAGTGGAATTGGTTGTCTAAGAAATTACCTACACATTTCAAGTTTGGGTTTAAAATTGAACAAATCATGCTAGTGTGAGAAAGAGACAGTGTGTGTGTTCCCTCCTTGCGCTTTACGCAAACTAGGCGGTTGAACTACAAGTGTGCTCCCTCGCTTTTGTTACCAATTTGAAGGTGACTCCAACGTATTTTTCACTCGGTCTGGTATATAAATGGATAAGACTAAACTGTCAAGTCCTCATGGTATGTAGGCCTTAGTCGTATAGTGTCTTTCAAAACAGGGTACTACTATAAAAAGTATAAGAGCCCCTAGCAGGATTGATTAAAGCCTTTAGTAGCTTGTTGGATGCTCGTAAGGTGCCATGTCCCAGATTACCCTAACTAAGAACCAATTTGTATAGAAGCTAAAATCCTTAACTATTTGTTGGTGCGAGAACAGTCATTATGAAGCTGCCCCACATTTGTACTATTCAAAGTAGAAACAACATAAATCCTTTTGATCTCTGGATTTTAAGGATTTTGAGATTTGGTGGTCCCAAGAAGTGTGTGTCGTGGAGGGGAGCCAGTGTCACCAAATCTCTAGTTGTTCGCTTTATCTCAGTGTTTGGAGAAATCCAAGTGGGGACTCAACAAATACTGTTCTTTCTATCCTAGGGTTGTGCAATTTGTGAGTCAATTAAATACTTTGCTTAGATCTAAAACTTTGAAACAAACATTCAACAAGTCATCAAATTTCAAACCCTTTGGAAAGAGAAAATACCTTTTAAAATTCCACATATTACTGCTTGTCCCTAGGGATTCTATCCTTAGAGGCTTCTAAATATTTGGGTCCATATCTCAATTTGTTCTCTCCAAAGTCAACCTAGGAAAATTATGGCCTTGATTCTTTGATTTTCACATAATGGACCTTGTGGAATGAAAAGGAGTTAAGACAGACATTCAGTTTGCAATTTAAACAAGAAGTGTGGATGTGGTAAAATCAATTCATTAACCAAGATTAAATCAATTGAACCCCACACATGTGCTTGTTATCTTTTGTCTTATGGTCTTCCAAGCAAAACATTGATCTGTTGGTTTGAAGTATTGTTAAGGTAAAGCATGTTCTTCACTATCTTGGTCTTGTAAACAAGGTCACTCTTAGGTTCATTTAGGATCAAATAAAACACTTCATCCATCCCAAACCTTTATCATCTCCATCCCACGAAAAACTTTTAGAGCTTTGGAAAAAAAATAAAATTCTAGACTTTGGTTAATCATCAAACACATCAAAATCACCTTGTTTAGTTAGGAGTGTGAGAATGCATCCTTTCTCATACCTTTAATTAAATTAGCACCCCTTTGAAGAAGTTTATCCTAAAAATCACATCTAACAACTTAGGGTTTGCAAGTTCATTATCTAATCAAAACATCAAAATCAAACCCAAAGTCTAGTATTGCCCAAAGTTCTTAAAAGTTCAAACACCCATATCATTCACCCCTTTCATCTTTCATCTCATCATTGGTCCTTAATTCCTTAGAGCTCAACAAGGTCAAAACACAAGAAAAAAATGAAATATAAACTTGATTCATACATCATGAGTAATCTAAATCAACCAAACTATCAAAGCCTTACAATTCCAATTGATTATCAAAACTCACATTTATACAATCCATACATGGGACCATTATCTCCTACAAACTTCAAAGATACAACAAATGTGAGTATGCCCAATTTGGATTTTGGAAGACCTTTCCCTATGGTAGATTTAACTCAAAGTCAAAACCTAAAAATCTATCAACCAAACAATCAATACATGAGTCTTCAACAAAACAACATTATCCCATCCAATCCATACATGCCAAATGTGAATATACCAAGTGAAAACTTACCAAACATAAACATATCAAGTCCAAAATTGGTGAACTTTGGGATAGATATGTTTTCGAATCACACCAATGTTGTTCAAATTCCAAACAGTATGTTAACAACTCCATGTATTGCTCCAAGGTAACACCATACAAAATCAAGGTTACCTAAATCAAAGCAATATGATTCCCAACCACAACAATGTTCCATGTCAACCTATAATGCAAAATCTAAACATCATCCCAAATCAGAACATTATCCAAAATCAATTTGTCCATGATCCCATACAAACACCACAAGTATACTTTCCAAATTTATAAAAACCAAATCAACTATATCAAGGGTGTCAAGGTCAAAATCAAGATCAAATTTTGCAAGATCAAATTGCTATACTTATAAAATTTGTTGATTCATATCACCAAGAGACATCTCCACCCCAAAATCAATACACTCTTCCATTGGTTAAACCATGTCATTAAAACATTGAGTTGTCTCCACAACCTCATCAAGAAGAATATACCCAATGTCAAGAGGTTAGATTTCAAGATCAACAACATCAACAACAAGCCCAATCACCACATCTTGAAGATCAATCACCACATCTTCAAGATCAATAACAACAAGAATCACCTCAACAAGCACAAATCTCATAAGATCACAAACATGAATACACTCATTTTGGAGTGCCAATCGAATCAGTGCTACGAAATCTAGTTAATGCAAAACTCATCACTCTTCCAAAAGTAAGTGCTTTCAACTCTGTCCTAAAATTCCCTTGGAATAGGGGTAGATCTTATTGTGAGTATCATAGAGAAAATCTTCATAAAACATAAAATTGTATTCAACTCAAAAATCGCATCCAAGACCTTATTGATCAAGAAATAATAATTGTTGAGGACAATGATCAAGATTCAACCACTAGCGATAGTATTGACAATCTCTCCACCACGATTATCGAAAAAAATGGTCAAGATATATCCATCAATGAGCACCTTGAGGATGTTTATACCTCACCTAATGATCAAATCAACATATATCAAGAGTCACTTTTCAATCATGATCAAAATCCACCAACAATATCCCACGATGATCCATTTCAAGAAATGTTAACATCATTTGATCCTATGGTTGAAAACATTGATAATATCTCCACCACAATTGTTGAAAAAAATGATCAAAATCTATCCATTAATGAGCACCTTGAAGATGTTTCTACCCCATTCAATGATCAAATCAACGTGCATCAAGAGTCACTTTTCAATTATGATCAAAATTCACCAATAATATCCAACAATGATCTATTTCAAGGAGTGTTATAATTATTTGATCCTATTGACATAATCCACGATCCATCAACCAATGATCATGCTGAAAATGTCTCTACATCACCTAATGAGTTAAAGGACATATCTCAAGAATTTATTCCAAAGCATGATCAACATCTTCCACCAAAGTATAGCAATGGTCCTTTCCAAGACATATTGACATCTTTTGACCTCATGGTTACAGATATTGAAGGAATCCTCAACTCAACATTTGATCCAAGTCCACTCAAAGATCAAGAGGATATTGAGCCACTTCTCATGCCTAATGACAATATCCAAGAACCCTTTGTAAGAAATCCATCCTTTGAAATGGACCCGTGTCAAGAACTTGATCCAAAGCATGTCAAAAGCAATTCTGAAATCATTCAAAATCAAGAATTTGTATCTCCAAGATACTACAATGATCTAATGGACACTCTCCAATCTATACAAGATGTCACAAATGATGATCACATCCATATAGCACATACTCCTCCATCTACCAATGAGATGCTTTATTTAGATGGACACATAGATGATCTTCATTCAGAACAAGATTTCTTTACTCCTAACATTATTACACAAAAAGAGCAGGTTATTGATTCCTACAGTCAAACTGAGTTGTCAACATCGAGATTAGATATATCCCAAATTCATATTAAGGACATCATGTATGAAGATATCTAGCATTATCCACTCAAGGAAACGGGTTAGACCAAACAAGATATTCTGGAGTTAGTAGAGCAGCAAATTAAAATAACATCATATGTAGTGATCATTTATCAAAGGATGCTTGCTAAACAGGACATCTTGAAACAGGCAGAATCAAAGCATGAAGGTACTACTTCCACAATACTGGGGGCAACTATGTCTCAAGAAAACATCAACATAGGGAGCACGAAGAATCCTTATGATGAAACCAATGTTAATACTACAACCAGCCATGTCATGAATCTTCATCCACCCATCACCCCATCCATGAATCAAGACCAACATCAAAAGAAAGATATGAATCAAAGCAAGAATAACGTTATCAAAACAAAAGAATTTGTAAATCATGAAGGACAAATCAAATACAAATGGATACCAAAGAATACAAAGAAATTGTATCCTTATCAAACTCCATTAGTCAAAGAAACTATGGGGAAAAATAAAAAAAGGAAAATTATCCATCAAATATGTCCACAACGGCAAAAACAGGCTTCTCAAGCAATGTACAAAGTATATCAAGCAGTTGGTCCTAATTCCAAGCACACTTTCCGTATCCACCCATCATTGCTCATCTTCCCAAGTTTGGAGAGTTAAAGGTTCCAAACTACCAACCAATCCATCTTTATTCCTAAACACACTCCATCCACACCTCCATGCATGATATCCAATTCTCATATTGACCATGTATTGGCAAGCAACCCTTCATCATAAGGATTCAAGGCACTCTATTAATGTATATAAGGATAGAGTTAACTCCGATATCAACAAAGAGATCATAAATCTCAAAAGTTGCATTCAAGTGCACGTATCTTAGAAAAACAACTTCTTAAAATAGGATATCAATGGCACATTATGATAGAAGCATCTACATCAGCACCACTAGGTGGTTCGGCATGAACTTAAAATCTTTCACAAAAAAAAAAAATTTAAAAAAATCATGAAAATAGTAAAGAAAAAAAATCATCCTCTAGTGAAAACCACTATGGTGGCACTTTGGGCATGTACCATAATGAAAACCTGGAAAATAATCATCATGTGTAGAATTGAGCATATATGTGTGCTAGTTAAAGTGAAAGCATCTTATCTCATCCATAATAAATCCAACATTTCATCCATCTTATCCATAATAAATCCATTCATCCATGAACCATTTATCCAATTCATTTTCATCCATCTACATCCATCTTCCAAATTATCTTGATCTTGACAAATTTTGATGCACACTTTACACTTGCTTCTAGTAAACATCTTGACATGGGTCATTATCATTGATCCTATCCTATCCAACATTAAATGAGCCATGAAGCACTATCCAAATGAACATCCTCTATTCGAACACCTTATCTTATCACAAGATTATGCTTGGCATCCTTTGTGGGCTTACCATATCCCTCCATCCATACACCTATCCAAGCATCCATCCATGGCATTCCCTACATTGCTAGACATTGAGAACAGATATTTACATCTTGCTTTGGGAATAAATCTTGGTCTATATCTTCCAGCTTATGTGGTGACCTGAACATTAGCAACATGAAATCAAATTGGTCAAAACATTTGTGAGCCAAAAATCCAAATCACTAGCCCATGGCACATTTTGATGAGAAGATGTTCCTTATCAAGTTTTATTTGTCATCGAACATCAATCCAAACAATCAATATCAGTTGCATCTAATTTGCACTTCAACGTCACATCAAATCATTCAAACAAATTTTGTTCCAAACTGAGCTTCAAATTCTTGATCGATCAAATCCAATCAATCCATCATCATCTCAGGATATCCTTCCCAGTCCTCGTGTTGCTTAACACTATCCTTGCATTGTTGTGTATCCTCAACAATGTTATCATCATCAATCCATCAATCAAATCCAATCAATCTCTCATCATCTTGGGATATCCCTCCCAATCCTTGTGTTGTTTAACACTATCATTGCATTGTTGTATCCTCAACAATGTTATCATCATTAATCCATCAATCCGATCAATCAACCCTAGCTTTGTTTTCAACAAGATCCCCAACATATCACTGATATCATCACACATATCCATATCCAAATCGTCAAAATCATACAAAAATCCAAAAACATTCAAAACATATCAAATCCCAAAACATGTCAAAAAGTTTAAAAAAAAGGTCAAAAACATGGTATCTGAACTACGTCGTCTCTGAGCTTAAACGTAGGCAAGGCCATCACTAATGAGCCCCCGAGACACAAAAATATTTAAATAACTCAAAAATCCAAAAAACAACCTCATAACATTTCAAACAACATCAAAAACATCGAAATATTTGAAAAAATCCATCTGTCTCATTTCACTTCACCCACAATAATCTCATCCATAATAAACAAATCATCACACTCATCCTTTAGCAATACAAACAGAAACAACCACAACAATCAACACAAGCAAACTTCAAACGCAAAATCAAAATTGAAACAACAAACTTTTAAATGCAAAATCAAACGCTATCATTCGCAAACATGTCAATCAACCTTATATCAACATCCTTTCGAACAACCTATCAATTTGCCACCATCCACTAACATGTCCTAGGATGCATCCTTCCTACAATGGGCATTATCTTTGGAAATCACTTTGGATACTTATCCTAAGCAAAACACATCCCTTTGGCTAGAGGTATGAAGAACATTGACTTGTTTGTGTACTTGATCTTTTCTTTTGATTTATCTTATTGCACTCATTTCAATGACCTCTCAATGATGTCTAATCAAAATGATTTAGAGAGAAAGGAATGGGGCATTGATCATTATCTTTTGTTTGTTGTGTTTGTTGGATATTCTTGCAATATAACCTTGGTCATACTAATTTTGTTTGGTTTGTAGGGAGGATCTCTTAGATATCTTGTTGACTATTACATTGGGAGGTTTTCTCTTTCTATGTTTTGGTCCAAGATGTATGAAATATCTGAAGTACACTCTAGTAAGGTTTTTGTATGTCAGATGTGAATAAGGATACTCCTATCTTATTGTATAGTCAAAGTTCGTCTCACTAGATACCACGCCATCCTGGTTGTTTGTACCTTGATGCATCGTATCTATGTGTGTTATCAAAAATTAGGAAAGTTATGCTCATTACATCCCCAATCCCTAGATAAGCAATACATCATCATCATTCATCATCATATCTAATAAAGTCTCGACGACTCATAGACTTGTTGGACTTTTGCATCTTCTCAAAATCAAGGGTTGATCCCTCTCATTCTTCTATCCTCTTTCACGCTAACATGTTATCATGACATGCATCCATCCTGCATTCATAAAACGTCAGTATACCCATCCTGCATACTCATACATATCATCAATAATAGGAAACATCATTCATCTTACATGCATTGCATCATCATTTAAGACGTTTAGGATAATATAGATTTGTTATTCTTAGCATCTTAATTCATCTCATTTGCATCAGCATTATCATATAGATTTGTTAGTCTAACCACCCATACATCCATCTTGAACATCTTTGTCGTGAGAACCCTAGAATCGAAACTTTCACTCGATGTCTCAAGGGGGCAATGTACCAACGTAATTCTTTCTGTTGGGGCAACAGTGGGGCATCTAAAAAAATCATGAATTTTTTGAATTTTGATCTCGACAGTGTTATTCTTTGAACCAACACAACTGGTATGCTGCTTCAAAGAGGGAAAAAATGTAGACGCTCGAATTAACATTATTTCTTCTTTAAATCAAATAAAGCAATTTATTCGATTAATTCACTAATGTGCATCATATTTGATTAAATAAATCAATTT
Source organism: Sequoia sempervirens (assembly GCA_007258455.2). Classification (NCBI taxonomy): domain Eukaryota; kingdom Viridiplantae; phylum Streptophyta; class Pinopsida; order Cupressales; family Cupressaceae; genus Sequoia; species Sequoia sempervirens. The sequence goes on along the minus strand of VDFB02000003.1, from coordinate 126,511,712 downwards.
ATTTAATTAAAGTCCTAAAAGTCCTCTTATCTGATTTAATAAATCAAATTTCAAATCCCTTAAAATTCCTCCAAGTTAATTAATTTGAATTAATTAACCCCTAACCATCATTACCCATCCTCTAGCTTTTGACTCAACCTAGGTCAAACCTTAACCCCTGACTAACCCACCAATTTGCACATGAAAATCAATTCTTTTAATTAACTAATTATCTCATTTTCTCTCACAAAGGCATATTCTAAGGGAATATTCTTTCATTAACTCCATTTATTTGACTTTCTTTTCCAAACAATTTCCCTCCAAAATATTTCAACCACATTCATTTAATGCCTCTTACAAATGCATTAATCTCTTACACCTCTCAAATCCTCAACCACATGCATTAACTATGCAAATTCTCCAAAATTTGCTCTAACTTCACCCTTTAGGATTGATTCAAGTGTCTCAATCTCATTAGCTCTCCTTTAGTCCCACATTCCTCTCATCTCTCCATTCTTCAACCCTTCAACCTATAAATAGAAGTCACTTCTATCCACAATCATATAGGCACACTCATCACTTGCATTTTCATCCCATCTTAGCTTGATGTTATTATCATTTTGCACCAAAGTCATCTTTGCATCTTCTCATCAAGATCAAGAGCTTATCATAAGCGATTGGGAAAGGGCTACTTTCCACATCAAAGTAGCACCAATCCCCCTATGGGATGATGGTTTGAGTAGTTCAAGAATAGATTTCATGTTCATCTTGTTTATAATTTCATGTTAGTTTGATAATATTGTCATTTCCTTTACATTGCTCAACAATTTCATGGAGAAGGTTTTTATTTCATTTGTTCAATATTGACTAATTTAACTCATGTTTGTCAATCTTTGGTAAATGCATATTTTAGCTTTCACACTTTTAGTATCCAAGTTGAATGATTTTGGAATACATGTGACATTTGACAAGTCTAGTTGCAGGTTGGTAAGAGGGAATTTGGTGATTACCGAAGGATCTTGGATAAGGACTTTGTTCAGGCTTAATGCCTCCACTTTTTATAACTCTGCCAATGTAATTGGCACTAAAAATGCATGTATGTTGTGGCACAAAAGTGAAAAGGGTCTTAAGACCATTTTGAATAAAAAGTTGGTTGATGGTATTTCTTATTATTCTATTGGCAAAAATGATTTTTGTAAGCATTGTGTGTTTGGTAAACATAATAGATCATCATTTCCTAATGGAACTAATAAAGCTAAGATATTATTTACTAATAAAACTAATAAAGTTGTGTTTCAGTGATAGAAGGAGTAATCTCTTGATGATGTTTTGCATATTCCAAGACTTGCGAGAAATTTACTTTTAGTATCCAAGTTGAATGATTTTGGAATGCATGTGACATTTGACAAGTCCGATAAATAATCTCATATAGGGACTTTGTTTAGGCTAAATGTCTCTACTTTATGTAACTCTTTCAATGTAACTAGCACTAAAAATGCATGTACGTTGTGGCACCATAGATTGGGTCACATTGGTAAAAAAAGGTCTTAAAACCATTCTTAATAAAAAGTTGGTTGACTGTATTTCTAATTAATTTGTTGGCAAAAATAATTTCTATGAGCATTGTGTATCTTGTAAATAGAATATATCTTCATTTCTTAATGGAACTAATAAGACGGATTATTAGAGATCATTCATTTGGATGTATGTGGACCAATGGATGTTGACTTTTTGGATAAATCTCGATATTATCTCGCTTTCATTAATGATGTCTCAAGATACACATGAATTTATTTTATGCATTCTAAATCTAAAGTTTTCACTAAGTTTAAGGCCTTAGTTGAGAAGCAGTCAGATTATAAGATAAAAGTGTTGAGCCCTGACAATGGGGTGAATGTTGTTCCAAGAAATTTGATGAGCTATGTAAGCATTCAGATATTGTTCAACAAAAGACTACTCCTTACACTCCCCAACAAAATGTGGTAGCAGAAATAATGAACAAAACCTTGATGGAAAGAGCTAGGAGCATGTTGAGTGGTGTTAAGCTTGATAGATGATTTTGGGCATAAGCGATTGGTACTTTTTGTTATTTGATTAATAGATCTCCTTGTTCAGCTCTTGTTAATAAAACACCTTATGAAGTGTGGATAGGTAAAAAGCCTTTTATTTCACAGGGTTTTTTATTGTGAGCCTTTTGTTCATGTGCTTCAAGAAAAGCGATCTAAACTAGATCCAAAAGCTCAAAAATCCATCTTCATTGGTTACAATGAAAATGTAAAAGGTTATAGGCTTTAGAATCCTCTAACCCGTAAAATAATCTTTTTTGGAGATGTGACTTTCAGAGAGTTTAGAGCTTACTCAAGAGAAGAACAACCAAAGGAAAAAAATAAGACAAAAAGTGTACACTTCGAAACAAAGATTGAGAAGCAGGAAGATGCACATGTGGAAGAACAATTAGATGGATCTAAGGATGGAGAAGAAGAAGAAGAGGGTTCAAATAGTTCAGAGGATGTACAAGATGAGCACATAGAAGAAGAATAGGTAGAGCCCATTACTCCTACCTAAGGAGGTCTACAAGACAACAGAATCCAGTTGACAAGTATAACCCATCAAATTACTATTGTGTATTTGCTTTGTTGAGTACTGATGATGAACCTAGATCTTTCAGGGAGGCTCTCTCTTCAAAGGAAAGTGCATCTTGGTTGCAGGCCATGTAGGAGGAGATGATGGCTTTGCATAGTTGACACCTAAGATCTTGTTAGTTTTCCCAAAGGAAGGAAGACAATTGGTTGCAAGTGGGTATTTAAAAAGAAATTTGGAGCAAATGGTCGGTTAGAGCAGTACAAAACCAAATTAGTAGCTAAAGGCTACTCCAAAAGAGAGGGAGTTGATTTTGGTGAAATTTTCTCTCCTATTGCTAAATTGACTTCTATTATATTCCTATTATCTATTACTATTGTGTGATTTTGAGATAGAGAAAATGGATATTAAAACTACTTTCTTGCATGGGGATCTTGAGGATGAAATTTATATGTGACAGCCTAACAGTTATGTTGTGAAAGGAAAAGAACAATTGGTTTATTGGTTGAAGAGATCTTTGTATGGTTTGAAACAGTCACCCAAAATGTGCAAGGTGATGATTAGTGAGCTCAAAACACAACTTTCTGGCACATTTGATATGGAGGACTTGAAGGCAAAATATATTCTTGGGATGGAGATAGCAAAAATTGGATTCACAAAAAGCTTTGGTTAAGTTAGAGTAAGCATGTTGATATCATTTTGCAGAAGTTTAATATGCATGATTGTAAGCCAGTTAGTATTCCATTTTCAGTTGGTACTAAATTGAGCTTAGATATGTCCTAATTCTAATGATTTTGAGGATGTTTATGGTTCCTTATGTCAATGTTGTTTGTAGTTTGATGTATGTAATAGTTTGCACAAAACCAGTTATAGCCCAAGCAGTGGGAGTGTTAAGCAAGTTTATGTTTAATCCTTACGGAGAGCATTTAACTTTTGTTAAGAAGGTGTTTAGATATTTGCAAGGTACTTTTGATTACTGTTTGGTATATCATGGTATTGATGATGTGGTCGAGTCATTGGACATACAAGGGTTTGTTGATGCGGATTGGGCAAGTGACTTGGATAGTCGAAGGTCCACCAATGACTATGTATTTACTTTGTTTGGAGGTGCAATGAGTTGGATGAGTAAAAGGCAGCCTACAATTCCATTGTCCACCACTAAAGCAAAGTATATGGCTACTACGCATGCCTCTAAGGAGGCGATATGGTTACAAAGGCTTGGTAGTGGCAACGGTTTTGATTGTAAGACAACAAGGATTGGATGTGACAATCAAAATGCTATTTGTTTGACTAAAAATCCTATGTATCATATTTGTACCAAGTATGTTGATGTTCAGTATCAATGTGCGAGAGATGGTTGAGAATGGTAAGGTCTTGATTGAAAAGGTTGATACTTCGAATAATGTTGCAGATTCTCTTACGAAGCCAATAACCACAAATAAGGTTTTTTGGTGTAAAAAGGCCATGGGCCTTGATCAATGAACTTGATTTATAATTTGTATCTCTTGGATGTAATTACAATATATAATGTCAAGCAGGAGAATGTTTTTTATAAGATAAACAGCATTTACAGGGTGTTGTACCCTTTACACAGAGAGTCCAAAGGGCAAAAGAAAGCTAGTTCAAACAAAAAGAACTAGAAGAGAAACAAACAGAGACAGTTGACCGACAGTTGTAGAACAAAACATGGATTAGACAACCCCAAATCCAGAGGGGACCAATCTGACTCCCTGAACCCGAGGCCGTGAAAAGGCAACGGATTTGGGGAGTCCCTCCTTCCTCAGCACAACCGACCAGGAAGGCTCAAAATCAAAATCCACCGAGCGAGGCGAGGGGAGCGGATCCACAACAGCCACCCCAAGTGAGGAGTCACCATGCAACGAGGGAGCCAACAATGAAGAGGAGACAAGAGCGATCAAATGACCAACAAAGTCATTCGACGAGAGACGGACAGGTTCTGACGGCACAACGACAGCAGAAGGAACCGCGGAAGGGTTGGCCAAAAGAGGAGCCAGTAAAGGCTCCAACACCAAGGGGGCAATCAAGGGAGGGTCACCCTCCTCAGAGGAAACATCTGAAGAGGGAGAGTCAACCGTGAGATGGTTCGAGAGAGCATTCTTCCACCAAATAGCAACACCCTTATGGAGAGCAAGAGGGCAACCAGAAGTCAAGTGACCAATAGAGAAACAACGCCTGCACCGAAAAGGGAGCCCCTCATAGTCCAGAAGCAGGAGAATGTTAGGATAAAATGACATTAACCTTATAATCCTATGTCATTTGTATGTCTCCAGGTTGGTTGGAATATGTTCTAGGGGATGAGAAAAAACTATTAAATTTTGGCAATGTTGCAATTCTATTTTAAAGAAAGGATTTGATTTTGATGGAGGTTACACATCAAAAATGGATAAGGCATCTCTCTTAAGCATCCTTAATGGAAGTTGGAAGGTCTTGGATGGGGCACCCAAGATTGGTGAAGAAATGATATCCGTTAGTGTTCCATCAGGGAATGGAAAGGTCATTAGAACATCCAAAAAGTCAACAATTGGATAAGCTATAGGCTAGGCGCACATGTGGTAGTGTTATAATTCCATTTAATATTTTATTGGCTTTTGACTGTGCATGAAAAGGGGCATGGATTTTTGCAGGTGATTTTGTGCCTCTTGTTTTGGTTTACCATTCGTGGTTTTACCTCCCACAATTTCTATAAATTGGAGCCATGAGATGGTAGTTTTATGTTGAGTTCTTGCAAGTAACAAGATGTTGTTAGGTTGATCATAGTTCAGTAGAAAAGTGTATTATTGTGTACTCTCGTTCGAAGATTAATAATATACTTGCCCTCTTTTTTCATAGAGTTTTTTCCCGAAACGGTTTCTCCACATAAATCTAGTCACATTTTCTTTGTTACTTTTTTATATTGAAATCACATGTTTAAATCTGATTTGGTAATCTAATTTTCAGATCTGAATTCACTTGCATAAGTTCATATTGTAGCTTTCCTTCAACTTGTTTTCTTACACTTTTAAAGCAACAAAACAATGACCATGGATGTTATTCTCTGATGATGTTATCCATTTGAAAATATTTTTTCTTTTGAAAATCAGCATTTCTCTCCTTTACAAACAAATGGTTAGAAGTGCATGCTTATTATGTTGTCCTCCATATTGTGATTATTCACACACATACGTAAGTTACAAGGTCAAAGTAACAAATTTAATATTAGAAATATTTCACATGTGAATAATCCTAAAAATATGACCTTTTTTTCTTAATAAAAAAACCAACTTGTCTTTTGAATGAAATTTCTCTTTTGATAAATTATCGTCTTGAAATAGTGTTATATACAATTTGGAAGGCAAATTTGAAAATTCTTTTTTTAATTATCAGCAAGAACATCACTCAATGGAGAAGCCTCATTTTCTTTACACAAGTTTAATATCCATATTTGAGAAATATCATTAGACATTCATGAATTCAAACACGTAATGTAAAAATACTAGTTAAACATGTCTCTAAGATTGAGGTAAACTCTAGATTAATCTAACATTTCCCAAAAAAAAAAGTTTGCTTTCTCAATAATTGTGTATGTGCTTGTAATAATTCTTCTAGTTTACTGATGTGGATATTGAAACTTCAAAGCAATCTTTGTATATTGCATCATATATCAAAATCTTTAAATGATTGATGCATACAGTACAATGACTTAAAATCTTGATCAGAAATATAAATGCATTGTCCTGTATGTGTATCCATGTGCATTTGGGCAGCATATTGGAGTTGATACACAAAAGTGAAAAAAACTACCACGTCAAATGGGTTTTTCGATCTTTGCATGTTAATCACTGATGTGACTTTTTTTATGATATTATGTCCAATAATTTTGTGCGGGCAGCAATCTTCATACTGATAAACTCTTGTAAGATTGGTGCTACATGTGCCAAGCTTTACTCACCCTCGTTCACCAAGGTTGCTCTCCAGCAGACATCCCTGAACAGTGGCCTCTTCAAGGCAGGGTCTTGTGACTTGGTAGTAAAGCCCACAATTCTCTTCAATTTCTACAAGTTAATATATTAATTGGTTGTAACCCACCATCTCAACTGCAGTAAACTGTTATAATGGCTCTACTCCTTGATCAATGCTAACAAGGAAACTGTCTTGTTCAGAAATGTAGATATGACCTATTAAACTCTTTGACACAAATGACGTGAAAGAAAGAAAAGATGCTAAGACAGTTTAGTTTTAGAAATGTTTGCCATATTTCATTGCTTGTTTGAGATCAAGGCAACCATTATGACAAACAATTAACAAGAGATGAACGGTATGCTTAACTACAAAATTTTAAGCCATGTAAGCTCAGAGCAGATGAGCAAGTTATTAAACAAGTGATGGATACAATCCTGCTCTACTTTTTTGCATGAAAGATCAGTGAAAACTATAAAAATCAAAGAGTCACAGAACCTGTGAAAGGGTTTTAGTTATTTAATTCATAAACAGAGTATAAGGCAAGTCCACTAGACTAGAAGCAGTGTATGGAGCAGATTCTTGAAGATGGGGATCACTTCCTCTAGACCCTCGCACAAGTGCCAGAATCAGATATGTTAAGACTTACTTGATAATGAAGTCCATCCAGTCCCCTTACCCAGAAATCTCCCAGACTGGAAGCAAAATCACAAAACCCAATTGCAGAGCTATAGGGAAGCAGCAAGGAAGGAAAATATAAGCAGAAATACCCTGCTCAGAAGGCTGTGACTTGGTTGACAATGGCACTCACTGGACTATGGACGTCCTCCTCACCAGAAGTAGGAAGAAGCAATCTGCAAAACAATCTTTTGGAGACATGATATGGCACAAGATTAATTGTGTTCTTCAGTTTTGATTAGTTTGTAGATCCTCTGGTAGTTTCTTCAGGTAGTGCAGAATCTCCACCTCTTTCTACTGCTTCTTCTTCTACTTTTCTTGGGTAGTTAAGTTTTTTCAGCTTTCCTCTCTGTACAGGGCTGCATACCTATGGTATTGTAGAAGGCTGAGTTCCCTCAGACATCTTAATATTACTCAACTCTTTTATTATTACAGGAGAGGGCAATAATTTCTCATTTTACCAATCAAAAAATAAAAAATCTACTAAACCTGAAAATGATAATTCTGGAAATCAGACAGGGAATATAGAATATAATCTCCACAGACAAATGAGCAAAGAGAGATAATCAAGCAAAGACATATAAACACCACACGTGTAAATTCAAAATGATTCAAAATGACTAAGTGGAAGAATAATGATGGCATAGTTGAGAAGCTTGATGGCGTCTTGTATCTGCCTTTTCCAGGTTCTAAACTACAGAAGCTCAATCTCAAATGAATAGTTAACGTTGAAAATAGAATGAACCCAAGAAGTAAGATTTCATAGAAAATGTGGGACGCATTAACTACAAAATTTGAGCTGTGCAAGATCATGGGAGACAAGCAAGCTATTGAATGAGAAATGAGTGCGATCTCACTCTATTTTGTGAGGCAGTAGAAACTGTAAAAATCAAGAACTGAAAGGCTGTAAGTTCATTAATTCATAAACAAAGTAAAAGGAAAATCTTATAACCCAGAAAATGAAAAAAAATCTTTTGAAATCAGATGGGAAATATATCTAAAGGGAAAACTACATGATCTAATACAAATCCACTGCATAATTTCCATAGAGAAATGGAGAGAGAGAGAGAGGCAGTAGAAACTGTAAAAATCAAGAACTGAAAGGCTGTAAGTTCATTAATTCATAAACAAAGTAAAAGGAAAATCTTATAACCCAGAAAATGAAAAAAAATCTTTTGAAATCAGATGGGAAATATATCTAAAGGGAAAACTACATGATCTAATACAAATCCACTGCATAATTTCCATAGAGAAATGGAGAGAGAGAGAGAGAGAGGCAGTAGAAACTGTAAAAATCAAGAACTGAAAGCCTGTAAGTTCATTAATTCATAAACAAAGTAAAAGGAAAATCTTATAACCCAGAAAATGAAAAAAAATCTTTTGAAATCAGATGGGAAATATATCTAAAGGGAAAACTACATGATCTAATACAAATCCACTGCATAATTTCCATAGAGAAATGGAGAGAGAGAGAGAGAGAGAGAGAGAGAGAGAAGCAAAGACATGTATAGCCATGACTCATGTAAGCTCCAAATGACTAATTGGAAGAGTACTCATATCTTAGATGCCACACTAAGCATCAGAGGACCCTAGAAGCTTAAAGACTTCTTTGTATCTGCCTTTTTGGGTTCAAACCTCTGTTACCGAGTTCCCCTCTTTAGGCCCCCATATTGAACAAATTTGGTACTAGTTCAGTTGCAGGTCCAAGACAGCCCTGGGTTTTCCCTTTTTTTCATAAGTTTTTTCACTTTTAAAAACATTTTAAATGTTTTTTTCAAACTTTTATTCACATTATAGGGGCTATGGTTTTTTTTTTCATAACACACCCCACACTTATATCTATTTTTTTGGTTATTCATACAGAATGACTGCTAGTTCTAGTTCACTTAGCCCAAGTGATAGAGAGGCAATTCAAAATTGACACATTATCACTGCTTTGGAGACATGTGACCACAATTGAGTAGTTTCCTACATGTGAGGGCTTTTGTTGGCATTTTAGTCAACGTGGGAATGAGTATAGTAACTCAAATAGTCAAGCAAAATCTCACCTATGCACTAAGACTAACTTAGAAATAAAAGTCTGTCTAGAGCCGAAAAAATAGTGTTGCCAAAGGACCAAATTATGACATATATTTAAAGAGCGAGATGCTGATATTGTAAGTGTGAGACCAAAAGAAAGATTACATCCTCTATCCAAGAATGCTTTGTGCAAAGAGCAAAAGAAAGATTACATCTTCTATCCAAAAAAGGATCGTGAAAAGGCAAAAGAAAGACTACATCCTCTATCCAAGAAAGAATCATGCAAGCTGGCCCCCACATCATTTCATTCTTCCACCATCTTTTCAAGAAGAGGATACCCCTTTGTTTCCCATAGAAGGGGCCCATTCAAAATGGCCTTCCAAAATGAATTGAAGGAGGTTGTACATCAATGCATTGCTCGTTAAATTTATGACAATGGGCTTCCATACAACGTTGTTAGATCACCATATTGGTGGAAAATAGTGGCAGCAATTGCTAATGCACCTTATTGTCCAAGGAAAAAGCTTTTGTACAAGCATCATTGAAGGCAATCAAAGATATATGGTCCAAAATAGGAGTGTCAATTGTTTTTGATGAATAGAAGGATGGCAAAAAGTAACCACTAATTAATGTCACTGCAATGTACTGTAAAGGGGCAAGTGAAGCATGCAAACTTCATTGCCAAAATCCCCATAAAATCCATTGAGATCGCGGGCACCAAAAACATTGTCCAAATCATAACAAACAATGCTAAAAATTGCAAGGTAGCTAGATTCATAATGGAGGTACATATGCACATAATTTTTAAAAACCAGGCGTTGTTCGCTCCCTTAACTTGGTGAAATGTTCACAATAAATTATCATGTTACAAGCTATCTTCAAGTCCTCCAAATTGGAATTGAAGGTAAGCTTTTTTTTATTATAATAAACTTTAATTATATTAATATGTAATCTACTTTTTAACTTTAATTTGTTTTATTTTTTTACACCATCTTAGGTTGTTGACACTCAATTCACATCAAACACAATCATCTTGAGACAACTTGTAAAAATGCGAAAGCCATTAAGCGCCATGGTCATCAACACTTTTTGGAGTGGATGGAGACAATTAAATATAGATAGAGCTGACAAGGTCAAAGCAATGATCTTAGATGATGAATGATATGGGTCAACCATGTTTAGGTAAAATTTATGATGAAATAAACTCAATGATGGAAAAAATAAGAACCATAATAGAACTTAAGGAGAATTACCCCACAGAAGCATTTTTCGAAAGATTGCAAAGAACCATTCATGATTGTTGGAAAAAGATGATCGAACTTGCATCTCCTAGCATTTGCATTGTTCCCAAAATATTACAGCACAAAGATACTTTCCTTGCCAAGGAGGGTAGCACCATATAGAGATCAAGAGGTTGCCAGTGGGTACAAGGCCACATTCAGAATAGTATTCCCAAATACAAATGTATAGAATGTTGTCTTGGTTGAGTTTAGCCACTATATTTTGAAGGAATCATTTAAGTTTGTACTCTTTGAGACAATAACAAGAAAGATGCTCATGAATGGTGGTATATCCATGACCATGGCTCTATTTGCTTATAATTATTGCAATAAAAATTCTATCGCATGTATGTAATTTTTTTTAACTTACTTTTTTTTGCTGCTATATATTACATTTTGCAATTGCAAATGTTGTATTAAGTTTGTATACAATTTCAACTGGTTACGAGTTCTTCAACTAAACAGGATTGGAATACATAATCCTTTCTCCATTCAGTTAAGTACAATCAAATAGCAACAAAAAAAGTTGAAGATTTGGTGTATGTGTATACCAACTTGCATCTCCTGTCAAATAAACTCAATTACAATGAGGGGGTGATGAAGAATTGAGATGTAAGCCCTAAGTGTGCTAACTTGGACATTTCTATTGCACAGCTTGCCTTAGTCTCTTTCGATGAGACAAAATCTACATATGACATGGCTAATGGGAGTGGCATTGTGGCTGGTTCAAAGAATCATATGTTGACTTTGATACTCTTAATGAAGAGCGATATGAAGATTATTGATTGTAATTTTTATTTTATATTGACATTTGACATTGAAACAATGAATTATGAGTATATTTCTTTTTGGTAATTATGGATATTTCCTTTATATTATATATATATAGCTGTACCTGGCCATGCCAAACCTGGAAAAAAATCCATTCTATTGCCAACCCAAACCAGCAACTTGAGGTTCTAAGCTATACAAGCCCAATCCAAATAAATAATGAATGCTGCAAAAAAGCATGAACCCAAGGAGTTTCAATGAAAAAGTGGAAAAGATTAACTAAAGAATTTGAGCCGTGCAGGGTCATGGGAGATGAGCAAATTCTTAGACAGTAGATGATTACAACCTCACTCTATTTGTACAGAAAAAGTGCAGCAGTAACTACAATTATCAAGAATTACAGAGCCTAACAAAGGATGCAATATCTTTAGTTCTATAACGAAGTATAATGCAAATCTAGAAGACTTGAAAATGAGAAATGTGTGGAAATCGGAAAGAAGATTTATCAAATGGAAAACTATGTGATATAATATGAATTCATGTATATGGAAAGGAAGGAACAGAAGTAGAAGAGAATTGGGGGGAACAGGGTACAGCAGAGAGACAGAAACAGAGATAACCAGCACAACTCATGTTAGTCCAAAATGACAGAGAGAAAAAATATTAATATTGTAGATACAATGTTAAACATTAGAGGACCCAGAGAAGTTAAAACGGTAGCTTTATAATCTAACTTCTTGCATTCTGTGCTATACAAGCCCAATCCAAAATGAATTGTGAATAATGAAAAATAGTGCCAGCCCAAGAAGAAGGAGATCCAAGGAGATTTAGCTGATGTCAATCAGGTTCAAGGGATCGAAAGTATACCTCATCTGTTTAGGGTGAAGTTAGTAAAATAAATAAGTCCTTGCAAGTAATATTCAAGATTTCAGAAAACCACGATGAAGCATTTGGAAATTTGCAAAGTTCTATCTTTGGCATGTCTAAATTCAAATCAGGGTGCCCATCTTCAGATTAAGATTATTTCCCTAGAATTGACTGCATTACAAATCACCATAAAACAAGGGATTCAGAATTTTCAAGCTAAGTCTCTTATATGTGTCATGAATATCCAAAAAACATAACATAATAATCACAATTGTCAGAAACAAATTGAATTGATTTATGAGAATAAGAAATATCGGACATGAAACAAATAAATTGTTTCCTTTGTAATAATGTTGTATTTCACAAAAGTGAACCAATTTCAAGATAAAATGGTGGGCTCATGTTAAACTTGATCCAAAATGGATCGGATAAAATTCATAAAGCATTTTATAACAGCCTCCCACTTAGACCAAACACACTAAGCACTCAAAATCAACAAGTCAATCACAAGACTAACAAGACAAAAAAGAACCATGCATTAGACAGTCAAACATAAGCAGAGGCGAACAAAGGACAGGGTCGTGGGGTATGCTTGTACCCTCACAAACCTGATGGTAGTAGGTTTAGCTTAAAGAGACATTCATCTTGACAGATTTAGCCACTGCCAAAATCATTGCACTGTTTTCAAAGAGCTCTCACCAGCATAGCAGCAAAAATCTTTTGGGAAAAAAATCGGCAAACCAAAAGAATATGATTTTTCAAAAAATTGGGAAAAGATCAGGAAAAAATTGTATTATCAAAAAACTAAAACAACATAAAAACAAAAGGAGATAAGCCTACTATTTTTTAATTTCAAGGCATTTTAATAGCATAGAGATATAGAGAGAAAATAAAAATGAAATAAGGATTTAAGGTGGGAATCCCTAGCATTCTAGGGGCAATGCATCTCACAGGGGTTTGAGCACAGTGCCATGAGGGGTGGTGGCCCCCACAGGGCTCTAGGGGAAGTGCCCCTAGCAAGGTCAAGGGTTAGCACCTTTCATAGGGTTCAAGGGCAATGTCCTTGACATGCTCCTATCATGATACAAGGTAGGGTCGAGGGGCAGAGTCCCCACCACCAAGCCAATTTAAAGTCTTTGAAACCACATAAACCTTCATGGGGCATACTATTTTGCACAATTTTATCACTTTTAACCGAGCTCAAATATTTATGAGTATGGTGCCTCAAAATTTGAATTTTATTAATATATATTTATTAATAAAATTATATCATTATATTAATTATAAAAAAATAAAAAATTAATTAATTAGAAAATATTTAAATTTGTAATTAAAGAAGTCATTAAATTAATTTTTTAAATATTAAAAAATATATAATTAATTAATTAATGTTCCACGAAGTTTCCTGATGCGAAGATGGGCGGGATAGGTTTTGGGGACAGGAGGACGGGGGGCCTAAGTTTGGGGGCAGCAGGGGGACGATGGGGGAGCGCTGCTGAAATACATATAGTACTTGAAAAATTAGTTATAAAAAGATGTATAATTTTAGAAGCCTAAGGAATAAGTAAAGTTTTAAGTTTTAACACATTGCAATGATTTCATTGAACTAGTGAACATTGAAAATCAAAATATAGACATTGGAAGAAGAACTAAGTTTCAAAATTTGAATTTCATAATCATGATTCATAATTACAATCAACAATTTTCAAACTTCAAACTTCAAAAACAAAATACTAAATACTAAATAGTAACACTAATGACTCATGGCTCATGAGTCAATGGCTAATGGCCTAATACCTCTAATTATTCCCAAACTCCATGTCAATCTCCTCATCACTGGAACTATTGGACCCCACATGCTCAAGCTCATCTAAACAAATACCAACCAACCCTGTCTGTGTAGCATCATCATCTATCTATGATGGCTCTTCTGCCTCTACATTCCATTTGGGTGTTGGACTCTCCTTGTATGTAGTTATGTTGTGGTCAATGAGACGCAAGGCACTATGTACAACCACAAGCTTCTCTGCCCTCCTAGAAGTAAGCATGTTCCTTTTAACGGAGTGGATGAAGCTATAAGTAGACCAATTCCTCTCAGCAACAGAAGAACTAGAAACTTGGGATAGCAAACGAATGGCTATAGTAGTAGTCAAAGATCTAGGCCCATGCATAGTCCACCACAACTTGGGGTCCTCTTGTGACAGTCTCCAAATCTATCTTGGTCGCCTCTGAATACCCCCAAAGAGTGGCAAATTTGTACGAATCAAGTTGGCCTCTACAGGATCATACATTTTCTCAATGGCTTTCATGAACCCTTCCTTCACCTCAACATCCTCCATAGGTGCAATTCTATCGGGCCTTTGCACATACCACTTTGGGTTCAATGCATAGGTAGCCATGTGAAAGGGAGTGTTGAGCTTCTCCCATCTATGTTGAATGATTGGATGAATATGTTCGGTGTAGAATTGCATTGGGGGGTCCTTCTCTTGCACAACAGCCTTCATTTGATCAAGCATAGAATCAATGCACTCATATACCTCTCCAAGGGAAGGTGCATTAGAATCCCCAAATCTAATAACTGTAAAGACTAGAGTAATGATGGAGACAATATATTTGGCATCAGCCCAAAAGACATCATTCTTCACCACCTCCTTAACCCTCAACCCCTATTGTGTCTTCGACTCAGGCCATCGGTTCCATTATGCTGTCATTACCATTAGTTGCAATGCCTCTTGCAACTCAAGCATCCTCTCCAAGAGAATAAAGTATGATGCATACCGAGTCTCTACAAGTTTCAGGAATTCCTTCCTGGAGAAGGGCATGAAAAGTGCATGTGAAGTATGGTGGTTGCAAATAAACATCTGCACATCTCTAGCATCACTGGCAATTGTTTTGATCCAGTTGATTTTACCCATGTCCTTAAGTGCATTATTCATGGCATGCACACAAGGAGTCCACCAAATATGTCTATAGGCTGCCTCAATCAACTTCCCTACACCTCTGCACACATGGGCCACATTTGTCACTACCTGCACCACATTTTGTGGCCCAACCTCCTCTATAGCATCCTTGAGGATCTGGAACTAATAATGAGCATCCTTGCTATGTCCTGAACAATCAATAACACCAAGGAAATAATGGACTGTTGTAGATGTAACCATGATATTGATGAGTGGACGATGCCTAATGTCCATCCACCCATCCATGACTATGTTGCATCCACTTGTGACCCAAGTTCTCTTCATCTTCTCCATCAAAATATTAATCTTGGAATAGTTCTTATCCAAGATTGTTGTCCTCAATTTAGTCTCCCCTGATGGCCAATATGATGGTCCTGCCTTTATTATCTTTGACACAGCTTCATTATAATAAGGAGAATGAGCCACATTGAATGGAATGCCATTGGCAAAGAAGAATTTGCTAATAGCATCATCTGCCTCATCCTTTGCTTACACATTGAATAAATCTACCAATGGCTGTGAAGATTCCATCTTACGTTTCCCCTTAGGCTCTGTTGCACTTGAAATTGATGGATTTGATGGCCTTAGACTTTGCAAAGTAGAAGTAGAAACTACTGAAATCTGATCACCCCTACTCCTTTGTGGCAAAGTAGCAGATATAGGTACTTCATCCTCATTACAACCCCATAATTTTAGTATTTCAGACTTGTACTTCAAGTTCCCTTCCACCTTTTTGCATACATCTACACCTTTGCTTCAAACAAGAAGGAAGTGAGCATTAGTTCTAGTAATGCTGCCAAACCATTCAAGATTACACATGTGGCACTTCCACTTTCTAGTGCCCCCAGTTGTCCTAGGCTTTGCTGCTACCTTAGATGCAAATTGTTTTAAAGGTGATTTTGGATCAAAGGGGCCCTTGGCCCATTTTTCGAGGAGTTGTGAAGAGCAGCCATAATTTTTACTCCCAATAGAACTTGTGTCAATTTGACTTTGAGTATTTGAGTCATGTTCAACCCCCCCCCCCATCCTATTTCAAATTTAGGATCAACAGATGATTCATTTTCACTTTGAATTTCTACTTCAACCTCTTGATCCTCATCCCCACTTCTGCTATAAGGACTCACTATGATAATGATGCTACAAAAAAAATGTTAAAAAAAAAAATCATTTACAAAACTGAAAGCAATTTAAAGCATAGACAACGCACAACAATATCCCTAAAAGAAATGTGGTCTCATGGATTGCAATATTGCAAGATATGCACAAAATGGATTTGTAATTTTAAATTTTGTTGAAAAGGCTTTAAAACTTTCAAGCAAATGCAATTGGAAGGTGTAAAGTATACTATATAACTGTAAAGCCAGATTCCACAACCTTTGCCAGCATCCTCCCTACCTATAATAAAATGGGCACTTTGGAACAGGGTAGGTACATCCATCAAAGCATAACAGAAGGTGGATTTTGTTAGGTATTATGGTTGAAAATGCTCTTGTAGATATGTATGCAAAAAGTGGAAGCACAAGCAAGGCACGTGAACTGTTTGACTGAATGCCTCATAAAGATGTCATCTCATGGAATACAATGATTGCGGGCTTTGCAGAAGCCAGAAAATTTGTTGAAAAGGCTTTAGAAACTTTCAAACAAATGCAATTGGCAAGTATAAATCCAAGTTCTTTGCCAAGGTCCTCCCTGCCTATGCCAAAATGGGAGCTTGGGGACGGGCTATGGACATGCACCAAGGTCCAAAGCATAATGAAAATGAAACAATAAAAATAAACTAAAACTTAAAAGCAAATACCTATGCGTTGGCGCCCTGCCCTCAATCCTACAGAAATCACGCTTGGTATGGAGGCTCTAGCTAACACACTTCAATCCCTCACGCAGTGCACACACAACTCAACCTCCTCAAGCGCACGGCTCAACCCCAGGTGAAAATAAAACAAAAATGTCAAAGAGTCAAATGCAAATGACTAATGTTGGGATCAATTTAGGGTTTTACTTTTGTTTTTTTTTAAATCATTATTTTTTTTCTTTTTTGTGGGAAACACTTAGGAGTTTCCTGGGGGTCGAGGGACGTCTGGGAGTCTCGAGGACGTCCCAAAGTCCCCTTTTTGCATCTCCCTACCAAAAATGGCAAGGAAACATCCCCCTCAACAAAGAAACGTTTAAGAAACGGAGGGGAAATGTGGAGACGGCAAAGGGACATTTCCCAAGCGTCCCCGCATCTCGGGTATGCCATGTTTTTCGAGGGGACGCATCCCTGTGGAACAATGTTAATTTTATATTCAAATTAAACTATAATTTCATTTGTTTAATTTGATTTTTAATTATAAATTTAAATATTTTTTTAATTAATTAATTTTGATATAATTAATATAATGATAGACACTTTAAAAATTCCTTTACTTCATAAAGACAAACAATAATATTTAATAAAAATCAAAATATAACTTCATAATTTGTAAACATAAATATATTATAAATATTTATTAATCAAATATATATATATATTAAATAACTATAAATTTATAATCATTTCCCCCATCCTCGTGGTACCGGAGGGCATGTTGCGCCAACGTCGTCGATCATGTGAAAAAAGTTTACCAAGCGCACTGCAATTTATACAGAGGGCTACCCAATTCCTGCAATCTAAAAAATAAATAAATAAATAAATTTATAACCATTAATGGGATGGGGTTTCAAAACATTATCCTGTCAAATCTATCGCAAGATTATCAAAGATTGACGAGACAATAAGGATTTTTTTTTTACTTTTCAGTTTACCTGTGGTCAGATGTGTCCCATGATGCTTGATGCTCCTTTGTGAATTTCTTGTTGGGAGAATCATATGAATCCTAAGCGTTGCAAAGGATTGAAAGAGTGGAACTTGAAATCATTAAAGACCAAGAATTCTGCTGCCTGCACTGTTAGAAGCAAAGAAGAGAGGTGCCAAGGGTGTTGCAGATTAGAGCCTAGAGCAGAATTAGTGTGGAAACCCTAGTAGCGAAGAAAAACGGATTAGCATGGCGCAAAGTTAGTGTGGAAACCCTAGTTGTGATTTAAATGCAATTTGAACACAATTTAAACATGATTTAATGCATGTAAATGAAAAGAAATCAGTCAATAAACGTTGACCACAATTTTGTTTGAAATTAAAAATCACCAACTATGGTGATTCACAATTTTGGTGATTAATCGCACATTTTTGGTGATTTCTGCTTCTTTGCTCAACATTCCTCCAAGTTTAAGGTATTGGGTGAGAAGAGTTGTTAGTCGTGGGGGTTAGCAAAAAATTTCCCAAATTTGGGAGATAGCATCAAGGAGGACTTACAATATATATATATATATATAATATATATAAATTAATGTGAGAACTAAAGAAGCTGAAACTATGTTAAATAAGCAATACTGATAACTTGATTCAGATACTATGATCAAACATTGAGTGAAAATGTCATTTGAATTTTATATCACTATGTCAAAAGCAAGGAAGACTGTCCCAAAAAAAGAAGTCAAGGAAAGAGTGTTGGTTCAAGCAAATGATGGGTCATGTCAATGTGAAGCAATCAACTTGCCCACCAAAAAACAGAACAAAAGTCAAGTCAAACGATACTCCCAAGAAGGTTTCTATGCCATCAAATAACAATATGATTGCTCCTCACAGTAGTGGGTCATAGTTAGAAGGACAAGAGGGGAGAGAAACACACACACACACAGATTAGTTGGGGCCTTCGGGGTAGGGTTCAAAAGAAAGAGACATTGGTATAAACAAAAAAATTTAAGGGTTCCAAATTTCCAATTGACAGCTAGAAACATTGATTTGATAGACATTAGCATAATAAAGATTAAAGATTAAAATTTGTTGACTCATAACTGCAAATACAAAACTTTAGTAAACTGTAAAACTCAGAACTGCAAATGCAAATTTCAAATACTGGTTTACAGTTATTACAATTTTGTTTTCTAAGTTACCAGTTTGGGTTTGGGTTGGGTTCACTGATATGGAAATTTTTTTCCCCAGGTTTGCTATGGCTGGGTATGGCCATAAATATACATACATACATATGTGTGTGTGTATATACATACATATATATGTATGTATATATATATATATATGTACATGTATATGTATATTTGTATGTGTATGTGTATGTGTATACACATACATACATACATACGTATACATATACACATACATATATATATATACATATATATATATATATATATATATATATTGATGGACTTTAGCCTCGATGATCAAAACAAAAATTACCATATTCATTTTAGCCACTGTAAGAAGCCAAGTCTTTGAAAGCTCAGTGGTGAAGTTTGCTCACATCTGAACTTCGCAGGCTGGTTTAGGGCACAATATTTCAAGTTCTGGCAAGAGCAAAAAAGAGACAATAAAAGCGATGCCGGAGGCTGCAATGCTGACAGATTATACCATTATTGGACACTTTATTGGTCCACGACAAACAAGAAGCAAAATCGAACAATGGGCAAATGAAAATTGGAGACTAGACTCACTTTCTGCCTGAACTTTCTCCCCAAGGGTTTCTTTGTGGCAATCTTTCGGAGAGCCAAAGATAGGGATTTTGTGAAGAAGAACAATCCTTGCCTCTCAAAGGACTTTGTGCTATATATGCAAAAAATGGTGGCCTAACTTCAACATTAACTGTTTTCTCCCCATGTGACGCAACCTGTTGGATCAGACTTTACATTTTACCATTAGAATACTGGTCCAAAAAATGCTTCTCAAAAATAAGCAGCAGCCTCGGGGTGGTTGTTGAGGTTGACAAGAAGATCTTAGAAAATAATTCATGCATCTATGCTAGAATTAAAGTGGCAGCCATCAAAGAAGTTCCAAACCAAATTACTTTATCTTCTGCACTAGGAGAGTGGATTAAATCAATTAAAGTGAAGACAAACCAGAAAAGTAATTCTCACTATTGACACATCTATCAAGTTGCCCATGTTGGCCCCAACACACCCATTATGAGCCCCCCCCCCAATCTTCTTGATAAGTGGACGCATAAGCCTTCCCCCATGTTCCCATTTTTCCTTAAAAATGTTGTCAAACCCCAAGGACAGACCCACAAGGAAGCCAAGGCACTTGGGCCTCATACCCAGACCTAGACCAAACCCACAATAGGCCACCTTATTCTGCCGAATCTGGTGGCATAGTTTTTATACTGTTTTATTTTTAAAAATTTGTGCATGGCAACCAAAGATGCCCTGCTGTTGCTGGGGCAGACAAGGGGCACTTTGATGTCATCTTTGCCATCCTAGGAAAATCCTGTGGATATTACCATCTCACAGGAATGTCCCAATGTGACAAGAATGTCCAGGGGCATCCCTGGATTTTTTTCTAGGAAATGGAAGGTGGCATTTCATCCCTGTCCCAGGAACATCAGCCAGAACCCCAGGACACATCTCCATGGAACAGTGGAAAAATCTACAAATTTAACTCTGACCAATTCATCGCTCTGCAATAATAAGGACCTTGAGTCAGCCAGTCGATAGCATATAGGACACAACTTCTCCCCTAAAGCTACCTCATCAAATTATGTTAAGATAGGCATCTGCTAATTCATTAGGCATGTTAAGCATGTGCCAAACTCACCCAAACACAACAACGGGCAACATGAACTGCCCAGATGGTAAGTAAATCAATTAAGGATCCTACCATTGACCAGACGGCATTTCCATTAGCTTGTTATCCCTTCATAAGCATAAATAAGTATGTATGGAAGTTGGCCAAGGCATGCAGAATTAACCATAAGAATACAACAAACTGCTATTCATGTAAGTAGCGAATTCATTGCAAAGCAAGTGTGAAGGTCATTGTAGAAGTGTGTTGTCGTCTGATAATTGTCTTCTGACACTCCATAGTTGAGGTACGGCTATTATTCTTGAAATTAGTGGCTTCAAAAGAAGGCAACCCCATCTGCCCTAGTAGTTTCACCAGGGTAAATTTTGTTAAGTGAACAGATTAAATGCACAGAAAATAATTCAAAATCAGAGACAATAACACAGCAGTTACCCTGGGAAAACCCTCCTCTTGAGGGAGAAAAACCCAGCAACAAAGATCTCTCTTTTATTTATAATATCAGAGACAACATTTCACTTTACAATGAGGTCTAACACAAGACCAATATGCAGCTCCTAGCAAAATGCAATATCAGATAACATCCTACCAATTCGCACCTGGCAAAATCTGTGATTGACTGAAATGAACACCTACAGAATTTGCACCTGAAAGATACTACGCATTGTAAGATCTTCGTATGATGTACACACTTGTTATGATATCCGCACTGAATGAAGTCCACACTTGTATGTTATTTGCCCTGTATGAAGTTCGCACTTTGCTTTGCTTGCTTCCTTGTACTGGATGATCTTCAATCTGTATCTTGTATTCGCATTTGATTGATATCGGACTTATGTGTATAACCGAACTGATATATTCGCACTTTATCATGTGATATGTTCGCACTTTATCACCTGATATATTCGCACATTGTGATACAAAACTGATGTGAATAACCGAACTCCAGATAGATGATTACAATGGACAAAACAAGGTGTATATATACAAATGAATGGGAGAGACAATTCCTTCATGTTGGCCTCTTAAGAAATCACTTATCTTCTTAATGAAAGTCGGCCTTGAAATATATTAAATGTCTTCTAATAAATGAATTTGAATCTTCTCATGTCGGCCATACTATATGAAGACAATACAAAACAATAACTATAAATTAAATAGCCAATGGCTATCATTTAATTTATGTTTCCACGAAAGAGCTGAGCTGGAAGGAACTACCGAAGCTGCTATATCATTAACAAATTTATGCTCATAGTAAGTTGTATACTGTAGCTTATCTTTGTTTTATGTTCATATTCATTCCTTAGAGATTATTTTATGCTAAAGCTGATTTCAGCCATAGAACTGGCATATTAGTCCATTTGATCTCAGCCATACATGGTTAGGATGCATCTTGGTGAATTGTTCATTGGTATAACCAAGCTGATTACATGTCAAAATTACGGATTAATATTCTTCCTAATGATTATATATATTTAGATCTATCAGTCAAAATTTCACAGCCAAGCCCCACTTACATGTTTGACTTTCATAGTTGCCAACAGTGGATACAATGAAAGTAAAATAAGGAGTTCTTAGGCCTTCACAACTATTTATTTTTGCCACACCCAAGTAACAAAACAGAATGCAATTCCTATTCGATCTAGCTGCCAACTGAAACTTTAGATTGCTCGTGACTTTAATACTATCATCTTTAAACAGCTATTCCCTGTATTAAGTTGGCATATTGAAGAGCATCCATCAAGCAAGGAAAACCATGAAAAAAATTCCATCATATACCTCATACATGATTTGCCTGCTTGCACTGGCCATGTATGCTGCAGACAATTAGGTTAATCAAACAGAGAACCAAATCACACAGTTCAATTGCCAAAAGTAGCACTGCCACTGCAGGTAACAAGTATAAATCCAAGGTCTATGATATGCATAAGAGAGAGTTACATGCAGAAACTTGCAAATCTATTAAGATATGCATAAGAGAGAGTTACATACATTTTCTAGCGATAATCATCAATTGAACTCTATTCAAAGAGCATAATATCAAATAAGTAACAAAATAGTACCACAATTATACACAACATGAGTTAAAAAAAGAAGAATTTCCTGAAGTATTAGAATCTATATGACCAAATTACCTCCATAACCGCCATTCAGTGAACATCTGACCAATTTAAATAGTTTAACAAAAATATATCAGTTATGCAGAATTCTTTCCACATTTGTACCTAAATACATGCAATTTTTGCCATTCCCAACAACTTATTACTTAATCTGATAAAAAGCTTGCACAATTAAAAAAATACAATATTCAACACAAAGCACAAAAGAATTAAGACAGTTTAACAGGCTATGTGACAGTCAGATTGCCAAGGAAAAATGACAGCTTCGACCAATGGGATGACAATATCTTACCAGTGTTAGCGTCTCGAAATTCACAGTTCCAATATTTATTGGTTGCTGCAGAGACTGAATTTGTAAAATAATTTTGACGTCTTTTGGTTGCTGACAATGAACCATCTAATTTCCAAACATATAATTTCTAGCCAATTCCTTCCCCATCAATGAAGCAGCAAAAATATCAGATACAACTTTACAAGAAATATTTACCTTGCCCATTGCATTAGGCACCAGATATATTGGCTTAATGACCTACTTAAAAGGTGCATAAGTTAGATACTTGGCCCAATCCTGGTTCTTCAAAAAGTAAGAATTCCAAATTACAAATAATGCGCCTGTCACATGAGTGCCCATTGGAGTGCAATAAAATGGAAATCCACCAAGAAAACATTGTGTACCACACCCATCCAAGCATGTTATTCATACAAGTTCAGATCCCCTTGCGGCCAGAACATTCCCCTCTAGCCCTCTTACATTGCTGGGTGTAAAGAAACCAACAGTAGGCAATGAAGCATCCATCACAGGTTCTATTTCAATAAAAGGTAAATCAATTATGCCACTCCGTTTCATGCTGTAGATGAATGCAATGACAATCCACCCAAGCATAGAAATTGCCCAGTAATTATTCATGCCTTGAATCAAACCCCATGCAATAGCATAACCAACAATGATCCCGGACAAGTGCCCTAGAAAGCTTGCTTGCGGCACTATTATGGATGTAAAGACCAGAGATTCAAATGGTGCAAAGCTAATAGGCAGCGAAAGCACCCCAAAAAGATCCAACTTTGAAGAGGGTTGCTTAACTGCAAGAATAGTCATCCACCCAAACACCACACAAGAATACCCAACTGCAGTGACTCTTCGGAAATAATCAATCTTGAACCTCTGAATCAAAACATGATATGTCCCTATGACCAGCAATCCAGACAACACAACCAACACTAATGTATACTGAAGATAAAACTGAACCCCCAAACCCATGTGCCCCAGGCTCTCCACAACACCTAGGCTCCACAGAGCACTCATATTGAAAACCAGATGAATGACACTTATA
Organism: Sequoia sempervirens; assembly: GCA_007258455.2. NCBI lineage: Eukaryota > Viridiplantae > Streptophyta > Pinopsida > Cupressales > Cupressaceae > Sequoia > Sequoia sempervirens. The sequence goes on along the minus strand of VDFB02000003.1, from coordinate 126,487,559 downwards.
TGTGAAAAAGCCGAAGTGATAAACCTCCAATGCTGACCTTCCATGGCAGCCTCATAATTCAGCCCCACGTCTCCATACCCAAGACTTTTCTTCTGTATATAAAACCATATTGCACTGCACAAGCCAATGACGCAGCTTGTGGCTGGCTTATCCAGAATCTGATAAATCAAAGGCCTCCCCATATTATAGGCCCTACCCTACAATCCCAATTCCCAATTATATTCCCAGAAGTCCTTGAAAATCGGAATTCGAAATAAAAAAACAATGGTCTTCTCTCATGAAAACCCTTAAACCTTTGAATGCCCAGCAAATCTTATAATAGCACCTTCGTTATGATTAAATCAGAAGCCTCCTCATCTTGGGCTGTGCCCTAAACACCTCAATTCACAATTATTTTCTCAGAAAGCCTAAGAACATTAACAACAATAAAACAGTTTTTTTCATGGTAACCCTTAAGACTTTTGAATATCCAAAGAATGTCTTGTGATAGTCCCTTCAATTATGGTTAAATCAGAGGTTTCCCCATCTTAGGCCGTGCCCTAAATACCCCAACAACAAAAATTATAGCAGTCTCTCATTAAACTCCTTAGACCTTCAAATACCCATTAACGAAAACTATTCTGTTGTGATTAAATCCATGCCATAATCAACCCCCTGAAATAGCCAGGGAATGATGGGTTTTTAATTCAAGCTGTAATTTAAACCCTAATTTGCTGTACTTTTCCATCCATGGGAATTTTAGAACCGGGTGGTTGATTCTAAACTGTAAACGTCTTAATACTGAAAATAACAAACTGTTCAGAAATTTGAGGATTTATACCTGATCTGTGTCGCAAATTGATCGCGCAATGGTTCTATGGGATTATATAAACGACATCTAGCAATTTATTGCCTGCGATTAATCAAATCAGTTCTAATTGATGGATTATTTGTTTTAATATTATATCGTTACCTTTCCATGGGATGCTGCAGAGCACAAAGGAAGGGACAATCAATTTTTGTATGTACTCACTACAACGGGAGGTTACGTTGTTCCTTATGTTGGGTTGTAATATTTGCCAGCAAATGAAAAAGTACTGTCAACTTGTTTACAGAAAATATTCTTAGGTCATTGATGGATCGAAATAATTTAATTTAATTAATAATATCTTGTATACATCTATCTGAAGGATTTTGATAGATGTCAATCTTGTCTATATTGAAATTGTTATTAGAATAGATAGGCGTATCAAAATAGATGTATTAAGATGTCTATTCTAGTAGCAATTGTAGTATGACATGTAAAATGTTAATTTAACATATTTTTTTCTAATTTTATAAGTTATCATTTTCCTTTGAAAATAAGCAAGTCTATCATATTCATAGAAAAATATAATATAAATTACATTTATTGAATATTTTTCAAGTATTTCATATTCTTCCAAATATGTGATATACAATATATTAAAAGGTAATAATGAGACATTTTATATTTATCTATAAAAAAAATATACATGATATTAAAGGAGTAATAAGAGTTTAATTAGTAGATTATTAGTGCCCAAAGTTAATTGTAAGCGCAATTGAACTATGTAACCCCTTTGTGTTGGTGAATTTGATTTAAATTTGGAGATACATCTTTAAATGGAACTTCATAGTAACTATCAAATTTGACCATAACATATGTTGGTAGATCTAGTGGGGCACTTTCGGGTTTGTATATGATATTCTAAATATATCATAGAGTGTTATACAAGACTTGCTTCTATCCATGTATTAGAAGTTAGCATGACCCTTACATCCTTAGAAATTAATAATTCAACATATAATTCATCATTCAAACCTTTTGATGGATTGGTGCTCCCTTCTTTGGTTGTGATGCTATGGGATATCAATCTTCTCAATGAATACATTTTTTTTTGTTATGGTCACATATATTATTATTTGTTGCAAATACATGAATATTATAATCAAGTTCATTAATTGTTGGATGTAATGTAGCATCAATTCTTATCATCAATAATTTCAAATCATCAATTGTTGAATATGCATCTCTAATATTTGTGAATAGTTGGGCAAAACTTTTGTTGATCATTTGTTTCACCTTCTTGTCTAAATACCTTATCTAAAGTAACAACTATTCTAAATTCTTCCTATAGTAATTTTGTGTGTATGTTACTATCATCTAGTGGTTTATCACTGACATGAGGTAGTTGTTTGAAATCTCCTACCAAAATGATTAATCTTCCTCCTAAACTCAAGTTTGTTTATTCAATAAATGTTTAACACAATCATGAAACTATCTTTTCAAATGAATTTTGTCCAATAAAATTCATTTCATCAATGATTATGTATTCTATATGTCAAATTTCTTCTTGAAAACTTGAGAGTTTATTCCTTCTAAATCAATATTAAAATCTATAAGTACAATATTTAGTGTTTTTGATAATGTAAGTTGCATTTGCAAGGTGAAATATTTAGTGTTGAATTGATTGTTTATGCACCAATATTGAAAGTTGTAGCTCTAACTAGTGCAAGTAATAATAGGGGAGAATATTACGATGTTGATGCATCTTGAAGAGTTTAATGAATTACATGAATTAGATATCATTTATTTATCCATGTTGTTACTTGAATTATCATGCATAATGGCACTTTAATCTTTATATTAATGTGACATGATAATATAAAGTGTTTGTTTTTGTTTAGCACCTAATGTTCCATATGGTATATTTGGTATTACAACATTAAGTATTAGTAACATATTCTCTTTCATGATGTAAATCATGCAAACCCAAAGAACAGAGAAACAAATAATTTTTTTTTTAAACATTACAATTGAACATACAAGAACATTAACCATAAACATATAACACATTACATTACACTATTACACTTAGTTCTCTGGGGCACGGGAGGTTACTTCACAAACCACTAACAACGAAAACAAAGGTAACTACAACACAATTCACTACTTATAGCTATATTCAATGATCACACAAGTTACAAGAAAAGATAGAAGTGATTAACTAACTTTGGCAATAGAGTCTACTTACTCAAGCTAGCTTAACATACCTCTTACATTCTATTTTTTGACAAGTCCTTGCTCCCAATGCCTATACCTGCAAGGTCTACATGACTTGGCACACACATCAGATCAAAGATAGTTAGCACATGATCACTAAGAGAAGTTATATAAACCAATGGTAGTTTTTACGTTACCAAAAATAAACGACAAGAATCAAACAAGACTCAGAAGAACAGTCCTAGGGGCCCGACCTAATGCCTCGGGAGCTCATCACTCGATGGCCTTGCCTACGTATATAATTCGCAGAGGCACCGTAGTTCGACAACTTGAGCTGCTCCAACTCATTGACTGACCAACCAAGGGTTCACTCATAAGACATTCAAGGAGGAATCTACCCAAACACAAAGTAACACAACACCGCAAATACACGCTAAACTCAAACCTCTATACGTAAGCATTATGTGACCCATACAAAATTACATACTATAAGAGTGGGTATGCAACCCTTTCTAGGGTCCATCACCCCAGACAGTTTCTTAGGCGGCTGCCACCCACTTAGGTGAAGCCGAAGACTGAAGAACTGGGTAAGCATATTCTTGCAAAAATAAAATAAATATAGTCTACTCCAATATTGAAATCAATCATGACAACAAACACAAGTGTTCTCAAAATTTGGTGCTTCAACTATTAAATAATTTACAAAAGAATACAATGCCACTCATATTTAATATTGAGATATTAAGCAAATTTCCCCCTTGATTACATTACCATTATTTATTTAATTTTCATTACAATGTGAACTTATATTTCTAACTGTCTAATTTCATAAATAGGCTACAATCCCACCAATACACTAATTCAATACATGGTTGCAATAGTAACATTATTCAACATTGAGGATAGTTATCAAAAGTATCCTCTTCCAAGAAATAAACAAAACATTTCAACAACCCCATTGAAGGAAATTATTAAAAATATTAATATTTAACTATAATTTATTAAAACCAACCTTTCCTCCCCTTTTTCTTTGAAAAAATTGAATGATAAAATTATCACCAATAAATAAACAAAATAATAATACTTAGTAAGATTGATTAAAGAAACCATTAATGATTTAACCACCATTGTAACAATTTACTATTTAAAGTCATGAAAGAATTGAAGGCTAAATTATTTAATAGATAATAGCACCTTACTATTTTACCAACCTTGTTAATAATTCACTAACTCTATTTATGAAATTATTAATAATTATAATTACATTTTAAGTATAAAAAAAATCTCATAATTTATTTCTTAAAATTAAAACATTTAATAACAAAATATTTTATCAACTTATATTCAAAATTTATGCATATATAACATATTATAAAATTTCTTACCAAAAGCATATACACATTTGTATATATAAATAAACGTATTGTATCCTATTATACTGTAAAATTATTTCATTTCAACATAATAAAATCTTTTGCCTATATACAAATTAAAATAAACATAAATTAAAATTATGCATTTATCCCATTATTATAAAAATTGTCTCTATTCACTATCATATATATATATATATATATTATATAATTATAACAACTATAAAAAAATCCATTCAAATCGTGCATTAATTTAATCAACATCTAATAGTATATATATAACAAATACACATAAAACAGATTAAAATTAAATTAAATTAAATTAAAAAGAAAAAAAACAAATAAAATTTTCTTTTTAAAGAAAAAAACAAACACAGTTGTATGGGGACTGCGCAGTAGTCCCCATGCTGGACTCCATACGAACTACTGTGCAGTCTGCAGCCTCCCTATGGGTAGGGGGAAGGGTACGGCACTGCCGTCCCTTCTCCCTCCCTAATAAATTTTAAATCCATAAATTTTTCTAATGAAATTTCGTTCATAAATTTTTTTATATATATTTTGTTTTTATACGAATTTAAAAGTTCGTCCATACTAACAGGTACGGACGCCAAAATTTTCAAAAGAAATTTAAATAAAATACAAACTACCAAAAGCCAGTAAGGTATATTTAATATGAAATTTAATATGTAAATAATATACATATATATAATTTATATTTAAACCTATGAATCAATATATAAAACAAAGGTACAGCAATAGGCAGGAATTAAATATATACTTCACACATATGTACATATATAAATATATTTTCAAACGAACAACCAAATTAATTTAAAGCATAGTTTACTTTGAGAACCACAATATTATTTCCTCAAGTGTTAGATTAAACGAATATTCACAGAACAAATTTTTACAGACAATCTTTATTTAATATCTACAGTAACTTTCACTTTTCACTAATTTCTCTTTTCTAAGGTTTCATTTTCCTTTCACCAATTAATCTAATTATATTTAACTAAAACTCTAGATGTTTATTTTGCAACACAGATTCATCCAAGACATAATTTCCTATTTCTGTTGCAGATTCAGAGAAATGAAAGGTGGAGAAGGGAACCTGGAGTCCTGCGCTCTCGAGAATCTGATGATGCCTGTTTGATTTTGATGACCTCTACAACGAGCTTCAGTTCCTGCTTGAATCTGTCTCTCCAGAATTTTGTGCCCGAATACGAATCCCATCCTTTATTTTGAAACCCTTCCCAATTTAATGCCAAAGAATGAAAGAACTATTTTTTTCCCCAAAAAAAACTCAAAAACCCTTCTACTTGTGAAAACTCTGTCTCCATGAAAACCTCTGTGTGTGTCACCACTCCCAAAATTTCCATTCCAAATAACAGATATTACCCCCCCTTTTTTCCAAAAGCTCTAAAAATCATAATTAAAAGAAATTATATTTTAAAAAGCAAGTTTTTCGTTAAATCTCAATTCCCATTCGTTCTTTCATCTTTTTCATTCTTTTATTTATTTATTTTTCTATTTTCAATATTTTTTTGTTTTAATTTCCGCTTTTTACAACTTTTACTTACAAAGCACATTGTCTAATTAATTTATATAATTTATTCTAACAATTATCCTCAACAAGATAATTAATTAAAATAATAAACACAATTTAATATTTAATTAACATTTAATAAACTCATGACTTTTAAAAACATAAATAAAACATTTAAAAATTTAAATACAATTTAATCTAATATTTTAATAAATAATATTACCCTTATTTAATTAATTAAATCTCAACATATAAAATACCATTAAAAGCCCTTGTCCTATCTTCCTCTTCCGATTCCTTAGCCAGACTACCTACACATCCCAGGTGAGAATGGAGGGGTACTACACATGGTGTTGATGAAATTTATTGCTTTATTTATGTAATATTTTCATCAATATTCATTACTCCATAGAGTTTATCTATTAGCATATTTTTTAACCAACATATCTATTTTTGTTACATTCATAATTTTCCTAAGATGTAGTCTTGAAATGATTTCCCACTCATATTTGGTTATATTTTGATCAATAGGTAAAACATCCTCATCTTCATAATCAATACAGTTTTCAATTACCAACTAAAATAATATTTTGTTTTAAATTTCATGGATTATAATTGAGTGACTCCCACTTTGATGTACTTGCAGTATCATCAAGTCTAATATCTCTTTGCATATTGAAAAATGACTTGTAAACAAATAAATTTGACCAATAAAAATCAACCCTTTCTTTTATTAATGTGCAAGCATGGTGGTAAATCTTGGAAATATTCTCACAATTGCTAACGTAGTCTTTGCCTCCCATTTGTTATCTTTTCTCTGTTCGAGACTATATGTCCAGGACCTAGTTGCATTTATAAATGGAACACTTTTCATTGCATATGGTCTATCCAAATATCCTTCCATGGTTTTTTTAATGTGACTTTAATCATCGTGTTTTTTTTATTTTTTGTTGTTGGCTTGAAGACCTCTCTAAAAATGTTTTAATATGGCAAATACTTTACTCCTTTCTACTAATGGTAACTCCAATAACATATGACATGTTTCTTGAGCTCCAATGTCTTTTTCAATGATGGTTTTTGTTTGAAGTTTCATATTTGATCTTGATGTTGATTCATCTAAGTCTTCAATGTTTGCAAGTTGCATTAAAATTTGATGATATGTTTCTAAACTATTTTCAACCTTTTCCACACACTTTACAATATAATTAATTATAGCATGTCTTGAAAGAATTGATTGTCAATTGATATTTTCTCTTCGTAATTAAAATATGTAATGATTATGTGTATTTTTGAATTACAAGGAAATAGAAATGTGTAATATACACCCCTATCCTATAATGTTCCACACCAAATATCTTGACATAATTTTGTTTTACAGTTTCACAAGTAATTCCACTCGTACATTTTGTCAAATAATTGTAGATGTCTAAGTTGAGTATATATTTTTTCTTGATTCCAGAAGTTTGAATAAGAATACTCACAACAACAACATAAATTATGATTTCCAGTTTCAAGTTTAACAAATAACATATACAATAGAGTTTTGTTTAACAAACAGTAACAAATTGCACACGATATGAAACTCATTTTTTGACCTGTAAATGTATTTTGTAAACTAGGTAATTCCTTCTCTACCAATTACAACTCACCCAACAAAGGTACAAACAATACTAATGGATTTGGCTAGCTTCTAAACTATGTACGATAACCTCCCAAAATCATATGGTAGCCTCTAGACATACACAAAAATAAATATATAATACAACGATTAGAATTTAATTATATTTGGCAACTTAGAAAATATACGACAATATTATGTAAGAGCTCGACTCTTTATTTTTCCACTCCCACCTTCCTTTTTGACCCCCAAAATCAACCTTAATTCCTTTAAAACTACTTTGAATATTTAAATAGACATTAGTAATTCAAATCTTCCAAAAATAACATCGTATGATTTTTAAAAGATATATGTTGAAAAGTATGAAAATATACAACGCCAAATTATACATAATTATTTTAATTTATCCTTGTGAGTTGTTTGACCACCTTAGAACTCACCAGAAAAAATCAATATATTTTATCGTTTAACCTTTCATTGGTACTGTGCATTAAGACCCTAAATCGTATAACCTTCTTAATTTTGTTTTGGCTCCATTTATTAATGAGATGACTTCCTCAAACTTGTACAACCTCACAGAAACAACTCTTTTAAATTAAATGGAACAACTATAAAATCAAGGTGTATGTCTCTACAATAAATACCTAAAACTTATACATTATTAATATCTTGAAAACCTCATAAATCTAAATAAAAAATGGTGCATGGGAGCAAAGCGGGTGATAGAAGAGTGGGAGGAAGTGTTAAAGTAATAGGTTAATTACTTAATTAATTTAATCATGTTGATTAATTAATTAAGTCACCTTTACTTTATTTTTCACTTAAGCTAAACTTAGGCCCATTAATAATTAATTAATTATTAATTACTCACCTTTAGGGTTTTGATCTTCTTTCATAAGGATTGATCTCTTTGTAATTATTAAATTCTTGTTTATGCATTTTTTGCTTCACAGCAAGCAAAGCACCATTGTTTGTGTTTCAATATCTCTTCTAAGTGACAGGTTATTTGCTTGCAGGTGTTCACTGGGTTCTGTGAGGTTGTATTTCTCAACTTCAACATGGTATCAGAGCTTCAGATTTGTCGCTTCCTGTTCATTTTTTGAAGGATCTTGTCCTGAAAGCAACATTTTTGTGCATCTTGAGTAAATTTATTTCTCACCATCATGTCTGGAATGCTCGAATCAGTCAAGACTGACCTTTGTTTTGTCAAATTTGGCTTCACGACATTAGATCTGCAAGGGTTTGAAGATATGACAACTTTTTGTTAGATTTGGAGGTGGGCAAAAAATCTGGGCACTTTCAGCTGAAATGGACATCGCCATTGCGTCCAGGACGGCCAAAAACCCATAAATCGCCTATCCAATAATTGAAATCTGAGTTGGGCACGTTCTACGAGGCAAAAAAATTGCCATACAAATCCATACAACATTAATTGCAAGGTCTCTTCAAATTTTTGAGCTCTGTGAAAAAAAACCCGACGACTTTTTTTTCAATTGGACAGATTTTTTTTAATAAAAAAATTCTAAAATTTTTGTTTTAGGGTGCGCCACTACTAGCAACGCTACGCAAGAGGCGTAACCCACTAGCAGCCCGTGCACCGCTCCGCTTCGTCCCACCGGCAGCCCTTCAGCAGCAACCACCGGCTTACGCCACCCACCCCCCGCCTCTGGTCTGCCAACCGCCCACCAACTACTCCGCTCAACCCAGGCACCAACCAACGGTCCACTAGGTGACCAAGGGCTTTTTTTTCCTACCTTCTTCTCAGGCTTTATTATGGTTGTTTTTCATTTTTTCACCATAACTTGAGCCAATGGTATTCATTTTTTGAAAACAAGATATCACTGGAAAGCTACTTCCAAGCATGACAGTGTGGTAGGGGTTTCATCAATAGATTTTGTTTTTTTCAGCCGTTATTGCCAGTCAAAGTCCGAACATGTCTTTTGCACTCCAGGGGTTGTAACTTTTGCATACGGACTCTGTTTTTTGAAAACGAATAGGCGTTGAAAAGCTGATAGTGATTTTTTAAGACCTATGACTTTTTTCATCAGAAAATTTACCAAGTACACAAATATTTGTCTAAAGTGAATTTTTATTTTTCCAGTTTTCTCGCTTTCAAATTTGTATTGGGGTTTGGTTTTTTGTGTTGGGGTTTTTTTTTCTTGTTTTCTATATATGCACATCAAAAACCTGAAAACTCTTCCATTAAACACATTTCAAAACTCAAACATCATGGCGGACACCTCAAAAGTTGATCATCTTTCCCCACATAATTATCATACCTAGAAGGCAAATATGACAACACTTCTCATGTCTAAGGGGTTATGGTCCTATTTGGATGAAAATCAGCCTCAGTTGACACGTCCATTTGAGGTTCTACAACATAGAAACAAAATCGACAGGGCTATGGGTTTGCTATCATTACATGTTACAGAAAGTCTCTTATTTCACTTAGAGGGTTGCATGACTCCTCGGGCTATGTGGACTAAGTTTCATGATCTTTTTGGCACCATTAATCAATTTAGGGCACTTCAGATTGAGGCAAAATTAACCACCTTGGTACCTAATTCTTTTCCCTCTATTGAGGATTTCTTGATGAAATTCAAATCACTTAGATCATTGTTATAGGGTTGTGGTAAGAACAAAATAGACACCGAGTGTATATATGTGATTCTATCTAAGCTTCGAGGTTCATTTCAAATATTCTCTTCTACATTATATTCCACCATGGATGCTTTGGGTCTACGATTTACCATGCCTACCATTAAGGTATTATGCGATCAATTGACAAGAGAGTAGGCCAAGCTAACACAACTAGATTCTCTTCCAGGATCAAAGAACCAAGCATTGGTAGCTCGATATTAGAGTTATCATACATTAGCTAATAATTAATTAATCTTTAATTGATTGTTTGTCTAATTTATTCTCACACACTTTAGCTAAACTTAGGAATGGTTTATTAGTTGAGTTAATACTAGATCATTATGTCTCATCTCATGTGATGTCGACACTTGTCATGATCTGATCCTTTCTCATTTAGGGCTTTGCTCTTATAAGCATTCAACCCTTATTGTAAATATCTCTCAGATATTATTCACAAAAAATATTTGAAGCTTTCGTATCTTCTTGAAAGTTTCTTCTGTAACTTTTCCTTGTTGATGAATATAGCAATTATTGTTTGCAGATCTCTTGCATGGAAAGTGTCTTTGTTTGTTGTTTGATCCTATGGCTCATGGTTTTGTGCTTGTTTCACAATTCTAACATGGTATCAGAGCTTGGATTCAACAAACCTCTTCTTGATTTATGAGATTTTATTTCTTCAACAAGGGTTGCAAGCTTCAGATCTAAATCCCCTTTGCTCTTTTTTAAAAATTTGGAGGTGGGTGAACTTTTTGTGCATTTTGGTGCAAAACAGACCTTGTCGTTGGATCCAGAGCAATCAAGAAAGTCAAATTTGGCTTTTGTTTCACCTGATTTCAATTCCATTTGTCAGATTTGTGAAGGTTTGAGGAAAGGGCTTTTTTGCCAAATCCAAGGGTGTCTAATTTTTTGAGGCATTTTGAGCCCAAACAGACCTCACCGTTGCGTCTGGAGTAGCCAAAAACTTTAAGATTGCCTGTCAAATTGTCAAATTTGGTGAAGTTGGCATCTAAGGCAAAAAAAAAGCCAAGTAAGTCGTATGGCCTCCCCAGCACATGGATCAAGGTATTAAAAATATATATATTATTATTTTTTTCCTCCACCAAATTTTTTCAAAAAAAATCAATGAAAAAAAATATATTAAATTTTTTTTTTTTATAAGTGGGGCAGATTTTTTTGTTTGTGGGTCACATTTATTAAGGTACCTGCAGGTACCTATGTAAGCAGGACCTACGGGCCCCACTGTACGAGTCGGCGGTAGTTTCCTACCAACCAGTGCCCTTAACCCATCGATCGACTCCTATTTCCAGCCGGTCATCCTTACCGGCAGTCAGCGCCTGGTTTTTCCAGCACTCAGTCTTTACCGGCCACGACGAATATTACCTGCAAGGAATCCTTTTGATTCCGCAGAATCTTTGTCGAATATTCTGTCCAACCACAGAATATTTTCGTCAGAGTTTTGCAGGGGGATCAAATTTTTTTCCCACCATAGGGGAATATTCTGGGAATATTTTGTTTACGTCAGCGGTACGGTTTGTTGCATGGCCCCATTTGACCCCCTTTGTGTCCTAAAAGGGGTGTTTTTTTCTTTTGGTCGTATCTAGGGCATACGATATCATTTTTTGGAAAACAAGATATCGTTGGAAAGCTAGTTCTGCCAACTTTCTAGTGGTGTGGGTCTCATCACTTCATTTTGGTGTTGGTGCATTCTATACTCAAAGGAGCTTTTTTCAGTCCTGAGCTCATAATTGTTGATCAATTTCTTTGTTTTTCACGATATCAGCGGCGTTGGAACCATCTTTCAGAGCTCTTCAGTTTCATTCATGCAATTTTTCTAGATTGTTCTCTAGGTACATTTTATTCTATTTTTTGTGTTTTCACACTCTGGTGAATTACTTGGACATTTTAACTCTTAGAAACTTTTTGTTTGCATGGAATGACTCATTTTTAACTATTCTATATGTATCTCTAGTATTATGTCCTATTTGGGTGTTGTAGACATCTTTTTCATGCATGTTCTCTTCTATAAACACACTAAAATAAAGTGCCTCAACATTGTATGTGCAGTATTGGGATTCTTGCATATCACTTTGTGCCTTGTTGTAATCGCACTATGATATAAAGTGCTATGGGAGTTGATGTTTGCCTTCCTTTTTCTTCATACCTTTCTCATGCGTATGTGACTTTTGTTTTCACATCCTTTCTATCTTCTTGTACTTTCATGATTGCACCTTCAGATGTTCTTGGTTCCTCTTCATGCACTACTTTCAGGCATTCAATTTTAGTGTACCTGTCTACCTCTCCCTTGTCAGCATTATGAGGGGGTTTCTACTGTTGGTGCTATTGCTTCCTTGGTTTCGTGTTGGAGTGAGCTATGTATACAGTAATTGTTCCTATGTACTAGGCGGATCAACGGTTGGTTACCCATGCATTTTGGTGAGACTTACCATATGGACACTCTTGCATTCCTATTTCTGAAGGCAACCTTCTATTCTTCATTTGATTTGTTCTTCAAACTATTGGTACTTGTGCCATCTGTATCTTTGATTTCTTTATTTTTTCCTCGATTTTCCATCGGATTCGAGTACTGTCGTTGAGAGCACTCATAGAGATTCTTGTCTTCTTGATCCTGATCATTAGATGTTTCAATGGAGGTTATTCTTTCAACATTACAACAGTCATTCTTCAACAGTGTTTGCAGCTTCTTCATGCTTCTAGATGTTCCTTTGTTCCTATCTTTTGGGACAACCTTGTGTTGTTTGGAGGCTTCTTCAGTCCTTCACTTAGTTTTCATCTCTTTTTGGAGTAGAGTTTTTCCCATGAGATTTTCTCTATTTCTCCACATTATAGAGATATTTTGTTTGTGCATGGGTACCTTACTTGGCCTTATTTTTCGGGACCCATCTTGCATTCTTTTTAGGGTTTTTAGCTACTCCCTAAGTTCATCTTAAGGGGGGGTGTTAGAGTTATCATACATTAGCTAATAATTAATTAATCTTTAATTGATTGTTAATATAATTTATTCTCACACACTTTAGCTAAACTTAGGAATGTTTTATTAGTTGAGTTAATATTAGATCATTATGTCTCATCTCACGTGATATTGGCACTTGTCATGATCTGATCCTTTCTCATTTAGGGCTTTGCTCTTATAAGCATTCAACCCTTATTGTAAATATCTCTTGGATATTATTCACGAAGAATATTTGAAGCTTTCATATCTTCTTGAAAGTTTCTTCTGTAACTTTTCCTTGTTGATGAATATAGCAATTCTTGTTTGCAAATCTCTTACGTGGAAGGTTTCTTTGTTTGTTGTTCTTGAAATTTTGATAAACCTCCTTTCTATTTATCAGATTTCCCATTTTAGCACTGGTAAGACAGTTGAGTTCTCCCCACATGTTGTGGTTATTCAAGACCTCCATGATCTTGATTTGGTTGTGGCTACTGGGAGTGTTGATTTTGCATCCCGCTTATACATATTTGATGGATTTGAGAGTACAGATGGTCCATGTTCATCTCTTATATCACATGCAGACACAGTGAATAGGATTTGGCATGAGTGTTTTGGCCATGTCAATTACAAATATCTACAATAGATGAGTACACTGGCACTTGTGATTGGGCTCCCATAGATTTCTTGTATTGATGGTGTTTGTCAAGGATGTGTACTTGACAAACATCATCGAGATTCTTTTCCTACAGGTAAAGCCACATGTGCTAAGGCACCCTTGGAGTTGGTATATAGTGACCTTATGTCATTTCCAACTTCTTCATTGTCAGGGGCCAAATATGTGCTCACTTTTATTGATGACTTCTCTAGATGTACATGGGTGTACTTTCTCAAGTACAAGTCTAATGTCTTTGATTCATTCAGAATCTTTAGGACATTTGTGGAGAAGCATTCTGGTCTTTCTATCAGGAGGATACACACAGATAATGAGGGGGGGTTTTTTAATCAAGATTTTAGGGATTTATGCACTGAGCATGGTATGCAGCATCAGTTTACAGTTCCTTACACCCCTCAATAGAATGGTGTTGCTGAGACAAAGAACAAGAGTTTACGAGAGGTGGCCAATTGTATGAAACAGTCACGGTCTATGGATTCTTCATTTTGGGCTGAGGCAGTCAATTGTGCCACTTATATTCATAATCAAATGCCTCATAAGGCATTATGGCACATGACTCCTGAGGAGGCTTGGACCCATGTCAAACCTGATGCTTCTACATTTTGAGTTTTTGGTAGTGAGGCTTGGGCATTTATTCCTGATGCTCAACGAAAAGCCATGGAGAGGAAAATCTAACCACTCATATTTGTTCACTACTGTGAGGATGTTAAGGCATACAAGTTGTTTGATCCAGATTCTAGAGAGGTCTTATTTCAGCGAGATGTCTAGTTTGATGAGCGCTTTCCTCTAATGGATTCTTCATCACCAACTTCTCCCTCACTACCTACTCCTCCCTCTTCATCTCTTGAGGATTGTTTATCTCTTGAGGATGATGCAAATGATGATCCACCATCCCCACCACCACTAGATACACAACATTTTCCCAAGAGGACCCACTTTACTATAGAGTCAGCTGGATCTTTGGCAGGTGATCCTTCATATTCACATTGTACACGTGCACAAACATCAGGTGCTAGTCTTTTGAGTCATGCCATTTTGGATGATCCTCAAATGTTTTCAAAGGCGACAGGTCACCCTGAGTGGGATGGGGCTATGGAGGAGGAGTATTCTTCTTTGATAAAGAATAATACTTGGGATCTTTGTCATCTTCCTAAGGGAAGAAATTTGGTTCGATGCAAGTGGGTGTACCATACCAAGTTTGTTGCAAATGGTTTGATAGATAAGTACAAAGCATGTCTTGTTGCGAAGGGGTTTTCTCAGGTTGAGGGTATTGATTACTCTGAGACCTTTTCTCCCGTTGCCAAGATGAATTCTATTTGCTTTGTACTATCACTAGCAACTTCACAGGGATGGACACTTATTCAGATGGATGTGAAGAGTGCCTTCTTATATGGGGACCTACATGAGGAGATCTATATGGAGCAGCCTCAGGGTTTTGTGTAGGACACTTCTTTGGTTTTCAAACTTCAATGTTCATTGTATGGTCTCAAACAAGCCCCTCGAGCTTGGTATGAGGACTCTTTTTTGCTTTCCTCTCACTTCACACGCTGTTATTTTGATCCGACAATGTACATTCAATGTTAGGAGGGTGATATTTTGATCCTTGTGCTATATGTTGATGATCTCATTCTTGCAAGTAGCTCATCCTCTATGATTCAAAGTGTTCAGAGAGCTTTGATGGAGCAGTTTGAGATGACAGATCTCGATCTTTTGCACTATTTTCTTGGTCTACAACTTATTTAGTCTTCGGATGGGATTTCCATATATCAACAAAAGTATGCTCTTGATATTCTCCAGAGATTTGGCATGCTTGATTACAAGCCTTCCCCCACACCATTTCAGTCAGGTGTTGTTATGTCTTCCACTTGCTCTACTCCTTTAGTAGATTCTACATTATACAGGCAGTTGGTTGATAATTTGTTGTACCAGACACATTCACATCCTAATATTTCCTTTGCAGTTGGTCTTGTCTCTAGGTTCTCCCATGATCCACATGAGAGCCATTAGCAAGCTGCCAAACATATCTTGAGGTATATTCAGGGAACCACACAGTATGGCATTCACCACACATCAAGAGCCCCTCACATTGTTAGCTTCACTAACTCAGATTGGGCTAGTGATGTCAATGATCGAAAGTCCACTTCCAGATTTATTTTGTCTTGGTTTTGGTCCTATCACATGGTCTTGCAAGAAGCAATCTTCTATTGCATTATCATCTATAGAGGCTAAGTACCGAGCGACGGTGTTAGCTGGTCAGGGGATTTTGTGGCTTCGACAGTTAATGATAGAGTTTGGGTTTCCTCTTGATAGTCCCATTGTTCTTTGGTGTGACAATCAAAGTGCTATACACATTTCCCACAATACAGTGGAGCATCAACAGACGAAGCACATTGAGATCCACATGCACTTCATCAGGCAGTTAATTCAAGATGGTTCTCTCATCTTGGATTACATTTCTACTGAGGCGCAGGTTGTAGACATCTTCACAAAACCTTTGGCATCACCACACTATCTGTAGTTGCAATTAATGCTTGGGGTGAAGGAAGTTGTCTTTGGGGGGTCTTTGTGAGGCCTTCCTTCATGTTTTTTTAAGCATGCTTTCATCTCTTTTTGGAGTAGAGCTTTTCCCATGAGGTTTTCTCTATTTTCTCCACTTTACAAAGATTTGGTTATATTTGGGTACCTCATTTGGCCTTGTTGTTAGGACCCATCTTTGCTTTCATGCATTTTGTCCTTTGTTTTTTAGTTTCTCCCTAAGTTCATCTTAAGGGGTGTGTTAGAGTAATAGGTTAATTACTTAATTAATTTAATCATGTTGATTAATCAATTAAGTCACCTTTACTTTATTTTTCACTTAAGCTAAACTTAGGCCCAATTATAATTATTAATTATTAATTACTCACCTTTAGGGTTTTGGTCTCCTTTCATAAGGATTGATCTCTTTTTAATTATTTAACTCTTGTTTATGCATTTTTTGCTTCACGACAAGCAAAGCACCATTATTTTTGTTTCAATATCTCTTCTACATGATATGTTATTTGCTTGCAGGTGTTCACTAGGTTCTATGAGGTTACATTTCTCAACTTCAACAAGAAGCAAGTTTGATGAAGGAGAATGGGCGGCAGAGGCAGAGCATGACTATTTGATGGACCTTATCAAGTAGCATGCATCCAAAGAAGCATAGTGCAATCGGGAGAAGCAGTTCATGGAAGCCGATAGACATGGTTATGGAGATGGAAGATCCAAAAGCAATTCTCTTCGAAGAATGGATTAAGGCAAGTTTCAGAGTAATTTCATCCCTAGATAGCAGGAGCGGGGTGTTTGGGATCAGAGGAATTAGAGGTCTCCTTCAAATAATTGGCAAGATAAAAATTAGGCTAGTACGACGTTAGGTGGCGAACCTAGAAGGTGGAAAAATGACCAGACATTTGAAATACGTCAGATAGGTCCACCTTTTGTTCTTGTAAACCCTAACGGGTTGCAAGATGGTTGGTATGGAAGGCATCAACATAGGAACCCTAGAGGGCATGGTGCAATAGGAAGGATGGGGAGATGTTGTAGGTCATTGGGTGACAAGAAAAGTGATCTATGGTGAAAAAAATTAAACTAAAGGTGCAACAATCCACACATGGAGAAGGCACTGATGGCATCCACTGAAAATGCAAATAAGGAGTCAAATGAAAAAGGTATATTAGATGTAGATAGAGCAAATCTAGATGTGTTTCCATTTTTATGGATAATGGTAAATTAGCATTGGCGATCTGTCAATTGAGAGATAATGCTTTCTTCATGAAATGGGGGTGGCTAGCTGGCTATCTCAAAAATGAGAAGTCGGTATGAACAAAACTAGGGAATTTCGGATGTCAAATCCTTGATGAATGGATTCTTCCTAATTGAATGTCTGAATGCTCAAGAGAAAAGGCTCATCCTTAATTATGGCCCTTACTTTATGGATGGAGCAATTTTTTTTGTTAAAGATTAGGAGCCTAATTTTGATTCCCAAAAGCAGTCAATTGAAGCTAGTAGAATCTGGATAAGACTATACAACTTTCCTTCAGAATATTGGGAGGAGGAATCTTTGCGAGTGATTGGAAATAAGTTGGGATCCTTTGTCAAGGTGGATGATAATCTGGTGGACAGAAATTTTGGTATCTATGCAAGGATTTGTGTTGATGTAAACACCACTCCCTCGATGCCAAAGGAGTTGGAGATCCAATCAACCCAAGGTTTGTGGAGACAGAAGATCGAGTAGGAGGATGAATTAGTCATATGCCAAGTGTTCCATTTAAAAGGCCACAATTCCATGAAATGTGTGAAGATCTAGATTGACATGAAAAAGGATGCTAAGCAGAAAGTGGGTAAGGATACCATGGGGGCTACTCACCTATCACCCGATAAGTAATGTCAGCTTGTGAATGCGAATGAGGGTGGTATGGGATCGCTAGGTGAGTCTAGACAAAAAATTGATGTGGGGTCAAGCCCACTAGTGTTTACTACGATGGAAGGACAACAAGCACCAGGTTGTGGCCCCTCTTAAGAAGTTGAGGAAGGCTTCATAGAAATGAAAAATCAAGTTGGTGGACTCGATGAACTAGCTCAGATTGTTGAAGAGAGAAAACAAGGGGCAGAGGAAGGGAATCAAGGATCAGATCTTATAAGGTTAGAGGTAGTTATAGATATGGAAAGGGACATGGAACTGGTGGAATTGTTGGAAAAAGGATTCAAGCTCATGGAGGAAGCCGGGGTTGAGAATTCCATTGATGATCTACTCTCAGAGGACTATTCCTTGGGGTTAGATTTAGAGGATGGCTTAGAGGAGGTTGAGGAAGGCAAACAGGAAGAAAGATTGTTGACACAAATACAATAAAAAATCAAGAGGCCTAAAACTGGGAAAGGATGGAGCAGGGTAGGAAATCAAAGAAGGAGAAACTATAAATTGTTGGATTAGTGGTTTAATCCTCCATGCATTCAAGATGGTGATTGGTGTGGAATTTCTCTATTCATACCACAAAAATAGGGTTAATATTGATATATCAGCCATGTTCTTGGCCTTGATTCTGGATGTAAGGGAGGTAAAGGATACAACATGCCAACTATGCAAGAAATTGGTCTGGGGTAAGTATCTAGTTGGTCTGGAGGATGTTTTGGAGAATTATGAGGAGGGACGGTGGGTTCCATTGCCTAGAGATTATTATTTGTTGAGCCACCATGGGATGCCACCAAAGCGATATCCTTTGATCTTCAAAAATGACCTAGCTTCCCTTCCCAATTTCGTGTGGTTGCATTGAAGAGCATCAAGTTCCTAAAACAGATTCTGGAGTTGGTTCCTGACGAGGGTGCAGACGCGTTGTAGGAGTACATCACTATGGATGGATTGGTGGATGAAGGCGGTACTGCCATCTGTGGAAACCCCAGAATTTGAAATTGCTTGAGGTGAGCTAGGTTTTATTGGTGCAATGTGGATTTGGGGTTTGGGTGGGGTAATCATATGCTATGTGGCTCAACAGGTGGGGTGCTTGGGTGGATGTTTATGAACATTAATTATTTTTGTCTTGTTGTTATCGCGAGTTGAGGTGTGGGGTCTCTTGGGTGTAGATTTTGATATACAACACCATTTTGGATCAAGGTGCTTGAAGTAATAGTATTTGTATATGGCCAAAAGGTTGTCGATTTGGGGCACCATTTTATCTATGGGTGCTTGGTAGTGATCTAGTTTGGGTTCTGAGTGGTTCATTGATGATCCCTAGCTTTTTATTGTACTATTAGTATTTGATTTTAATACATGGGTGAAACCCCTTAGCTGCTTTTGCATTGATAAAAAAGAATAATATCCTAAAAACCTCTAGTGAAAAAATTAAATGCTAGCACAACCCCTACTCAAAATTGTCAGCAATGACCCAAGAAGGGTCTTTAACCTTTGAATATGATATTCTCTATGAAGGATTTCATCTTCACAAAGTTCTGGAAAAAAATCAACAATAAAACCTTTTCTTCCAAAAATTCACACATATAAAAAATGAGCCCAAAAACACTTGTTTGTTTTTCTATAACTCTCACACCAAATCTTGAAATTCCCCATATTTACTTTATTTTAATTCCTTATATCTCCCATTTGGACTCCACATTAAAAATGTTAACTTCACTTTTTTATTTTCACTTATGTCTCCCCATGCACCATTTTATAAAGTCCCCTTTTTATAGTATTTTAATATATGCTAACTTAAATATTTAATTTAACTTAAGAATGTTAGTGTTTAAATTAAAATTATAAAGTCCCCTTTTTTATAGTATTTTAATATATGCTAACTTAAATATTTAATTTAACTTAAGAATGTTAGTGTTTAAATTAAAATTAAATCCAATTGACTAAGCCCGGAGAGGGGACATCACAATATGCAATACACATACTACTAAATGAAGGAAAATGAGTATATATAGAAGAAATTTATATTATAGTTGAAGATGCAAAGGATAAGGAAATAGTTGAAGGATTGTATACTATTAGGATAATCCCTAATGATAATTGGGATGGAGATACTAACCTCAAAGGAGAGAGTAGTATATAATGGAAAACATCCTACATATATGAATATGTGGTAAAAT
The DNA here is from genome assembly GCA_007258455.2 of Sequoia sempervirens. NCBI lineage: Eukaryota > Viridiplantae > Streptophyta > Pinopsida > Cupressales > Cupressaceae > Sequoia > Sequoia sempervirens. The sequence continues at coordinate 126,467,149 of VDFB02000003.1, read as the reverse complement.
ATATTGAGCTAAAGGGAGTGACAAAAAATTCCTAAACATAAGAAAGATTCAAAAGATAATATTAGAGAAAACTATAGAAGAAGAGAACCCACAAAGAATAACTAGGAGGGTATTAAGTATGAAAAGAAGATTAAGAAAAAAATGTTGGAAGATATTGTAAAGATGTTTGTGGTAGATATGGAGATTAGAGAGAGTGTCACAAATAAAGAAAACCTACTTCAAGAGGGAAAATGTGTATGGAAGATGTTAGAATGGATAAACAAGGAGAGTGTGGTATCATAAAAGACATATTTTTGAGTAAGGAATGTAAGGACCTAGATCATGAAGAAGAAGGTTCTAGGAATCAAGATGTGCAAGTAAGGATGGGAGAGAAATTGACAAAAAATAAAAGGAAAATGATGACAAGGAATTCAACAAGGTTGTATTGAGGAAAAGATAATATCATAGGTTTGGGTAGAATGTTGACAGATACTAGTGGTACTAAATAACATATACTACCTCATATTATGTTATTTTATGTCACAAAGGGTTTTACAATACTCCACAAGGAAGTTAAGCATCTAGTAGTAACACACAAAAGGTTGTTTGAAACTAAACTCTACATTAGAGGCCTTATGGTACTACACAAAGAATTAGACAAAATAGAGACATACATGAGTTTGTGGTACTGTATATGCCATTTAGGTCATTTTTGGACATATATACTGTAATACCCCCATGTTGTTGATACTCTTTGATACTCTTATGTATTGGTTTGATACTTGGTTTGTGATGGTGATTAGTTCACTGACTTGGTTGTGTGTGGATTCATAGTTTGGTTGGTTTGTTGCACTTGACTTTACTATGATATTTGATGATACATTATGTGGTGGTTATATTATTTGGTTATGCTATGGTTTTCTTTAATATTATATGTGGTGATGTTGTGATGCTATGTTGCTATGGTTTCTGATGTGTTTGCTAGTGAGTCTTGGTGATTTTCGTCCCTATGGAGATTTACCCTGCGATTTCCTTTCACAGTGTGTCTGCTATGGAGATTTACATGTTACTTGACGTTTGTTTGTATGCAGGAATAAAGTTTTGATTCCAACTTCTTCAACAGGACAAGGCAAGCATTAAATTAACCCAATGGGACAATGTTGAAAAAGGGAGTTGATAAGGAAGTGTCCCCATCCCAAGTCCGTCACCTTGTTGTGAGTCTTGTTGTGTCATGGTTTTGGATTTGTCCTTGTCTCTGTATTGGTTGTTGTTGTTTATTTATTTTAATTATGGTTAGCTATTATTTAATTTATTTTTACTTTATATGGAATAAATTAATGATATTTTGTGGATATGATTAATTGTGAGTAATTGTAATTTTGAATTTAAATATTGTAAATTAAAAGTATTTAATTAAAAGGTGTAAGTAATTAATTTAAATAAATAATGTTGGTGATAATTATAAATTATCTTTTCAAGATATTAAAATTAGAAAATCAGAAGAGAATATCTTGTGAGGATAATATCATGTGGAAATAATGAATTTTTAATTAAATCTGAGAGATAAGTGTGAGCTTTTAAAGCAGTAAAAAGAACCAATGGATGGGTTGGATTTTTAGGACAAAGAAGAGCTTTATTTTTATTGTGAGGAAAAAGAGGTTTTTCTACACACACACAAAGGATGGTTTTTGGGTTTTGGTATGGAAAAGAAAAAAAAAGGTTTTTTGTGCTTCTCTATTAAAATTGTTCTGTAAGAAAAGAATGGGAAATTGATTCAAAAGTTAGCTAAAAATAATTTGAGAAGGAATTGCAGAGGAAGTTCATTTTCGAAAGAGGAAGAAGGGTCACCGTGTTTGGATTTGACATCAAACGAAGGACTCTAGGTTCTTTTAAATTTATTATTTCATTTGATTTATTGTTCTGTAAACAAGAATCTTGTATGCCATATTTGAAAATCAATTTTTCTATTTTTTTTTAAAGAGGGTTCTGTGATTGAAAATTTGTTTGTGCTAAACCTTTGAATCTTCTGTAGAAAACTGTAGGGAAACCTTTAGAATTTCATCAATAAAAATTTAGTTGTGAAATTTGTGATTTGAAAGAAAATTAATTTATTAGGGTATTAAAGATTGTATACCCATATTTATTTTGTGTTTAGAGGAAAATGGATTGGATTGTTGATTCATCTTAGTTATTTTATTTATTTTATTATGGGCGAATATATATATATATATATATATATATATATATATATATATATATATATATATATATATATATATATATATATATATATATATATATATATATATGTTTGTATTCTATTTTAAAAAAAATAAAATTATATATATTTAATTTGGGGTCTATTGGCATTTTTTTATTCGAAGAGAATAAATCATATAAAAATAAAATATAAATTAAAGTTTATAAGTTTGGGGCCGGGGGGGCAAGGTGGAAGTGGTCGGCCAAAGCCGTACCACCCCCCACTTCCCTCGTGGTACTAACTGCGCACAACAGCCATAGGCTGCTATACACAGCCAGTGGGGACTGCGGCCTCCCCACGGGAAGGTACGCAGTACCATTGGCGGCAGTGGCTTTTGAGTATTAAAAAGGGTTTTGTTTAAAGTTTCAAATTTATTTAAATGCTTGATATTATATATATATATTAATATATAGGTATATATATTTATATATATATTAATATATAGGTATATATATTTATATATATATATATATATTAATATATATGTGTGTATATATATAAATATATATATGTATATATTATTGTTATTTTACAGTAAGTCATTTTATTGATTTTATGATATGTTTTATATGCAGAATTTTTAATATATGTTTTATTTTATAAATACATATATATGTATATACGCATAAAAGCATATATATGTATATATATGTATATATATATATATATAAAGGATTTTATATGCGGTGATTATGAATTAATTAGATAATTTCATAAGTTACATTGCTATAGTGTAATCGAGGAAATTAGAAATAAACTATGCTTTGAATTAAATTGAATATTCTCGAGTAGTTAATTTATTTATTTGGTGAAAGTATTGTGTTTTGAAATGTGTTACATGGTGTTGTTTTACGTAATTGTGTACTTTCAAGATTATTCGTTGAATCTATTGCGGTTTTCTCTTTATTGGATTTGTGTCATGTGGGAAAGTCCTTGAGTTAGTTTATCCTTCTGTAGGAGCTTAAGTTATTTCTTAGGGACTTCCAGAGGTCGAGAAATGGTTGGTTATATTTGATCTTGTAGTTGATATTTGGCCCTATGTTTTGGCTATAGTTGTGACTTGAGTTTACACATGGGTTGTACCGTTTTATGGATGTGTTTCATAAGATTTTGGCGAGATGGTTTTGGCTTGCGGATGTTCCATTTGTTGGTTCAGTGTTCTTGTGGTACAACTCCTTGGTGTTGGATTTTATGTTTTGGGTTCTAGGGAGAGTGGCTCTATGTGGGGGCCGGCACACAAAGGGGCTGTCAAGGTAACCCATGTTAGAGTTAGAGTAACAAATGATAACCTAAGTAATTAATTAGGAGGTGGGTAATTAAACATTAATAAGATAATTATGGATGCATCATCTTCCTGTTAGTGCTATCATAGACTAAAGGTGGGCTGAGAAGGCCGTGGTTGGCATGATCGTTGCCTCGTCTCCACGAGAGGTTAACGGTTCCACATGATTAACCCTATGGAGTGACGCCTTGAGATAAGCAATCAGGATAACCATAGATGGAGGCGGCACCCGGTGATAGGTTGTTTGGAAAATCCATGTATAGATGGAGGCGACACCTTGAGACAAGATGTTTGGATAATCCATGTAAGGCCATGCGATGACACTCTTCTCTAGCATTCCCTTTTGAGATGTTTTTATTGAAATTCTCTGGAAGTGGTCTATTGATATTATGTCTTGAGATTTATTGATGATATGATTTGTGACTTATTGTTGTAATATGTTGGAAGTGGTATGTTGTTATGTTTTGGAGATTTATTGTCATTATGAGATATTTCTTTGTGTTCTCTTGCTTTTTGTGTCTGGAGTTTAGTCTTGCCTTACTGTATGGATGTGCTTGGTTAGGGATCCTTCCTTGTTTACTCCCAACACGAGGGTGGTTGGGTGGAATGTGCTATGCACCCCGTTGGGTTCCCTTGGATGCAGCTGTACCATTCAGTGCAAAGTTTTGCAGATGCAGTTGATCCAAGATTCATATGTTACCAGATGTATATGTGTAATCCAAATGTATTCTATGTATTGATGTATCACTCCCACGTGCGTTGGGAAGACCTATGATGTAAATTTGTATGTGTTCATTGAGATGTACTATCAAATTGATGTAATGTATTGTCATATCGTGTAAATCATTCTTGAATTACCATATATAAATACTGCCAATGTTATGTTGTATATGTGGAAATGTGTACTTTATATCTTCATGATTAATTTAATGTAATTTGTGCGTATGATATTATATGGATTATTTGTGTCACGTTATTGATCATTTATTAATGTTTAAAATTGAAGTTAAGTGAGTGAATGGGTTAGCTACGTAATGTCACCTCGTGTACCCCAAAGGACTTAGGTGTTTAATTTGTAATCTTTTAAATTTAATGTATACAATAATTTATACACTATAATAGTTTAAAAAAATAAAATTGTACCATAAATGTTAGATGTATTAGTTTTCTTTGGAGTTGTGTGGCGGGCGTTACATATACAAGCTATATACCACTAAAATAGCCCCAAAACACCTATAATTCCTAAATAAACTATAAAAGGGATAAATATCATAAAGGACAAAATAAATTCAAGGAATAAGATAACTATGTGTTATTATAAAATATTATGATAGAAAGGAATTGTGAAGAGGCATTAAAAGGATATATAAGGAAGGGAAAAGTGGGGAAGAAGAGTCTGGAGCTTATATGACTGGGTGTAATAGATACATGAATAAGAGAATAGAAAAAAGGTAAGAATATTTATTAGAATAGTAAAAAGAGTATATCATCCAAGCTTATGCGATGTGTATACCTATGCTTGTGATATGAAATATATTGTATGTAAGAACAATGATACAAATAAATATATAAATGGTTTTGCCTTATAATGTGTGAATGAATGTATACTTTATTTTGGTGTATATATTAATCGATCATATTTGTTCTATTTTTCCTTCTTATTGTGTCACACTAGGGTTAGTTTCTTTGACATGAATAATCTAGACCTCAAGTCTACATTTATTGTCAATAACATGGATCATAGCAACATGGCTTTAGAATAAGCAATTTGATAATGATATTTAATGATGTAATATCAATTTCATTGGCAATATCTCTCCCTCTAGTCACCACCAATGATGGTGAATGCCTCATTTCCTATATTGTGGTTCTTCTTAATGATACTCTAGCTAGAATTTTTAATAAAAATAATTCCAATAACAAATACTTAGAACATATATTTATATGAACTACCATTCTATGCCATAATACATACTTAGAACATATATTTATATGAACTACCATTCTATGCCATAATACATACTTAGAACATATATTTATATGAACTATCATTCTATGCCATAATACAAATTATATTGCTTTCATTACTTTTAATTTTCTATTAAATTCATTCTTTTTAGGTTTACATTTTATTTTGTTGAAATATTATTATGTGTACGATGTAACTATGACATGAATCATAAATCAAATAGTTGATATGAAATTTCTATGGATGAAAGTTTAAAATATTTTATGAGAGAAATTTTTTCTAACAATTAAGGATATTAAGAGTCATCATCCATACAAGATGTAATTAAACCATTTTCTTACTATACTAGGCTATCTTTTGCTACCATTGCTTTACTAAGTGAAATGGCCATTTTCCATATATGCTAAGTAGAAACAAACATAAATATACATTTATTCTTCCTCCCAACTCAATCAAAATTTATTAGATTTTAGGTTTTGGTAAATATGGAATATACCAAAGATGTTAGCATATTGTATTTACACTTTAAAAATGAAAATCATGCTTTATACTAGAGAAGATGGTAATATTTAGAAATCAATCTCATAAGGTCATCTCAAAGTTATCATTATAATAATGTTAATACCACAAAAGTATCACATAAAAGTCCTAAGTTTGAGTATACATTATCCAGGTTAATATCTCATAAAAAATAAAAAAAATATGTAAAAATATATAATTTATAATATAACAGTGATATCAATGTTCATAAAAAGATAAAATTGGTCTATAAAAATGGAAAGTATTGTTGGGACTCATATTTATGTTTCCTTTTTTGCTTGATTCCCTTCTCTTTTCGTACCTTAGTCATATTGCCCAAAATTATAACTATCTGAGATATTTGTTAGGGTCTGGTTTTGTTTGCACCAATGGATAGGTCATGGAAAATTAGGTTTGGGTTCCTTTTGAATTTTTTCGCTTAGGTAAAAAATTTATGCCCGTGGGAGTTTTGTCTACCATCCAAATTATGCCATCTTCCCCACAATAGGTGTAGTTGAGATGGTCTCTTTTGCCTTGTCTAGTGCATGTGGGTTTTTCCACCCCAAGGTTCAATTGATAAAAATGGCTAAGTGTTGGGTTACAAACTCAAAAGGGTCATGTAAACTTTCCCTTTATTGTTTTTCTTATTCACACTCCTTTTCTTGCAATACAAATCTAATGGGTTCATCTAGTTATGCGGATCTTCTGATTCAAATCAGAAAAGTTTAAGATCACTTTCCAATACTTTTTTCGTATTATCCACATGCATCCAATTCTCTTGCAAATGCTATCAATTTTGAAATTGGCTAAGTTTTTCATGTGAGTTGATGAATCCCATCTTCTCGCCTTCATCCTCTTGCAAATTTTTATCTTCCATATGCCATCTTCCATTAGAACTTCCTTCATCCAGTTCAAATGACCTTTTCTGTGAGGTCCAATCCACTTAATTTTTCTGCATCCATACTCAGATGATGTCATCCTAACATCATCCCTCCTTACTTATGTCATGATTACATTACCATTAAACCTTCCCAATTTGTTTCATTCCTCTGTAATGATTTCATGTTGATGCCATCCCTTGTTGGCATCATTTGGAAATCTTTACATTCAAACAAAACATATTTATAAACTGATGATATATTTATTTTCTCCTACAAAATCCCAATGGGGCCTTCTAACCTGCACAATTTTTTTTTAAGACTGAAATGCTATGTGGGTTGTTTGTGGATAGTTTGATGTGAATCAGATGAATTTATCAAAGGTGTATATGTACTTGTGAGTGACCTTTCTATGTGATCTCGATAAGGATTTTTTCTCGCACATGTCATATGTGACTTGTTTTTTTGTGTAGTACATTTTACAACACAACAATTTGGTGTTGATCTAGTTGTGTCCAAATGATTAAAAGGGTTCTACTTTGAGTTAATTGATGCTCCAAATCCTACAATGCACGATTTTGAGTTGTAAAATAATGTAGTTATTCTTTTTTGTGATTTTGGTTTACAATTGCTAATCAATTGATGTTTATTTTTAATCAAGGTGGAAATGGTAGTTCTTTCACCAACCTAGCATTGATGGCACTTTTTAGTCATTGGATTTTGGTGCTCAAATTAGTTTCTCTATAGATTTCAAATCTACCTACCACCATTGTTGTTTGTCTTTCATTTCATCTACCTACATTGATGGTGTCGCTTCTCCCAACTACCAAAAGTTATTATAGATGCATCTTTTGATTTGAAACACCTATTTTGGGTGTGATTTGTTCTTTACCATCTATTTTAAATTGCTAAAATATGCAGTGATTGTTGGAGCAACTAAGATCTTCTTGCAAACTCAAAACAATCCATAAATAAGAACATGAAAAATAAGAAAATAACATATGCATGTAATGTGTTGTAAAATGTACAAATGATCATTTCTTATGAAGGCAAGGATGAAGAGGTGAGAAGGTAGGATTCAAACTCCGACTACCCCTCTAAGTATAGAAAAAGTGTAGGACTCTATGGACAAGTGTTGAGAAACTTAGTGAGTCCACATGAGGTGAGAAAAAAGTCTAGATAACCTCTACAGGAGCTTAACTATAGTGTGAATAGGACTCTACTAAGTAGGCTAACAACTAACTAGTTTGATAATACCTCTTTTCACCCTAACAATATTGTAGTGTGAATTGCTACAATATGTAGAGATTTGGGTTGGGTGTCTGAGTGTATATGTTGGCAATTTTTTTATCATTTTAGTGAGGTGGGCTCATTGTGTGTTCTTCAAACGTCAAGGAAGTTACAATGCATTCATTAAAGCCATAGTACAATTTATTGAGAGATTACAAACTTGTGGAATAGAAGAAGATTAGTATTGTAATGAGATTTTGTTGTAAAATGTCTCTATGGCACTTTGTATGTATTTAGGAGAGTTTCTTAGTTACAGCTAGGGATTTTACATTGCCACATTTGCCAGTATGAATGTAATATTGAGTTAGATGAATGTGACAACATTACAAAGATATTGCAAGGCTTGTAATTATGATATTTCTTAATGTAATGTATGAATATATGTAGTTGTGTTCATATTACTAAGTATGTTTTGTTGTAAGGTTTTATGTAATTGATGTATGCTAATACATAGTTGCATGTTCTTCCTTTCTTTTCAGTTCTCTTCTCAGTGTTGACTCAGTTTTCCAATAGGTAGGAACTATTCTAGCACCATACTCCTATCTTGCACCATTAAATAAAAAAAGAAGTAGTAGTATCAGAGTAGGATTAGTATTTTGTGTATTAATGACCTCATATTATAACCAAGGATTTACATTCAAGAGAACTATTAAAATGGAACTATCTCACATGGGTCATGATTGTATATGGTTATCAACTATACAGGGGTTATACATATAGCCAATTGTCCTTAGTCTAGTGATAGTCTTTGGGGCTAAGACATCAAGTTTTATTTGGTTGTCCTTATCTCATTTGTAATCATTTTATGTGATTTCAATGCTTGTTAAGGTATACCCCTGGGAATACCCTCTCAAATCTAAGTTGAGATTGAAAAATGTAGTAGACCTAACCCACTCTCATATATTTGGCCATTACCCTCCATAATTTTTTGATGAGTTGATTTCACTTGCATGATGACAACCCTAGCCTTGTGAGTGAGATTTTTCTCTAGGAAGTGGAGCAATGATTCTGAAACCCAACAAGTATAAAGAGAAATTATAAATTAGACATTCAAGTACAACTCCATCAAACCTAGAAGAGAAATAAAATAAACACTAAAGAGAGACTATAAAAACAAATCACATCCTTTGATGCCTCATAGCTCTTATCATATCTATAAGTTAGTCATGAGGTTGCTTCCTACTCTATCCTAACGAAGATATAATTTTGATGAAATAAATAATCCTTCAAGTGTAGAGCATTATGGAAGCAACCTTATAGACCAGACATTGGAAAATATCAAGCATATATTGAAAAATATCTAAGCATCTCTAATCCTCATAAACCATGAAATTTGGAGGTAGTTATATATGTCTCTAAAGAGGTGAAGAATTGCTCTAATCTTGTAGTAAGGAGGGCATCTAAAAATAAAATAATTCTTGATTTTAGGCTCCATCAAACAAATCTAAAAAATACTACTCTTAATAAATATGATGACCAGTCTTTATGTGGATGAGTGTGAACAAACTGTAAACTATGACAAAAGGACCCTCAAACCATAGGAAAATTAACACTTACTATTACTTGGAGGTTAGATTATCCCATCCTCAAAGTGAATATATGCATTGTAATAGTATTAAAGATTTGAGAAAAGAGGTTCCAAATAATTAAACCATTTGGACTATAGGTAGGCTCTATAGATATCATCTTCAATGCCTTTATTCATCTCCCTTGCAAAAAATCTATTTCATCAATAAAAAAACTACGTGCAATAAGTATGTCCATGTCAATGCCTACAAGGCAACATTGGTCTACTATTGTATGCAAATCTCACTTTGTGCCATATGCATAAAAGATTTAAATGGTTGATATTAATATCCAAATAAATTAGTTGGAGTATCAGTCATTTGTCTTAGTGTATTCATCATAGTTGTACCACTTAAAATATTGTCATAGTAATGAGCAGGGGAGTGTCAAATTTAACAATAATGATATCTTGAGGAACTAATGTTTTACCATCAAGATGCTTGCATATCATGGAATCAAGCACTCTTTAAATTTAGTTTTAATTAGCTTTCCTAAGGTGAGGCCCTAAATTTTTGATCCCATATAAGTGTAGGTATAATAAGTGAGTCAAATAGGTGAATCTTAGTTTGGATAAATTGAAGCTAGATGTAATGTTTCTTAAGAGTGTGAGGAAATCATACGTTTTTCTCATTCTATACTCAACAACTAGTGATAAATTGATGTGTAGCCTAAAAAAGACCCCTAGATACACATATGAAGAGATAATATCAACCATTTGACCTTTATATGTGAGGAAAACTTATTTGGACTTATGATTTGCATTGTTAAGATAACACCTTTTATTTTCTTAAGGTTTACCTAACATAATGTGTGCCACAAAAAGATGCTAAGATATGTTGCTATCTATAGAGACCTTGCTCTATTTGGGACATCTAAATGATGTTGTCAACAAATAGAAGAATAACAATACAAAATTTATAAAACAAGTAACCATTTATGCCCAAGCAACTTGAAATGATTTCCTCAAGCTCATTTATGTATACACTAAGAAGAATAGGAGATAGTGGAAAACTCTTCTTAACACCAATACTTCAAACCTCCTTTGTCTCACCAAAGCTTGTGTGCAACTACCATAAATGGACTTGTAGAGTGTTATAACTAGTGATATCACCTATTTTGGAGGATCTGAAGTCCTAAGCATATCAACAAGCAATTGCAATAAAATAGTTTGAGTTTTTTATGAAAGTATAATGCAACAATACATTTTCAACTTTTTCCCTCACCATCCTTAATTATAGAGGTCAATATGAAAATATGTTAAATAATGTAATGATTCCTCTTGATTCCTTCTTGAACCTTAGCTCTAAACTACTTAGATTCAACCCAAAGTTAGAGATTTGAACATCTAAACTACTAGCAAATATTTTAACAAATGTATGACCAATCATGATGTATTTATCAAATATATTTGGCTATCTAAGATAGGGGAAACCCATTGGATATAATACAGGCATATAGCTCATCTAGATAAATAACCAAAACTTATGGTTTTTGGTTGAAGTATTCATCTTTTAGATTTTTGCATGTTGATATTCATTGAAATTAAGGTAAGGATATTGTGGAGGACAAGTTGATATATAATTAAGTTATAATAAATAGGCCCAGGGTTATAAATTCTAGAGGCATAGTCAAAGCAATTCAAAAGGAAAAATATTACACAAATTAAACTCTCAAGGAGAAAGACCTTCGAAATAAGCTTGGTGGTGAATTTAAGCTTACAAAGAATGGATTTACACTTGATTTTTTTTCCTTATTGTTGGCCTCCTACAATGATCTAACAACTAAGCCCTTGCAACTGTGATTCAGAGATTGGACATCTAATTTGAATAACTATTTCAATCATCATGAAGGTGCATTTAACTTGTCAACCCAGGGAGGTGAACTTGAAATGGGTCAGCACAGTATGTCAACTAAGGATACAAAGTATCCATATTCATCCTATAGCTAAGAAAGACACAATACTAAAAGTAAATTGCTTGGAAAAAAATAACATAAGTGTTGAGCATCAACCAACAACTATACCAAGCTGAAATGCATGATAGAAATGAAAATCTGAGCAAACAAACAAGAAACTACTTTGTCTACTTTGGTTGCAGGAACAGTCACATAATAGAATTCTAGTGGCTGCAGGAACAAACCATGCCAGATTATTAACTAATTACTAAACAAAAAGTAACAACTAATCTAAATGACGGTGTAACTGAGGGTAATTTCTAGGTATTAATCCGATCAATTAAATTGAAAGTGAAATGATAAAAACCCAAAGTAGCTACAAAATACAATGGAAATACATAAAAGAACAATTATACCTAATCGCCGAAGTCTCCATGATTCATTTTTGTAGCATCTTCTTACTTGCTGGATAATGTGGCCCTCAGATTTGTTGTGCGAGCAAAATCTAAAAATTGTCTAAGTCCTACAACAAGCTTTGAAGGATTTGATGTGTCTAAATTCCTATGCCTATTGCCAGTGTCTATGCCTAAAACAAATGCCAAAATTGATCAAATGACTATAATAAATCTAAGAATGCAAATGTGAAAGTGTATAGAATGTCTATAATGCCTATGCAAAATGTCACCATGTGTGCGTGTTATTGAAAAATGAGAAGAAGATGGCATTTTATAGAAAATGCCATTTCGAATGGATGGACGAGATAAATTAATGATGAGAACCTAAAATGAACGATCCGGATTAAACCTAAGAATCCCTAATTAGGGTTAGGGCAAAATCCTTAATTGAATGGTCGGAATAAAATCAGATCGACGGCGGAGAATAAATGAGACAAATTAATTAGAAAATAAAGATTTTCAAAAAATCAAGAGGATAAGATTGCCTGATTTGCAAGATTTGAAAAATCAAAGAGAGAAGATTTGGACTAAAGATAAGATTTGAAAAATCAAGAATCTGCCCGATTGCTTGATTTTTAGAAGATTAATTGCTAATTTGAATTAAGATAATTCAAATTATGGATTTTGAGAGATAATAAATAATCTTTTTCAGATTATTTATTAAAAAGGACTGACAGCTAAGATTGACATGACATTTTAAATAATTTAATTTATTTAAAATGGGAGGAATATTAATTGGTAATTAAATAATTAATTTCAATTATTTAATTTAGGAGATAAGACCAACCAATTAAATAAATTAATCAATTTATTTAATTAAGACAATCAGTGACGTATTAAATAAATATAATTCATTTATTTAATAATCGGGAAGAGTTAAAATGACAAAGGGGAATTAAATAATTAAGAAATTTATTTAATTAAAGAAAGACTTAGACAATTAATGACGTATTTAATAAATAAATAAAATTTATTTATTTAATAATCATGAAGAATACAAAGACATGAATTAATTAAATAATTATAAATTATTTAATCAATAGTCGAATGTGGACCAAGGACATAATTAAATGTATTAATTATGCTAGGACGAAAGTGGTAAAAATGAAGCTTGTAGGCCTAGGTCATTTTTAGGTGTCTACATTTTGCCCCTCTTTGTCATAATGTAGCATGTCACATTGTGACAAAGAAAATAAGTTATAAATATTCCCCAGCGAAGGTACGGAGTATCATTGCCCCCTTAGAAAATTTTCAAATTTTGGGTCGACGAGAAAAAAATTTGCAAAGGGTCCCGATAAATCAATTTGATGGCCAGAAAAACAACAGCGTAGTCGGTTTCGGATTCTAACATGCTTAAAGAAACTTACGAGGAAGTAAAAGGTGTTTAAATGAGCCTCCAGTATTGACCTTGTTTGAAAAATGTTATTTTGACCTTATAAATAGGTTGACAAAGGGGTAAAAGTCAATTCACTTTTACTATTTACCTTGCGAAACTTGAGAGCTCAGAGCAAAAGGTGCAGCAGCGAGGATAGTTATTCCAGTGTTTGAGCTCCGTGGCGAGATCATGAGGACCTTCAGATGGCTAGAGGGCTCAGAGCCAGCGGTATGTACCTTAAACTTACTTTGTCATTTCATCATTTTGCATGTCATTTGTAGCTTTCTAGGATAGTCAACACCTACACTGCGATGCATTTGCGTTCACGTAAGCCACAATTGCCTTCACATTCGACGCATTTGATGTGTCGCGACACAAGTGCCAAGACAAAATTGGTCACACCGGTGGTTTGCACCGTATTTGCCAAATCCCGCGACGCATTCGACATATCGCGTCGCAATTGAAGGCTTGAATGCCGCAACTGTTATATTGCAACGCACTCACTTTATTTGACCAACACAAATGCCAATTCGTGTCACATTCATTATGTTGGGACACAATTGGACATTCATGATGCAATTGTTATAATGCGACACAATTGACATATTGAAACACAGTTGACTTTTTGCAACGCAAGTGACTTGTTGTGACGCAATCGTCTGTTAGCTTGAATAGGGCTTATTTTGATATTTACGTGGCTTTAGATGCTCTTGATGATGTTTGACAGTTGTCCAAAAAGTGCTGATGCATTGTTCATCTTTTTGCAGAGGCAACTTGCCCCTATTTATACGAGAGAGAGTAGACCGACCACCTTTCGGTTCGCTGATCAATTGGGCCCACGAGAGCGGCGACGATTGATGCGCCTGGGACTATTCTATGCTGCGTTCATACCCGCCATTCGGGTGAACAGGGGTCTGCTGACAGCGTTGTGTGAGCGGTGGCATTCCGAGACCTTCTCCTTCCACCTGCCGATAGGTGAGGCCACCATTACCCTGGAGGACGTCTACCGGATTCTCTGAGTACCTATTCGAGGGGCGCGGATCGTCTATGATCCACGGCATGGCGAGCAGACCTTCTGTGCCTATTATCGAGATCAGGGTGTTGGACTGGGAATTCAGGGCTATGAGATCTGATGGGAGTTCATGGTGGAGCACTACAGGCGCTTTGATGCATTCTTGGCTATTATGATTGTAGGTATCTTGATTCCTGACCGACGAGGACATGGATTTCTGATTGGTTGGGGAGACGTCCTGGTTGGCATGAGGCGGGACAGGACAGTTTATGCGTGGGGTCCTTGTTTGCTAGGGATGCTTTACCATCAGCTTCACGACGTTGCATATAGGAGAGGAGAGAGTATCTCCTGTGGTACCACATTGATGATGATCTGGGCATGGGAGCACATTGCCATATTCCGCCCTCCCATTGAGAGACCACAGCTGGCCGAGGGGATGCCCTACGCTTACTATTACGCCGGTGCACTACAGTAGACCCATATGGGCGAGACAGGGTGGTGGCGGCATATGATCGACACTATGGTGACATTCATCTGGAGGCCGTATAGAGATTGCGAGGCATGGGATGATGAGGATGAGCACCTCAGCTTCTGCAAACAGTACATATATCTTATTAGTAGGACAATGTAGACGTCCTTGATTATCGAGATGTACCTCCCACAGCGTGTCCGACAATTCGGAGAGTAGCAAGATGTACCTGTAGGGACATCAGAGTATGCTAGGTCTTCTAGAGAGTATGCATGGGGGCCAGCCATCCCAGTGGCATTTGCAACACAGAAGATTAATAGGCTAGTATCCCAAGCTTGGGGTTGGAGGGGAGGAGCAACAGATCCTGGTACGATGTCGACTTATGATTTATGGTGGTAGGCATGCAGACCAGTGCCACTGACGGATCTTGACGGGCCAGCACCAGTAGATAGACACTCAGTTATTCCATAGGTGCCACGGGCCAAACGGGGAGGCAGGGGCAGAGATGGAGGCAGAGGGAGAGGCAGAGGCAGGGATGGAGATGGAGGGAGGGGTGGGGATGATGGAGGAGACGGAGGCAGGGGTGGAGATGGAGGTAGGGATGGGGATGGGGGCAGAGCCAGAGCTAGAGGTGGGGATGATGGCAGAGATGGGCGGAGGCGACGATGAGATGGGCAGAGACAGGTCCGGAGGGTACACCCATGAGTGGCGAGGGCGGCATTAGATGCTATCCCTGAGGTTGGTGAGGAGGGTGAGGGTGAGGAGCAGCCTAGATAGGAGGGAGAGGGCGAGGAGAGATAGGAGGAGGAGAGGGCGATGGGGGGACAGGAGGGGGAGAGACATGAGGAGGTAGAGGGGGAGAGACATGAGGATGCACCCGATATGGAGGAGCAAGAGGATATGCCTGAGATGGAGGTGGAGGTGGAGGTGGCAGGTCAGGAGGAGGAGGTGGAGGTGGCAGGATAGGAGGAGGCAGAGGCTAAGATAGAGGTAGGACAGGAGGATCCAGAGGCCGAGGATGATGATGAGGAGGACGATGCCATGGATGAGGCTGAGAGACTCCTCCGATGGCAGATGGTGGAGGGAGAGGAGGAGATACCGTCCACTTTAGGGTTGCCACCGGATGCCACAACAGATCAGAGGGTGGTCGACCTACAACGGAGACTGGATGAGAGCAAAACATAGGTTAGATCATTACAGTCAGCTCTGGAGGTCGCACGGGTAGAGCGGGATCAGGCAGTGATCTGCCAGTAGGATGCGGCCCAGTGGTGTACAGAGTTCACGACCTTATGCATAGGGCCGATGGGGGACATGGCTCGTGAGCTTGCCAGGGTGCGCACCCGACTAGGGCAGTACAGGAACCTATGTGAATAGGTAGTGCCACCAGAGTGGCAAGATCCTACCTTGTCCCGGTCACAGTCGAGGACAGGCAGTGGACACAGGTCAGGCAGTGGCAGTGGTACCAGGAGTCACACTAGTGTCGGAGGGTCTACCTTGACAGGATACACTTCGGGTCACAGGTCACACCATTCGCACAGGCACACTCCCGGTCACAGCCATGGGTCGACTAGTTCAGTGCAGAGATCAGTACAGGGTCAGCCACCAGTGACAGATCTGTCTTCCTCTCAGAGTCCAGCAACAGTGACTTCACAGGTGTTTTATACTATTGAGATGACACCTGCCTTCTCAGTTTCGACAGTGGCACAGGCAGAGGTCATGACAGGTCCACCTATTGCTTCAGAGCCAGTGACAGGGCCTCAGTCACCACATTCTTCGCCTCAAGGGGGTGATGAGAGCCTACCTTAGGGGCATGCTTGTATTATGACACACTATGTATATTATTTGAGCCTACGAGCTCCATTTTTGGGATATCCGTTGACTCTATCCTGTGACATTGTACCTTTTTGAGATTATACTATATGATGATGCAGTTTTGATGCAGCCTACATGTGTTATGTGATGCTCTTTGCTTTATGTATTATGACATGTATGATGTATGATGCTTAATTTATGATGCCATGTATGGCTTATGATGCCTATTTGTGATTTTTGATGTCATGATGATGCAATGCTTATTTATATGATTATATTAATGATGTGCATGATGTATTTAGTAAAAGATGCAATGCTGATGATTATGTATATGGTTTAATGTCATGGATGATATATGTATGGACCTAATGCAATGTATATATGATCATGTATGCACTTATGTTTTTGGATGTCACAGGATATCATCATGGGATGGACGAGAGACGATAACAAGACCGATGAGGGAAGATGACCAGATCGAAGAAGAGAAGATGACCAGACTAATGAGAATGCATGTTAATTCCTAGACCAAATCCTTCAAAACTTTACTATAGGACTTTTAATATTTATTGCGCTTAATCATCATTGGGCAGACTATTGTAATGGCTAAGAAACACCATGATATGACATAGATCAAGGTGTGCAAGGTCGAACCATTATGTAAGACAAACAGTCACAGACAAAGATGATCATGACTCATACTAAGAGCGTGATAGCCCCAATCTTTTTTCCATAATCAACCACAAGCATAAAAAGACAAGGACAAATCATGAAACGTCGTTGCTTCTCTAAATCTTGTTTCCAGGACATCCTTGAGAAACTAGTAGCATGATTGTCAAACTACAAAAAGAAAGAGTCGTTACGATGATATGTTGTTGTTTTTCTAAATCTCAAAATCAGGACCTCGCTGAGAAACTAGTAGTCATGCATGTCAATTGACATGATACGTCGCTGCTTCTCTAAATCCTGCTTAGTGGGATCTCGCTGAAAAACTAATATCATAATAAAAACTAAAAGACAAATGTCAAGTGTTTGCCAAGTGCGTCTGGATATCCACTGTTCTGATGCCAAGATGCCATGTTTGATAATGTCTAGATGTCAAAATGTTGAAAGTTTTGATTGACCTTGGAAAATGCTGAGAATTAGTGAATTCAGGAAGGACACATCCTGAATAATGCCGATGACAAGAGGATTTGATCCCTAATGGTCATAAGGGGTCCCTTGAAATAATGAAGATGCCTAGGAAGGACACATCCTAAGGCATAAATGACAGAGTTGGTTCTTCAGAAGGACACATCTAAAGAATACTGATGTCATGAAGAGTGATCTTTAGATGTCAAAAGGATCACTCAAAATGTCGAATGACGATGACAATGCCTAGGAAGGACACATCCTATGGTGTAAATGACAAAGGTTATCATTCAGAAGGACTCATCTGAAGATTAACCGAAATTTGACAGTTTGACCAGTTTATGATGATTTGACTTTCTTTGACCAAGTTTGACTTGTGTTTGACTATATGCCGATATTGCCTTGCTGATATGAGTGATGTGCTGATGAGATTGCCATGCTGAATAAATATTTGTTTCAGGAATTTTTCTATGTAGAAAATGATTGAAGACTTTTGACGTGTGTGCCATTGTAGTGCCATGAACCCTAATGGACTGACCTAGTGCGGCCTTGGGGGCTCATCGACAGATGGCCTTGCCTACATCATACACTCAGAGACCTCGTAGTTCGACACGACCAATGACTTTGTCTTTGATGAGCCAAGATTGCGTCATGATTTTATTTTGACAAACCTAAAAGGACTGACCTAATGTCTCGGGGACTCAAATATGAGTCTTGCCTACGTAGAAAATGCACAGAGACAACGTAGTTCGACAATGACATAGACCGATTGACTTGATTGACTTTGACAAGAGATGACATTGCGCTTGTGTGCTTCGAGCAGTCTGATGTTTTGTTTAGTTTTCTTCTGGACATTTTATGATTTTTAGGTATTTTTTTAGGACATTTTGCGATGTTTTTGTCTTTTTTCAGGACATGTTGTGATGTTTTTTGGTCTTTGGTCAGGACATTTTATAATGTTTTTGTCTTTTTTCAGGACTTTTTATGATGTTTTTGTCTTTTTTTAGGACATTTTGCCAATGTTTTTGTCTTTTTTCAGGACTTTTTATGATGTTTTTGTCTTTTTTCAAGACTTTTTATGATTTTTTTTTGTGATCATATGTGACATCCACTACAGTTGCATGATAAACATTTTACCCCCAATCAGGTCTAAGACTTAGCCATTTGCAAGGAATATGTACGAGATACTATTGAATTGCTAGATGGGTAGTCGTCAGGACTTGATGTCAATCATTTATCCACTATGACAGGTCGAGTAGGATGTGATGGCGATTTGCAGAATAATGGCGAACATACCTTTCATCCTAAGCCAAGTTTTAGACAAAGTGACAGTAGATGGCAGAGCAATGATTGATTACGCATGGTGCCTGTTTGCCAAGTTTTCACCATGGTACTTGTCTAACGTGCCTGTTTGCCAGGTTTTCACTATTGAACGAATCATTTTTCTCTTTACTATTTTCTTGACTTTTTTAATTTTTTTTTTGTGTCACCAAGACGCCTGTTTGCTAGGTTTTCATCAGGGTGACAATTTTTTATTTTTAATTTTTTTTGTATTTTATGACTTTCAACTCTATCCTCTGATGCTATGCTTAGAACTTTCGGAGATGTAAACTATTGATGGGCTCAGTCAACTGTTCCCCATCTGGAGTTGCCAATTGATAGGCTCCAGAACCAAAAGAAGATATGATAATATAGGGACCCAACCAGTTTGGTTCAAATTTTCCTAGCTTTTCTCTGTCTGCTTGGTTCTTGGGGTTTTGCATGAGAACTAGGTTGCCAATGTCAAACTTTCTTACCATAACCTTTTTATTGTAGCTGCAACAAAGGCAGTTCTGGTATGCTTGGAGATGATTCAGCGAGTTTTGTCTTCTTTCTTCCAGCATTTCCAGCTCGTGCAAGCATGATTGTCGGTACTCCTCTTCATTAGTTAGGCCCTTCAAGGAGACTCGTAGCGAAGATATTTCGACCTCAATGGGTAAGATGGCTTCAACGCCAAAGACTAGGGAAAATGGGGTGGCCCCTGTAGGCGTACGAATGCTAGTTCGATAGGCCCACAGAGCAAGGTTAAGTTGTACGTGCCAGTCGCGGCTAGCATCATTGACAGTTTTTTTTAGGATTTTGACAATGGTTTTATTCAACGCCTCAGCTTGACCGTTTCCTTGGGGATAATATGGAGATGAAAAGTGGTGTTGGATATGGAATCTCTCACATAACTCACGTACGTCTTGGTTTTTGAATGGATGTCCGTTGTCAGTGATGATGGACTGTGGGAGGCCATACCGGCAAATGATGTAATTAAGGATAAACTTTGATATTTATTTGCTAGTAATATATATCAATGGAATGGCTTCAATCCACTTTGTGAAATACTCAGTGGCGGTAATAATGAATTTATGGCCATTGGATGAGGTTGGATGAATCTTACCCACGAGGTCGAGTCCCCATTGAGCGAAGGGCCAAGGAGAAGTGATCGGCCAGAGTTCTTGTGCTGGAGCATGGACCAAGTCACTGTGTATTTGACATTTGCGATAAGTCCTGACATATTCAATTGCATCTTTTTCCATGGTCGGCCAATAATACCCAAGTCTCGTTAGTTTCTTAGCCAGAGTAGGACCACTCGAATGAGATCTGCATATACCATCGTGCACTTCTTGTAAGGTCGTACATGCTTCGTCGATGTCAAGACACCTAAGGAGGGTATCGTCGAAACTACGACAGTATAGGGTGTCACTGACAATGGCATACCTTGCAGATTTCCTAATGAAGGACTTCCTTTGGTTATTGGACAGGTTTGATGGAAGGGTTTGAGACTTTAGGTAGTCATAAATTTCCTGATACCAAGGAGAGTTGGGACCAACAAGTTCACAAACCATTTCTGACTCTAGGATATCATATGCAGGTATCAAAAGCTGTTCCACTAAGAACTCAAATTGTGACACATTTTTAGGGATGTCCAGAAGAGAACTAATAGTAGTCATTGCATCAGCTGCCTTATTTTGTGCCCTGGGGATTTGTCCAAAAGAAACTGATTGGAAGTATGTTAAGAAACTGTCCACCATCCTCTTGTAGGGAAGCAACTTCTCATCCTTTGTTTCATAGTCATCATTCACTTGGTTGATCACGAGCTGGGAATCCCTGAATACAAGCAATGTCTGAATTTTCTATTTAGTTGCCAACTTGAGACCTATGACTAGTGCTTCATATTCAGCAATGTTATTTGTACAAGAGAAAGTGATCCTGAATGATTTAGGAATCGAATCTCCTTGTGGTGTGATAAACAAGATTCCAGCACCTGAGCCATGACCAGTATGAGACCCATCAAAATATAGCTTCCATGGTGTTGCTGGTTCCGCATGAAAAATGGATTCATTGGGAAAATTAGTTACTAGTGGATGAGTGACTTGAATTGGTGCATCCACCAGTTGATCTACTATTACCTTCCCTTTTATTACCTTACGCTCAACATACTATATGTCATACTCGCTTAGCATCATGACCCATTTTGCCAACCGGCTTGTTAAGGCCGCCTGACTTAGTAGATATTTCAGTGGATCAATCTTGGCAACCAATTGTGTCTGGTGACTGAGCATATATTGTCTTATTTTTTGGGATGCAAAGACGACAGCGAGACATGCACGTTCAATGTATGTGTAGTTCAACTCATAGCCTATCAGTGTACGACTGATGTAATAGATTGCTCTTTCTTTTCCTTCATGATCATTTTGGGCCAGCAATGTCCCTAGTGCTGAACTAGTAGTCGAGATGTATAGAATCAATGGCTTTCCATGAATAGGAGGCATGAGGACTAGTGTTGATAGCAGGTAATATTTTATTTGTTGGAAGGCCTCTTGACATTTATTTGTCCATACAAAGGGGATACCTTTGCGCAACAGATACTGAAATGGGTGGCACTTATCTGCCAATTGGGCTATGAAACGTCGAATAGATTGTACTCTACCTTGCAGAGTTTTGAGTTCACTGATCCCTCTGGGCAGAGGCATGTCTATGATTGCTTAGACCTTTGTCGAATCGACCTTTATGCCTCTTCGGGAAACTATGTATCCCAATAGTTTACCTGATGTGACCCCAAAAACACACTTCTTAGGGTTTAGCCGAACTTTGTACTCTTCAAGTCTCTTGAAAATTTTGTCAAGTACCTTCAAATGATCTTTCCTAGTTGCTGATTTGACCAACAGGTCATCTACATAATCCTCCATTATATTGTGCATCATGTCATGGAAGATCATGGTCATAGCCCTTTGATACGTGGCACCTACGTTTTTGAGGCCAAATGGCATGACGTTCCAACAGTATGTACCCCATGGGCACGTAAATGTTGTTTTATGCTGATTCTCAGGAGCAATGCAGATTTGATTATAGCCGAAGAAACCATCCATGAGGGATAGCATCTCATGTCCTGTAGTTAGGTCAACTATGATGTCAATGTTGGGCAAAGGAAAATCATCCTTTAGACTTGCTTTATTTAGGTCTTAGAAATCTGTACATACCCGAATCAACCCATTTGGTTTTGTCACCGGCACTAGGTTGGAAATCCATTCAGCATAATCTATAAACCTTATGAATCTGGCATCTAGTAATTTCTTTAGCTCAGCTTTGACCAATAGAGCAATTTGAGGGTGCATTTTGCACAACTTCTGCTTGACTGGTTTAGCATTGGGTAATAGTGGTAGATGATGCAAAACCAGTTTGGGGTCCAATCCTGGCATGTCTGCGTAGGACCATGCAAAATTGATTTTTTGTTCTGCAAAGAATTTATGAAATTCTGGTTTTTCTTCATTAGTCAATGATGCCGCAAATAGGACCATCTTGGGGTCTTTTACAGTTGAAATGTTATCCTCTATTGTGTCCTCAATCAGCATGGCCGATTTCTCCTGTTGCACGGGGAGAAAGTCCAGTCCTCCATCTTTGGGTGCCTCAAAGAGGTTTTCACCCGCAGATTTGTCCTTTATTTTTACTATTTTATCGTTAAGAGGTGCCTTTCAGTTTTCACCTAGAGACGTTTCATTTTTTACTTTGTTCTTACTTTTGCGACTAGAGGACTGAATAGTCTCACCGAAGTATGCGGTGCAGTCTAAATCAATGGCTAATTCAGATTTGTGGCCCCCACTGGGTATGCCTTCTCGTACTCCCATGAATTCGGTAATTGCCTCATCATTCTGAAATGTGTCCAGAACTGGCGATCCTTATTGGTCCAATCGACTAGCTCAGGGTAAATTAAGGAGATGCCATCATCAATGCTGGTAAATTGTGGTGAGGATGCAGACAGCATGCAGATGGATTTGGTGATGTTGTAGATGAGGTTATCATCATCCAACTCTACATCGGACTCTATCCAATATTCTCCTTCACTGGTGTCATATTCGTTGTCATAATGAGTGAAGGTTTTAGGGCCCTGGTTATCAATGCCATCTGACACTTTGGATAGATTGGGATGAGGGGGTTCAGATGATGGTTGTTGTGTGTCATGGGAAGTGGTAGTAGGACTTTGACTGTTTGGTGCTTGTTCAATTTTGAATGTCTTCCAAAATCGTTGTTCAGAGGTCAGTTCCCCTAGTTCAACAAACAAATCATCAAGACAACAGTCACTTAGGGATCATTTTGAGCCAAATTCCCACTCATGGGAGTATATTTCGATGAGGTTTTCCCTAGTAGTCTTGACACTATCAGAAGCATGTACTCGCTCATTTGAAAGTTTAGAAGTACGTCGATCATCACTATTGAGTGATCCAAACCCTAATCCAAGATACTTCAAAGTTTGAAAAGTTTTTATGGGTTCCCTTCGACCAATTTTATTTTTTCCAAGGCCACTAATACCATCGTAGCCTTTAGTCTTCATGATATTGTAACCTTTGCCATATCTTTGAATTGGTAATGGAGGTAATGTGATAGTATCCTTATAGATCCATCCTGTGATGTCAGCAAGGTCTTCATCACTCATGTCTCCCCACTTGATAAAAACTGTATTCAGTGGAACTTTGAAGGTTTCTTGAGGTTCCATTCCGAAACATGGAATCTTGTCGAAAGTTTTCCATTTGTCTCCTTTGTTTTTGAAGTCTAGTTTCGACCATAAATGAAATTGCTCAAACGGTAATGACAACTAAATGCAAGTATGACACTACGTGAAGTCTAAGTTCAAAATGATGACTAGAATGACTAATGTTTTTGGATTTTCATGAATAGGATATGCAATTTGTATGCAATGTAAGACAATGTTATCTAAGCACCTCTAAGCTCTATCTTTGTTGTCAATTTTGACTGCTAAAGGACTTTGTTGGAAATGACAAGTTGACAAGGTCTAAATGACGAGTGAGTTTTCCTAACTAGACTTTTGAGTTGGAAAAAATCTCACAAAAGAGGCCAATGACTAAAAAGGAGGTTTGATGACTTAGTCCAAGAGGGTCTAATTTCAAAAACAATGACTTTGCAAAGTGTGCTTAGATTTGCCTAATCCTAAGTATGCGAATATGAACCTAGGGATAATCTAATATTGAATGTATGCAACGAAAAAGAATGAAGGATGGTGAAACCTATGGTGACTAATGCAAACTAATGGTCAAGACTTTTGAGCAATTTTCAAGTTTGGTTTCTGATAGAATCTTCCTAGAAACAATAGTTGACAAATGGTTGACAATTTGAAGACCTCAGGTTTCAACTGTAAAGTTTAAAATTTTGACAGGCAAATGCGTCACAATTTAGCAAATGCGGTTCGGTTTTGCAATTGCGGCTTTTGGACTGTCAAATGTGACTTGATTTGTCATATGCGTCATGACACCTACAGATGCGGTGTTCTAAATGTCAAATGCGGTTTAACAGAGCGATTGCATTGCAAAAAATCACTTGTGGTTCGACAGATGACATTTTTGTTTCAAAGTGATTTTCTTGTTGTTTTGATGGAAATTTTGATCTGTTTGATGAATGTTTTGTTTCGAACTGTGGTAAGAACAAAAAACACTTGACAAACACAGCGTTTTAAGAGTAACCAAACACACATCAGATAAGCACGATCCTAGGTTAGGCCATGACAATATTCACTAGATTCCACATAGGTTTCCCCAACCGCATATCTGTAGCGTGTGAATTCAGAAGCTTGGCTGCATGGGCTCCCCCTTACAGTGCACTCTCTTCTCAGGCCAACCAAGCTTCCAACCCCCATGAAATTCCCATGGTGAGCTGATCACCTCTACTACAAACTGCGAAAGTGTGGATGCCTTCACACCGACCGGTGTTGCGCTAGCAAATAGAAGGATTTTGGCTTACTACACAAGAGTTTTTAGTTAGGGACCCCCATTCGAGTGGCCATACATGGGGCAAGAGATTAATCACCATTAAGGTGGCACTCCATCCGGAAGAGGTTAAGGTCAATAGGGTTTAAGGGAGTACAACTCCGTCCGTATGACACATCCGCACAAGCAACCTTAGGTTTTCCTTTAAGGTTTACATTTATATACCGGTTGGGGGTAGCTTGGCTTTAGCTCCATTGCCAGTTTGAGTTACATTGGGGTGATGAAATCCCTAGCCAGGCCCAATTTCTAGAGTTGGTAATTGTTTCTCTTACACCCAAGATCGCCCGAAAGCGCGAGGGGAGAGGATACTCCGATATACCAAGTCAGGGTAATAAATAAATAGAGATGGGTCTAGTTTTCTGATCATGAGGTTTTCACCAAGTGAGATCATACTCACCTACCATCTTGCAAGCACAATCAATCAAAGAAGACATGAGTTATTTTTAAATGCACCAAAATCAAATGTTTGCTAATCTATGAAAAACAAGCACAAAGTTTGTTTATTCCTTCTTTGACATTTGAATCTGCAAACAATGAAATTAGTAGTCTCTTTAAGCAATAGTCTTTGACACACGAATGGGGATCGCCAGACGCTACAAAAAAAAGATTAGTAACACAAAAAATCTAATCTAGCAAACATGCAGGAAAAAAACACAAAAAAAAAAAAACCAGAAAACTAAAAAACTGAAACAACCTGAAATCCGAAAATCAGAACATCAAAACTGAAAGAAAAAATTTTACCAGACAGATGCGGCTCGACAGGGCAGATGCGTCGTTCGGGTCTTCAAATGTGGCGCGACAGATTAGATGTGTCGTTCGCAGCTTGTCAAGGTGATTGTAGCTCTTCTGTCGGCAGATGTGTCGCGATGCATCAAATGCGTCACGATGTTTAAAAAAACACTTGCGTCGATCCGTACCTATACCTGCAAAATAATAGAAAATAAGAAAAAACCGTATGGAAATGAGAAAACAGAGTCGGGTTCACTAATGTAACTGAGGGTAATTTATAGGTATTAATTTGATCAATTAAATTGAAAGTGAAATGATAAAAACCCAAAGTAGCTACAAAACACAATGGAAATACATAAAAGAACGATTATACCTGATCGCCAAAGTCTCCATGATTCATTTTTGTAGCACCTTCTTACTTGTTGGATAATGTGGCCCTCAGATTTGTTGTGCGAGCAAAATCTGAAAATTATCTAAGTCCTACAACAAGCTTTGAAGGATTTGATGTGTCTAAATGCCTATGCCTATTTCCAATGTCTATGCCTAAAACAAATGCCAAAATTGATCAAATGACTATAATAAATGCTATAATAAATCTAAGCATGCAAATGTGAAAGTGTATAGAATGTCTATAATGCCTATGCAAAATGTCAGCATGTGCGTGTGTTATTGAAAAATGAGAAGAAGATGGCATTTTATAGAAAATGCCATTTCGAATGGACAGACGAGATAAATTAATGATGAGAACCTAAAATGAACGATCCGGATTAAACCTGAGAATCCCTAATTAGGGTTAGGGCAAAATCCTTAATCGAACGGTAGGAAAAAATCGGATCGATGGCGGAGAATAAATGAGACAAATTAATTAGAAAATAAAGATTTTCAAAAAATCAAGAGGATAAGATTGCCTGATTTGCAAGATTCGAAAAATCAAAGAGATAAGATTTGGACTAAAGATAAGATTTGAAAAATCAAGAATCTGCCCGATTGCTTGATTTTTAGAAGATTAATTGCTAATTTGAATTAAGATAATTCAAATTATGGATTTTGAGAGATAATAAATAATATTTTTCAGATTATTTATTAAAAAGGACTGACAGCTAAGATTGACATGACATTTTAAATAATTTAATTTATTTAAAATGGGAGGAATATTAATTGGCAATTAAATAATTAATTTCAATTATTTAATTTAGGAGATAAGACCAACCAATTAAATAAATTAATCAATTTATTTAATTAAGACAATCAGTGACGTATTAAATAAATAAATATAATTCATTTATTTAATAATCGGGAAGAATTAAAATGACAAGGGGGAATTAAATAAATTAAGAAATTTATTTAATTAAAGAAAGACTTAGACAATTAATGACGTATTTAATAAATAAATAAAATTTATTTATTTAATAATCATGAAGAATACAAAGACATGAATTAGTTAAATAATTATAAATTATTTAATCAATAGTCGAATGTGGACCAAAGACATAATTAAATGTATTAATTATGCTAGGACGAAAGTGGTAAAAATGAAGCTTGTAGGCCTAGATCATTTTTAGGTGTCTACAGACGGAATGCTCACCAAGTGGGCCCCCTTGGGTGAGTATCCCTTAAGACAAATATAAATTCAGATGCATGAACTTATAAACTCATTTTTTAGTAGGTTTAGGTGCATTTGAACTTGAGCTAGTAGGAGGAGGCATGATAGTAGGTTGTTGGGGATGAGAAGGTGGTTGCATGTAGCTATTTGTCTGGTTTGGCCATTGTTGTCCTCCCCTCCATTGATTTGTTTGCTACCAGTTTCCTAGAGGTGGCTACCAACTTCCTTGAAACTGCTGCCAATTCCCCTGAGGTTGTTGCCACTGGGGTGGAGAGTTTTGGTGATTAGGCCAGGCATTTGGAGGGTTACTCCAAGACTATGGTGGATATCCTCCATAATTGGATGGATGTGGGGGTTGCCATTGGTTACTTGATGCATAAGAATTAAAATAAGGCCCAACAAAAGATAGTGGATTTGGTGGCATACCTTGTCTTGGAGCCCATGGCTTTCTCTATGCAATGTAGTAGACTTGGTCATCTTCACCTTGGATTGGTTTGAACTCGCGTGGAATCTGATTGCTTTCAATATTAGCTACCACCTAACATTTGTAGTTCTTCTTTTGTCTACAATGGGGGCAATACTCTTCCAACATGGCCTCTGCCTCCTCTTGTTTCTTCTTGGCCTGAAGTGTATCCACCTGAGTAGCTAGATTGTTTATAATGTCTTGCTTGAAGTCTTCCAACAAGTGAGTAATCTCCATTCTTGAAACTCTATTAGTAGATGACTTACCCATAGAGGATTGGTAAGCTCTCCCTTTCTTTGAAGCTTCCCTAGAGTAGCTCTGACATATCTTTTTGATATCTTACCAAGGGACTTGGGTGATATCTCATCCTCCCATCAAGTCTAAGGCATCGGTGCAATGGTCATTAATTCCTCTCAAGAAGAGCAACTTTTGTGATTCTTCATTGAGTGTATGGTGTGGATATTTCTGTAGGAAAAACAAAAACCTTGCAATGTAATCCTCCAAGATCTCATCCTCCTTCTGTTGCATCCTAAAGATGTCATCTCCTCTCATGTCACTACCCCTACAATACTCCTTGTACTTCTCAAGAAACTTTGTCTTCATTTCATCCCATGTATCCACAATATTTCTTCCTAAGCTCATAAACCATCTTAATGAAACTTCTTTCAAGGTGGTATGGAATAGCTTAAGCCTATGGGCATCAGTGTTATAGTCATAACTCTTGCAAAGTATATCAAACTCAAACAAGAAGGTATCAAGGTCCTCCGTAACAAGTCTGTAGAACTTAGGAAGGACTGAAGCAGGAATATTTTTGAGATTGTCAACTTCATTCTGATGAGCAATGGGGAATGGAAAAGCTGGTTAGTTGGGCCTGTTTCTATTTACATCACCCATGGCTGCCTGATGTAGCTCCAAGACAAAGGGATTCTCAAATTGATTTTGGTCTTAAAAGAGGTTTCAAAACTGCTTAAATTGGGGAATGCATCAACAAAGGGGTGTGCTTCTTCTTCTTCTTCTCTTGGAAAATTCAAATGCTCATCTAGCTAGAATGGATTAGGGTTATTAGGAAAGAATCTCCCTTGAGTATCTCTCCTCCTTCCTCTATGCATATAGTATCAACTCAATATCAACCACCTCACATAAAGAATTAGCAAAAGAATAGTGGATCGTTACTTTCCTAAATGAGGGGTATACTAGAAATAACTTTCAAAAATACTTCTATAGAAAATAAACTATCTATGACTCCCAAAGAACTCCCTAGTTTGACACCATCCCTAGCAACGGTGCAAAAAATGCAGCAACCAGTTTACTCTGTTGATCCAAATCAATTCCCTGCAGTGTAAGTGACATCCATTTGTGTTCAGGAATTACCTTGCTAGCTCCTTCTACACCCATCATCATTGAGCTTCCTGTAGAAGAAGAGGAGCACCTAAATGTCCCCATTCAGCCAAATGTACCTAAAAATCCTGAACCAATTCTAGTCAAGCAGACTGAACAAGAACCACCATTTCCTCAAAGGTTGGAGATTGTGAAACAAAAGGAAGAAAAGGAGGAAGCAACCTTTGAAATTCTAGACCAACTGAAACATGTATGTGTCAAGATACCCCTATTTCAGGCCATAAAAGATGTTCCAATCTATGGCAAGGCAATTAAGGAAGCATGCCTTAAGAAGCCAGGCAGGAAGAAGAAAGACCCCACTACGGTTCATGTGGTGGGATAGTTGGCTGACATCATGCTTGGGAAAGTGACTGTTCCCATATATAATGATCCAAGGAGTCCTATGGTAGGATTTGTTATAAATTGGATCCAGATAAAGAATGCTTTAATTGATTTGGGAGCAACAATAAATGTAATGACCAAGTATATCCTATAGCAACTAAATGTTGCATGCATGAGACCCACTCATACTATCCTGCAACTTGCTAATAGTTCAACTGTTAAACCTGATGGTATAGTGGAGGACCTTGTGATAACTCTAGACTCATGGGAGTACCCAACAGATTTCATGATTCTTTATCCTAAAGCTAACTAGGTGGGTACCCTATCATTCTGGGAAGGTCATGGTTAGCAACATCAGATGCCTATATTGGATGCAGGACATGAGATATGACCATTTCAGATGGAAAGAGCACAAAAAAGCTTGTTCTCTACCCTCCTGCTCAGCCATCCCACAATATGGATAATCCCATATGGCCACAAGTTGGTGAAGAGGCTAAGGAAGTTAATTATGTGGCACAACTTATGATGTTAGGCAAAAGCTCTTTCCTACAAGTTCAAGAGGAAGATGAAGTATTGTCTAAAACAATTTAGAATCATTGTGAAGTAGAGGAAGCATCATCCTCTCATTCTGTTGATCTAGTCAAAACACTTCTACCCGCTCTTC
This sequence comes from Sequoia sempervirens, assembly GCA_007258455.2. Classification (NCBI taxonomy): domain Eukaryota; kingdom Viridiplantae; phylum Streptophyta; class Pinopsida; order Cupressales; family Cupressaceae; genus Sequoia; species Sequoia sempervirens. Next base: position 126,436,777 of record VDFB02000003.1, on the reverse strand, counting down.
CTTCAGCAAAACTTCCTGCAACAACAGGTATGTCTCATATATTGCTACCACATGAACTTGAGGTACCAAGCATTAGTGAAGCAACTATGATAGAGTTAACTACACAAGTGAAAGTGTCAGAAGGAAAGTATCTAAACATTAACAACATATTGAGTGAAGAACAACAATTGTCATTGACAAACTTACTGAAGACCCACCAACATGCATTTGCATGGGACTATCATGATATGAAGGGATTTTACCCTAAGTTTTGCACTCATAGGATATACATCAAAGATGATTGTACACTAGTGAGGTAGCTACAAAGAAGAATTAACCCTGCACTAAGAGAAATTGTGAAAGGGGAACTACAAAAATTGCTAGATGTAGGATTTATCTACCCCTTTTCAGATAGCTAGTGGGTGTCTCCATTGGTGATTGTTCCCAAAAAGGGAGGGAAGTGGCAAGTTTGTGTTGATTATAGGGAACTCAATGTTTCCACCAAAAAGGACCATTTTCCTCTACCTTTCATAGATCAAGTTATAGATTCACTTGCAGGAAAGCAATATTTTTCCTTTCTAGATGGATTTAGTGGCTACAACCAGATCCAAATTGCACCTGAGGACCAAGATAAAACCACCTTTACCTAGCCATGGGGGACTTATTCCTACTCAGTCCTTCCATTTGGCTTATGCAATGCACTTGAAACTTTTTAGAGGGCAGTCATTAGCATATTTTTAGATATTTCTCATGATTGCATGGAAATTTATACAAATGATTTTACCACCTATGGTGTTGATTTCAATGAAGCATTGGTGAATCTCAGGAGAGTCCTACATAGATGTGAAGACCACAATCTATCTCTAAACAGTGAAAAGTGCTTCATGATGATGTAGGAAGGTGTAGTCCTTGGCCACTACATCTCTCACCAAGGAATTCAAGTAGATCCTACAAAGATTAAGGTGATAACAAATCTACCTACACCTGCAAAAAAAAAGATGTTAGGAGTTTCTTGGGACATGCAGGCTATTATAGGAATTTCATCAAGAACTTCAGTAAAATAGCAACACCATTGTACACTCTTCTCACCAAAGATGCTGATTTTCAGTGGAAAGAAGACTGTGGCAAGGCATTTTCTGATTTGAAAGCATCCTTGCATCATAAAGAGGTAGTGCAAAATTAGAGAATCAAATGGCATGACAAATTCATCAAGGACAAGAAATTCCAACCAGGAGATTAGGCCTTGCTCTATGACTCAAGGTATCAGGATAATGCAGGAAAATTACAGACAAGGTGGCTCAAACCATATGAGGTTGTTGAAGTCTTCCCCAATGGGGTTGTTCAGCTCACTACCATTAACCCTATTAGATTTAAGTTGCTTGTCAATGGTCATCTCCTCATATTGTATCACAAGCCGACTTCCAAGGAGGACTTCCTGTAGCAATTCACTTAGCATGCAACACCTGAACTTCCTATAGCTGAAGGAAGCGGACCTAGTGTCCCTCCTTCTAGATAACTCAAGTACGTAAATTGTCATAATAAAGACTACCACTTTTGTGGGAGTCCACTTCTTCACCCATCCACCCATCCATCTCCACCTTTCTCTCTTTCATCACGTCTCCATAATTTCACTTCATTCCATCATAACTTCACTCCATTCCACTCCACTTTCATTAATTGCTCAATTGACCTCTTAAAAGGTGACCGATACTTTCTCCATAATCTTTGTAATAGATCTTCCAAGAATCTAGGTACATGCACATCAAGTTGTTATCTCTTAATTGTCTTTTAGTACATTCATTTAGTAAATTAATATAGACATTCTCCATAACATGTCATTATTCCCTACCCTATCAAATTGTCATAACTCTCGTGCATGTGAGGACACATGCTCAAATTTATGTTGGGGGGAAGTGTGAATACTATATCCACATGTCTGACCATATTGGTTCACGTCAGCAAAGTTTAAATTGAGTCGATTCAAATTTTGAGTGAGATGATAGCTTGCATGTGTGAGGTGATTTCAACCACCGCCATTTTTCTTGATCATAGCCTTCATTTAATACTCCTTTACTACCTTCATTTCTCCTATCATAATCTTAAGCCAAAAAAAAATAAAAAAAGGTAAAATTTAGACAACACTGGCATTGGAAATTTCACAGTGTTGCAGGAAGGAGAAGTTTAGTTTTCAGACGAAGATTGCAGGAAGGGAAACTTTGCAGAGTGATAGTTTGATTGCAGACAACTGAACAATGAGAGGTGGGTTAACCAGAAATGAACCCATGGTTCATGATACATTATTGCAGGATGTACCTTCATAGGATGAGTTCAGAAACTGTGGATGGTTAGATTATTTCCTAAAGCTTAATGTTTTTGATGAAGACGTTGCATTGGAATTTTCCTAGACATTGTCTGAAGGGAAGGCCACGGTAAAAGGGTTGGAAGTAATGGCTAGTGAAAAAAGAATTGCAAAAGTTACAGGGTTGTCTGCCGACGATGAGAATTACCCTGCTTCCAAAGATGCAAGGTCAGTTAGGGCTGAATTTATTGAACCTGGTAAGCCTCTATTGAGTGTGGATAAACAAGGTGCAAAAAGAACCTCTCTACCTAAGCCATGGAAGCAAGTAGTTGTTCATGTTGTGAAGTACATTACCTACGAAGGTCGTCAGTTGAATCTACACTTTGTGCACTTCAAAATTCTAAATCATATGAGGCACAAGAGAAGAATGAATGTGGCAAATGTGATATACCACCTTCTCTCAATCATGGCGATTGAGACCCAAAAAGGTAGGGATAACTCTATTTCCCACCAACATCTGATCAAATTGTTAGTTGGGAAGTCTTTGCATGATGTGTCTGACATGACTTGGGAAGAATTCTTAAAAAATGATCAAATTAGACTAGAGCATTTGTGACCTAGGGTTTTGCTACAACCTTGTAGGGCTAGTAGAAGATTGAGCACAACTAAAGCCACCCCTGATGCCTCAACTTCTGGCACATGACCTAGTGTAAACCCTCCTATAGCTGAACAAACCATAGAGATTAGTTCTTCTGAGGTAGAGCATTCAAACAAAGGAAGTTCCTCTTCAAATTCTAATGATGATGTTCCTCTTGGAATATTAATGAGAACTAGGGCACAAAGAAAGAGGCAAAAATAAGGAAGGGAAAAGCTAAAAAAAACTATAGGAAAGGAAATGCCAAGCTCAAAGAAACAGAAGGCTGACATTGTTTTTCCTGCAGCCAAAGAAAAACATGAGAGCCCTCCTAGGAAAACAAGACTAGTTGGGCCGGCCTTTGGTGTATCTCCAGAGGGAAGCCCTAAGCTTAGAGAAACATTACAAGAGGACATAGAAGCTCCAATGGGGCAGGTGAACATCGAGGAAAAGGACATATTTGAGGAGGTAACAAACATAACATTGGCATATCTTGCTAATATCACTGAACAAGTTGAAATTCAAGAGTTTGAGGAGAATTAGGAACTCCTGCAGCAAGAGCAGAAGCAAGAGTTCCTACAACAAGAGCAAGAACAAGAGGCCCTGCAACCAGAACTAGGAGAACAATCAGTACCCCTGCAACCGAAATTGGTTAAACAAACAAAAACCCTGCAGTTGGAGCCACATGAAGAGCAAGTAGTAGTGCTAGGAAAAATTATGGTAGGAATACACATGCCCTTTGATTTTTCAATGCACATGGTAGCTATGAATTTATGGAAAGAGATGCAAAGAAGGGAAGAAGAATGGAAAGAGGAGAAACTCGGGTTGAAGAAATAAATTCAAATGAGAGATGAGGAGATTGAAGATAAGTATGCAGAAATTGCTACTTTAAAGAAGAAGGTGGATAATATGGTAGCCTTAGTACCTCAGCTATTATAATATAGGACTCCTCTAAGGGTCTATGCTATGTATTTGAAGGAGAAGCATCTTTCTTTTAAACTAGCAAGGATTGTTTCAGGTTTGAATCCTTCCATTGAGACTCCTCTTGAATTTTTCAATGCTTATCGGATTGCTCTTCCTGAAATGAAGAATTTGTTGTGTGAATTATATTTGCATAATTATGCTGTGACCCAAGACCATGATTGGAATCCACTGTTGTATGTTGGGGATGTCCAATTAAGGGCATTCATGTCTTGGATATAGAATGAGATTAGTTGGGGAAAACAGTTCAGGACTTATAGGCAAATTGAATCCAACACTCCCCTGTCCATTAGGTTGAATCTAGGAATCCAGGAGACATTTTCATGGATTGGCACAAAACTATTTACATACCAAGCTATGGTAGTAGGATCCTATCTAAGAGAGAAGTAGTTTATAAAGAATATGAAGAGGTAGCGAAAACCGCAAGGGAATCTATGATGGGATACTTGTCACAAAGGTGGAACAACCTTACTGACGAGCTAAAAAAAGTTGAGCCTCACTCTATGTAGAACTATGCTACAACATTGAAGAGGGTTGATAGATATATACAAATTGGAAGGACAAAAGGACAGTTTTGGTTTCCACTAACTTTTCAGCCACCTATCCTATTGTGGCTTGTGCCAAATTTCAGGTATTACTAGTATGATAAGCTACAGAGAGACAAAGATGGAGTTGTTTGGACAAACAACAAGGGTTCTATTGGGATCCTAATTCATGCATAGTAAGAACTTATGTAAGACAACTCGCAGTTGAAAATTTTAGGGCATTAACTAAGCAAAAGAACAACTCTTCCTCTGTTGGAGGACCAATAAAGCCTTAGGTTGGGGGGATTGATGAGTCCAGTTTATGACTCAATTTTGATAGAATTTTATTGTCTATTTGTCATAGTTGTCATAGACTTTGATGCTTGGATGTTGATCTTTTTATGATATTTCCCCAAAACCATAGACATTGGGCATAAGCTTATTTTTACAATTTTTAATGACATTGACATGCTATATGAACTATCTGTGTTGATTTTACATGTGGATTAATGAATGCTAATTTGAGATAGTTATGGATATGCAATTGTTGTGTGTACCAATATTGTTATGCTGATATGATTAGTAGCCTACAAAATTGAGGAAGATTCTGCTAGCTGTTCATTCGCCATAACGGTCAACAAGGTGGTCATTCAAAGGTATTCAATGGAGGGAAGACTCTTGACGACAGGAGATTCCTCATTCAAATCAAAGTTGTAACCACCTTCTAAATGGTCTTAATTGTTTGTTGAATGAATATAGGCATTACTATTGTGCTAAATCTGCGTTAAGGCAAACATGTTTGACCAAATTCCATGCACGCGTAACCGCCTCTCCACTTTTTATGCTTTCCCTAAAGTGGCGTCCTCCTAATCTATCAGAGTTGACCACCTTGCTAGGTGATTAGTTAGTAGCTTTTCTTCCTTAAATAAGACTCAAATGCTCCTTCTCAGAAGGTTGATTGATCTAATGGTGTACTCACATTCTTAATTTTTCAATAAAACAGTCATGTTGCTCTATTGTACTTGTGTTTTTCAATGAATAAAATGAGTCTATAAGTTCATGAATCTAAGTTTACATTTGTATTAAGGGATACTCACCCAAGGGGGGCCACTTGGTGAGAATTCCTTAAGACAAATGTAAACTCAAATGCACAAACTTATAAACTCATTTTATTCATTGGAAAACACAAATACAATAGAGCAACATGACTGTATTACTAAAACATTAAGAATATGAGTACATCATCAGATCAAGCAACCTTCTAAGAAGAAGCATCTAAGTCTTATTTATAGGAATAAAAGCTAATAACTAATCACCTAGCAAGGCATTCAACTCCAACAGATTAGGACACCACTTTATGGAAAGCATAAAAAGTGGAGAGCAGTTACACATGCGTGAAATATGGTCAGGGGCATGTTTTCCTTAATGCAAATTTAGCACAAAAGTAACACCTATATTCACTCAACAAATAATTAAAACCATTTAAAAGGCAGTTACAACTTCGATTTGAATGAGGAATCTCCAGCCGTCGAGAGTCTTCCCTCCATTGACCTTTGAATGACCACCTTGTTGACCGTTATGGCGAAAACCAACAGGCAGAATCTTCCTCAATTTTGTAGGCTGCTAATCATATATGCATAACAATATTAGTATGCACAACAATTGCATATCTATAACTATCTTAAAGTAGCATTCATTAATCCACATGTAAAGTAAACATAGATAGTTCATATAGCGTGTCAATGTCATTAAAGATTGTAAAAATAAGCTTATGTCCAATGTCTATGGTTTTGGGGAAATATAATAAAAAGATCAACATCCAAGCATCAAGTTCTATGACAACTATGACAAATAGACAATAAACTTCTATCAAAATTGAGTCATAAACTAGACTCATCACTTATAAGGATTAACTTGCACATATTTACATCTACTTATATTCATGCAAAGCCTTTGTCATAATTAAATTAGTTGTCTCATGTATATTCCAACAAGTGGAGTCAAAATAAACATTATCAGGTCAATGACCTATACTAGATCTATGAGGTGAATGGAAAGAATGGGAAAAAGCCTACAAGGCTAAGAAAAAAATAACATGGTTGAAGAATTTAGCACACTTAATTCCAAGCTATGAATACCATAATTTTTTTTAAAAGTTAATAATATTAATGTATTCTTAGACTAGTTCACAACTTCAAATGACTATTGTGCAACTTTCAAACCCTAAGTCTCAACAACCTAATTTTCCAAATATGTGAAGGAAGGAGGAAAAGAAATTCAATTTCAAGGAGGCATTGAGTTATGGTGCCTAGTATGTGGCTTGCAAGTGCATGCAATATCAATATCCCTCTCCTCCAACGATGTCTCCCTTCATTCTTGGTGCACTTGTTAACTAGGGCACCCCCATTATTGTTCATCACACGACCATTGTTTCATAATTTTTTTGGATGGTTTTGTCTATGATCAGGTGGAATATCTACAAAACTATGCCCTCTTTGTAGATTCATAAAAAAATGGCCGAAGTTATGTGATCTTCATACTTGGATCACAAAAAATTGGAAAGAATACATGGAGGAAGAAATATGCATTTACCCTTGTGCTAGGGGATTTTTTATTCATGAATTTAACTCTCTTGAAGATAAGGAATTGGTGCTAAGAAGTGGTCCATGGATCTTCCAAGGAGATTTCTTATGTATAAAACCTTGGTCCCCTTCTTCCAATCAATGCATAGAGTCCTCTTCAGCTTTTTTCTGGGTATAATTACCTTACCTCCCTTTGCAATTTTGAGAACTATAGTGTTTGTAGGACATAGGAAATGGCTTAGGTAAGTATTAGGTCATACTTCAAAAGAAACAATAAAAATTATGAAATCTCCACTTGTGCATGTTTATATGTTGAAATGGATCTATCCAAAGGTATTTATGCAAAGATATCGCTGATGGTTGGTAATAGATCTTGGAGGCAACATGTAGATTATGAAAAAAAATCTTTTAGATGCAAGCAATATTTTTCTATGGATCATCTCACCTCCTAATATCAAAATCTTCAAGCTCATGAGTGAGGCCACCAAATCTTATGTGGTAGGCCCTCTTGGTGGATTGGGGTAGATCCCCAACACTATGTTATTCCACCTATCACTCAAAAGGACATAGTTGAACTCCTCAAAATATTTTAGTAGTTGATCTGAAGCCAAGTTCACCTCCTTCAATTGGTCTACATGGGACCATGCATGCGGAAAATTCTAATTTCATTATACTAATAATATTATTGAACATGGTGGATAATTCAACTTCCATGCCTTATGACTTCGCGATCTCCCCTAAGTTGCAAGGGACTTTCGTGGTTTTCGATAATGGAAACAACTCAAAAGGAAAAATAGTCATGTTCCTATTTCCTCATCTCAAATAAAACTCAAATGGAAAAAAATAAAGAGGAAGAAATCCCCCTATTAAAGTACAAGTATCAAATGACACTAAGATCAACAAAGAAAGGGGAAAACTCTCAATAAATGTGTAATACTACATAACACAGCTAGTTAAGGGTTGATGCAAATTTACTTTGTTTGATTTATTTACATAGGAGTGGACCCCATGTCCATAACTTATATAAAAAAATTAATGTATTCTTCATAAATTTTGTGGTCAAAATGTATACACCGGGTTTGTTGAGGTTCAATGATATTAGGAACAATAGGGAGAGCAATGTGAAAACATAAAATATAAGATATAATGGTCATAAAGTGGGAAATGATGAAACTTGAAGGTATAGAATCTCTAAGAGAAGATGTCTATTAAAAAAAATGTAATCCATAGCTAAAAGTATGCTAACAAAAGGGAAGCATGTGAATCCACTAGAGCACATAAATTGATTAGTACTATTGAAGACTAACATGCCACATGAATTCCCTAGACTGATTAAGTGTTTCTCATGTGAATAAATTTCCCTATGAGAAAAATTGTGTTGAAGGCCTTCATTTCTATGTCTATTGATTGAGTCATCATATAATTCAAGTAGATTTCATACATAGTATATTGTATGCATCCAACTCAAGCACTAAAATTATCAATTAAAAGGATATCGTCAAGAGAGGGAAAATTTGTTATTTTTTGTTATAGATTAATGAACAAAGAGTTATAGATATTTGAAGTTGTATATGGGGATGATTGTGGATTAAAGTAACAAGCACCAAAGGAAATCACTTAATAAATATCTTTCTTTAATGACACCCACAAGAATATAGCATGTACATCATTATCCTTTAGCTAAATGAAGGGGTTCAAATTATCTTTGTCTAGGCATGAAATTCCAACAAATCCCTTATAGCCAAAATGGTGTATCATCTTATACAATGAGAACTAAGAGTTGACCAATAAAGTAGGATGTGTTTTTCATTGATATCATAAGTTTTTATGAAGAGGATCATGTCTCAATTATGGATTATCTCTTTTATATAACTTGTTGAAAATAATATCAAAACCTTACAATTCCTTGCAACAATTGAGAGTGTTGGGGTCTCAAGGCCTAGGAATACAAGAAAAATATAGAGGATAGAGAATGTCATGTTTTAGAAAACCTAGGGAGGTGCATCCTTGGTCTATGCTCTACCATTCCAAATTATTTCCCACTAACCTTGCTTAATAGCTCCAACCATATTTAATTTGTTATCTTTGAACTCTTCATTCTAGCTTTGTGTGATATCCTTATTTGTGTAAAGCTTCTTTAGAATGATGAAAATAACTTTTTTTTTATTGAAGAGTGTGGAGCCTAAATTGATAGGTCATGAACTAAGAGATAATGGAATGGTCCTTGTTGGTGTGAAGTTATATTCACACATTATCATAACTTTATTAAGGGTTCTTTATTAGGAAGATATTTTCTTATTTTTAGTTTGTGAATCTTGTGACATGTATCGTGAGATTGCTTCTCCCACTTTGTTTATTGGAAAATGTGGATGCATGTCTTCTTTTATTTTTAATTTGTGAATTAATGAATAAGTGCACCTATTCACATTTTGCATTAATTTCTCTAGTTTTTCTCTTGTGTAGAGTAATTACTATGGATATCCCTAGCTCTTGTAGAGATACCTATAAACTTTAGTATGGTATCAAAGCTCCAGATCTATAAGCTTATTCTCTTATTTTTTAGATATTTGGCCAAGAGATTTCAAATGATGTATCTAGGTGCAAAAAAATCTCTTTGTCTCACTTAGAAGATGTCAAAACCATTGGATCCATATAGGACATGTCAAATTTGGGCTCAAGAGCTTTCCAAGCAATTTTCATTAGAAGCCACATGAATTTGTGAATAGTGATTTCAATGGTGAATAGTGTTTTTGGCATGAAAAGTGCTTCCATTGATGAATATTGGTTTTAGTCATGAACATTATTTTTAGGTTGTGAATAGTGTTTTTAGCCTCTTTTGATTACATAAGGAGGAAATTTTATTTCAGAGGGTATGTCTTGAGCATACAATACCGCTTTTTGGAAAATAAATAGGCGTTGGAAAGTTGGTTCTAAGCTCTTGAAGGATGTACTAATAATTTTTCTTGATTTTGATATCATTTCATTTTATTGTTCACCGGAGTTCAAATTACTCTTTTAGTTGTAGCGTCGTAAATTGTCACCCTTAACAATTTCACACTATGTTTTGCTCCCCTTAAGTACTTGGACCTAATTATGCATCTAATGTCCTAAATTATGAATTTCATGGCTCATTTAGATATTTACCAAGAAAACCTAGATTCTCAAAACCAAAGCAAACATTTAATATTTTGCTCCCAACACTTTACACTTTGCAAAATAGGGCTAGGACTAAGTCATCCTAGGCCACTTGGTCCCCCTTTTTTGCCTCAAATTTTTAATATGTCATAGTTAGCATTTTATTATTTGAATTTCAAATGTCAAATGTCGACTATTGAGATTTAATTTTTAGGAAATTAGATTGATTTCATATAAATACATAGTATTTTCACCATTTCAAGGAGAAGAGGCAATTTTGGAATCAAGATCATTATCAAGCAATTATTATCAAGTCAATTTTGGATAAGCTCTCTTTTATCAAATTTTCCATTACAGAAGTGGAAACACCAACATGAGGTTTGACCGAGGAAAGCCCCTATATAACACAACCCTTTGTCTCTCTTTGAATGTGCGGGTTTTAGATCTAAAGAAGATTGGAGGAATATTGAAGATCATCCATTCATGGTTACATTCAAACCCTACAACTTGACAACATACAAAAACTTAGTTAAATCTCAGCACAACGAAGATCCAACAATGAAACCCGAAAGGAAGAAGGCTCTGAGCAAGCTCTAGAGGAATGTAAAAATAGATTCCAATTTTAGTTACAAGGACATAGTCACCCTAGGTGACTCAATCCTCCAAAATTAGGCTCAACTTTGTGTGGTAGGTGCACAAAACTTTTCCCTTTACAAATACAATCTTAGATTTGACTTTTAGTTTCTATTTTCTCTATATTTGCATCATAACCATACATTCTCATAGTCATCTAGCTATATCATTGCTTTTTTATAAAAAATACATTTCAAAAACCCAAACAATTTAGATCTAGGGCTAATTGGCTCACCTTTTAGGTTGCAATTCTACTTCATTCCCTTGTCGATCTAAATTCTAATGTTTTGTATTGAAAAGTAATGATCCTAATTAAACCCTAAGATTGCTTTTTCCACATTATATTAGCTTCCAAGATTATAACAATTTCTCCCAAAATCTCCATTTTTTGAAGGTAAATGTGTTGGAAAGGTATTGAGAATCTATTCTTAGTGATCCATGTAATTTTTATACATTTAAACCCAAGTATGCATTATTTATTTTATCAATTATTTACATTATGGTTGATATCCTAGAAATTTTACCACTTGGAGAAGTTCTATTTTCTTGAGTAGACTTCATTTTATCTTATTGGTGTGTTGATATTATTGATTTCTAATTTATTTTCTCGAGGAGAGTATCATGAATATTTCTACTCATCCTTTTTGTGGTTATCTTAAACAAGGATAATTTTCAGTCTTGGTGAAGGGTATCTTGAAACATTTTAGGTGGCTTAATATTTTTCCTTATCTTCATAGACTTGTACCTAAACCAAATACACCTAGGAGAAAGTTAGCATGGGGAAATAATATTTGATCATATTGTAATATTGATTTGTTCCACTCTTGATTATGACACTATGTGTGTTATTTCAAATATTGAATGTCCAAACATACTTTGGACCAAGATTCGATAGATATATGGAGATTGTCATGTGTCACTATTCCTAGATGATCATGCTATGGATTGCCTCATATTTGTTGATGATACAACTAATATACCCTATGATGATGATAATAATTTGGAGGAGCTTGAATATTTTGAAGGTCTTAATATTTTGATGATCCAAAAACTTCTCCTTTTGCTCCTTATCTTCCTATCAATATCAAATCTCCATCATTTGTTGCTACTTTAGAGTCTAGTGTTGCTTCTTTGAGATCTTCCATTGATTCTTTGTAGAAAATTTTTTTCAGTATTTTGGATCCACCTTATTCATAATCTTATTTACCAAACATTTCATCCTTATTTATGGAGTCTCACATTTATGATTTGGAGGGTTTTTTAGAGGATTTGTATTACCTCTTTGATGGTACTAATATCATCACATTTTTTTATGTTTTCATATGTATTTCACAATTTCTTCTCTCTTGATTCTATTTCTTTGATTATGCATTCAATTCTTGTTTTGGAGGAGAAATCTTATTCTAGCATAAGGACACTAGCATTGGATTTAGAGGAACCTATTTAGATTTGGGTTCCTTATTTAGCTAGATTATGGGAATTAATTCTACATTCACCAATGGATTTGTTTCTTTTGAAGGGGAGGAATATTATTTTAGACAATTAATTATTTTTTGTCTTAAAGTATTCAACATTGGTATTAGAGTTACTTCTTTGTGAAGAGGACACAACATCTCATTCATTCACTCTCTCCTATGGGGCTATTCATTATGTATTTATGATGGATTTTTTTATTTATGATCTATCACTTGTACATACTTATTTTTTTCTCTTTTTGAGAGAGTTTTTTCCTACCTGAATTTTTTCCTTTACTCTTGTTATGAGAGATATTTGTTAGTATATGAGTACTTGATTAGGCCTTGTTGCTAGGAACCATCTCCCTTTTTGGATTGTGTGTGTAGCCTCCCTAAGTTGCACTTAATGCGGGTGTTGGTGTTAAGTTGTATTCACATTATCATAAGTTTATTAGGGAGTCTTTAGTAGGAAGTTATTTTCTTATTTTTAGTTTGTGAATTTTGTGATGTGTCATGAGATTTATTTTACCACTTTGTCTAGTATTGGAATATGTGGATATATATCTTCTTATATTTTTCATTTGTGAATTAAATGAATGCACCTATTTATATTGTGTATCAATTTATTTAGTTTTTCTCTTGCTTAATAGTTAGATCTCTTGTGTAGAAGAGTTACTATAGAGATCCCTTGCTCCTATAGAGCTACCTATTATCTATAACAATCTTGAGTGAACCAAGCTCTCTTATGAATGGTTCCCTTATATTTTCAATGATAGTATGAAAAAATTTTAATTGATTGAAGTGGATCATCTTGTTTCTTTAATACTCTAATTTTAGGAGTAAGGGACTTGAGATGCCTTTATCTATCCTTCTCAAATATTGCTTGTATACTACAACCACCATTCCTTAACCATCTATGCTAAAGTTGTATCCATAGGTTCAACATTGGAAGAAAGCTCATTTTGGTTCACAAGGCTTGATGACACATTTGATTTAAGGATTTCAATAATCTTTGAAGTCTCATGTATATTTTGAATATTTGTGATATAAATTTTTCATGAAATTACCCTTGAAAATTAAAAGGGAGATAGAAAAATAAAGGATATTATACTCCTTTAATTAAAATGAGCATTAATAAAGAGTATTTATATAAAATATTTTAAAAGAGGAGAAATAATTACATCAGAGGTGTAACTCTATAATGGTAGCACACCTAGTAGCACCCCAACACATCTATGAAAGAAAATCATGAAAGGAAAACACATGTCAGTCGTAATCTCAAAACATATGAGATTAGGAATAGTTTTTTTACAAATGAGAGGAAAGTTTCCAAATTCATTAGTAGTGGTAGTAGATCAAATGTTGAGTCACTAGCAGATACTATGATTTATATAGAAAGTTGCCTCTAAGAAATACACCTCTTATATGTAGTAGGAACAGATAAGGATAGCTAGTTTTTCACTTTGAATTGTATTTAAACAAGATGAAGGCAAATTGTTGGTTCATAAGAATTGGGTACTTTCTCGATTTAGATTGTTGGATCCTAAAAAATTTGTCTTGGTAGTATCCTTTGAGATTTCCCTTGTATGTAGAGACATCAATAGAGAAAATTTTCCCCTGCTAATGTTTGGAAAATTTGTAGAGGTTAAGGGAGATAAAGGAAGATATCATGTGCATTGTAATTACTCTCACATTCATTACAGTTGCCTTGTTGCAAAAGACATCACCTACTACCACAAGCACATTGTAAGTAAAACCTATGCCTAATCCTTTTGTTGTTACTATCTATTACAATTCGTGAATAATTTATTTCTATCAAAGAATTCACAAGCCTTGTCTGTGCTTTCTCATTTGATTTGCATGTCTACCAAAGTAGTTTGCATGTCTGCTAGATTTGTCTATTGCACAGATCAAGGTATTTTTCATGCTTGGAAAAATTCTCTATCCCTTATACTTTGATGGATGACCTTACCTTGTTGCAAATATCCCATTTTGAAAATTATGAAGATAAATTTGTAGGGAGGATGTTGGTAAGAATTGGATGTACACATGCTAATTGCATTTTCTAGAATGTTTCTAAAGTCTTTTCACCAAATCCATTTTATGCATATCCAAAAAAATTAGTTTTGCCCCATGCCTTTCACTTTCTACACCAAATCAACTACTATGAATGTCAACATTGCTTTTGAATCATTAATAATGGATGCCCATACCCTATTGAAATCTTCCATTTAGTGTAGGTAGAAATCTTCCAATGACAATTAATTTTGGCTCTATGTCTCTCAATTAAATTTACATAAAAATTTCTAAAGATTTTTCAAGAAATCCATTTCGTGCATATATTGCTATCATAACAACTGTTAGACCAAGTTTTTTTAGGCAACCTTTGAAACAATCAAGCATTATTGTTTTTAGAAACTCATAAGTAATTGATATCATTGACCTAAATCTTTGCACAATATGATTCATTTGTATATATCATGTGTGCCATAATTTCTCTCACATTCATTGCAATCACCTTGTTGTAGAAGACATCACCTACTAGGCCAAGAGCACATTGTAAGTAAAACCTATCTCTAATCCTTTCATCGTTACTATCTATTGTCATCCGTGAAGACTTTATTTTTGTCAAAGACTTCATGCGCCTTGTCTATGCTTTCCCATTCAATTTGGATGTCTACTAGAGTTGTATATTGTACAAATCAAGGTAGTCGCTATCATGTTTGGCAAAATACTTGTTGCAAAGATCCTTTTTTTTTATGAATAGGCATTAAATTAGAGATTAAAATACATATTCACAAAAAAAGTGGGTGGTAAGAAGGCACACCCCAAGAGTCACATGGGTAAAACCCAGAAAAGCAAAAATAACCAATCACATGGGAAGATCCTAGAAGTCCATAATAAAAAACATGAAAAAGGCCATTAAGTGGCCAAAGCAGTGTTGACAGAGCCAAGAGGGTCTCTGTCATCCATCTTCTTCCCCCATACATCAGCGGGGTCTAGAGTGATGTCGAGAGGTGGACCCCAACCATCATCATCTTCATTTTTTTTAGCTTTATCTTCCTTGCATCGCAGCGAGATTGCAAGTGCAAGTCACAGAAAACTCTTATCAGAGTTTTGCCAACCAGAGCCAAAAGCAAGAGGGTCATCAAAGGGCCACCTGGAACTGCCACCACTGCTCCCCACAACTCCCCCAGAGGGCCACCCTTGGCCAGCCCACAGAGGAGGAGAGTGGGTCCACCTAGGAGGGCCAGAGCCATGCCGAAGAGGAGGTTGAGAGTAGGGGTGCACAAAACCACTCTGCTACTAGCCTCGAGAAGGTGACCGACCATGGGAGGAAGTGGGTGAGGTGGGCACCTGAGCCACAGTACACGGGGCATTTCCCCAATGGTCCAAAAGCACCTGCAAGTGAGCCACCTCAAGGGAGACTTTGTTAGCTTGCACCAGAATCTGTAAGAGCACATTAGAACAAATAATAGCTTTAGAATACAAAGAAACATTTTTATCCATTTAAGTATGAGAAAATATGCAAGAATTTCTGTCTTTCCAGATAGTGAAGAGGATTTCCACCCTAAAAGTGTGCCAAAGTTGGGTATACTTAGTAGGAAGTTTGGGCGAGTCACCCAGCAGAATCATATGCTAGGAAAAAGGCTTCGATCGAAAGGGTTGAAAGAAGTCATGAATCCAATTCCAAAATTTTTGAGCTCTAGTGCAAAACCAAAAGAGATGCTTAAAAGACTTGACTTTCCCACAGAAAGGGCAGCGAGGGTCCTGGACCCCTAGGTGAACAAGCCAAGAATCCACATGCAAGCCTTGGAAAATAGTACACCAAGCAAAGTGAGCAAGCTTTGACTCAACACTTGCAGACCAAGTGGAAAATAATCTTTTTCACCAGACATGAGCAGGAGATTGAAGAAGCCACCTCTGGTTCAGACTTTCAATCATAGGAAAGTGCAGTGAAAGCCACCTATAGCCAAGCCTATACTTGTAGTTTCTAAAAGGGGTATCTGGGTACCACTTCCAGTCCTTCCACTAGGGCTTGGTCCCACGAATTCCCACCTTATGAAGCATTTAAATAGGAATAGCACTCACCAAACCATCATAAGTAACATGGTCCTGGTTTTGCAGTTTGTAAAGGGCACAAAAATCTTCCCATGGCATGATGCGCATTGTGGGTATGTGAAAAATCTGTTGTAAAGTTTGAATGCCTTTCTTATGAAATTTGAGTGCCTTAAGCCAAGGTGATTTAGCCAGAAGTTGGCCATTGCTAGCAAATAGAGGTAACCACCAAAAATTTTGTTAATTGAGCGAAAGCTCATCACGAAATCTAGAGCCATTCCAGCGGAGCCAGGGCTTAACAACCTCCCAGGCTTTCCAAATGCTAAAGATCCTATTTTGAAAATTACTAGTATATATATCTTAAATAGAATCTATATATAATATACTGAGAGATATCATTTTTGAGGCGTGTATTTTTAATTAATAGTGATTATTTTTAATTAATAATAAAAAACATACACTTCAAAAATGCTTTCTCAACGTATTGTATATAGGTTATATTTAAGATATATATGCTAATTATATTTGTTTACATAATTAGTAAAAAGACAACCTATGTGAAGGGGTGTGATGGATTAAAAACCATCCCTTAAGGCTTATATAAAGCATTTATGTGAGACTTGGAAAAGTGTCATGTTGATTGATCTCGCTCAAGGAAGAAGAAGGTGGTTTGGTGGGCTATGAGCATTAGAGATGGGGGTACACAAAGCGTGTCCAACTTGGGGTAGAGAGTACACTCAGGATTGTATTGGTTAGGGATTTGGTGCAAATAAGAACATGCTATGTTTTTACACAAGTTCTTTAGAGTATGTCATGGCTATGAGGGCCAAGACCACTAAAATATTCTTAGGGTGAGAGTGGAATTTATGAGTGTTGTGGTTTAGGTAAGTGTTGAACTTATTATTATTAAAAGATATTTAGAATTAGAAATAAATGAGATGCAGTTGATTTAATTAAATTCTCAAAATGGGGTGGTGGGCCTAGCTTGATTGGCTAAATCATCTTGTTGTAGGCAAGAGGTCATAAGGTCTAGTCTCTCCATCATCCTCATGGTACTAGAGCACATGTCGCGCCAATGTCATTGGTCACATGAAAAAAATTACCAGGCACACTGCAACTTATAGGGGGTGGCTACCCAATTCCGATTCCTACAGTCTAAAAAAAAATCAAAATATATTATTTATTTTCTTTTGATAATACAAATTATTGTATGTAATTTTATATATATTAATGACATGGATTTTGATATGCTTAAGTCTTAAGCTAGTTAATAATGATAACTAGATATTTTTTACATTTGTATCTAAATTATGGATAAAATTTATTATCTTTAAATTTAGATAATAACACTAATAAATTTATTTCCATATAGATTTAACTCTAATATATTAAATCTATCTAGTTTTATACTCAAAGAATAGTAGCTTTATATTATTGGAGCCTAGTTCTAGGAGTTGGTCTTCTTGTAAACTTTCATGTATGTTCACTGTTCACTATCATAATCTAAAAATCATGTCTATCATTGTAATGGAATATCACAACTATAACTAAACATAGTGTAGGTGAAGCTAAGTCTTATTCCCTACTTAGAGGATATGCACTTTGCACATGGAAAGACTAGAAGATAGTAGAGTATGAAATTTATGTTCATATTTGCTAGTACTTATTTTTCCTTTAAGGTTCTCACTAGGGTAATCTATGCATATAAATATCCTTGTATGTTCCTTTACACTTCTTTGTTTCTTTTTGTCTTGGGTACTTATTATCATTAAAGTAACAAACATAATAGACTATTAAAAACTCCATCAATAATGGAAAAAAAATATTTTAGGGGGTGTGTAGTGTTGCAAAGATGATTGTTGTTGCACCAAAAGATTGACCTATTAATGCCTGATGCAACCACTAGAGTTAATGAATCCACAGGAGGCGGTTAAGCCATGTCACAAATTTGAGTGTGCTGTGCTACACAACACAAGGAGACCAAGGGTGCACACCTTGCAATAATCCCCCCCAATGCAAGTGAGGGGTTCAAACCCATGACCCAAGATCTGATACCAATTGTTGCAAAGACGGTTGTCATTGCACCAAAAGATCAACCTGTTAATGCTTGATACAACCACTAGAGTTAATGAATCCATAGGAGGCGGTTAAGCCATGTCATGAACTTGACCACTATGTTGCACAACACAAGGAGACCAAGGGTGCACACCTTGCAACATGTAGAGAGTTGACACATCAATAGTGGAAAATGGTATTTTAGGGGTGTATAGAGAGTTGACATAGAAATATATATGTTGTTGAACACTTGGAAAGAATATGTAATAATTTAAATTTTAAGGAGGCAAAGGAAATATATTTCCATGTCCTAAACTCATAAGCTACATTGTAACATATTGCACACTCAAGAATAAGGTGATTAAAAATGTGTCTAGAATAATAATCAAACCAATTAACATTATTTTCATATCAATCCTCAAATTTTCAAATATTGAATTTGAAATACGACATTGTGTTAAACCAAACTTGGGGTAAAAATCTAAAATTTTATAACTAAACATAAATATTTCATTGCTAAACATTTTTCTCCTTTAGTTCTTTCTCATCTTGATGATGGATCATAAAGTGTGCTCTAAAACATTGATGCAAACAAATTACATGTAGTTTAATCTTAAAAAAACACACTTTCATCAACATGGATTGTAAAATCTAAATTCTTTGAATATTATTGAACACTTGTGATATTGAGAGGGGGGTGACTCGGTATCCTATTAAACTATCCAATCATTAACCACCAAATTACCAAAGCATAATTAACTATTATAAGGAATGAAAGCATGAAAACATTCACAACATCACACAACACATAAACACCAAGACATTTACATGGAAAACCTAAAATGGGAAAAAATACAGTGAGGATTATCTCACAATATATTATAACTAGTTATAAGATATTATAGAAAGGCTCACTGCTAGGTGGACTCACTATCCAAGTGAGCTCACTACTCATAGAGAAAAGAAAGAGAGAAAGAAGGTTTGTGGCTACACAACGAAGATTTGAACTCATACAAAATGCATCAACCATATGTTGGACTCAATTCCTTTGAAGCTCAAAACATAGACTTAATACACTTCATCCAACTCAGATCACATGTCTTTGCTTTGCTTTACATTCGCACACCTCTTCTTAAATTTCACAACATATTCGCTCAACTTTGCAATAATTCACATCACTACTTGAATTTGAATCATGTACACACTCAATTTTTTATATCCACATTCTCATAACAACCTTGGATATATATCAGGCTTCATCGCAAACATCAATTAGGCCAGTCTAATTAGATGTAGCCCTAAAGCATACAAAACGTGCCTTGTTGGCACCTAATTCAAAGTAAAATTCCTTTGCACCAAAAACATGTAATATAGGTTAACATGGACCTATAATATCTCCCTCTTACATTCACATCACATATTTAATCTTCACAACCCTTTACATACATTAGGTCGGCCAGGTATAGGACTTAAAAGAAAAATAATCCAACTATTCATCACCACAGGACACGTGGACCTCAAAATGTCATGCCAACTGGAAAACAAAATTCTTTGACACCTATTCACATTCTCCAAAAACCACAAGGTCTAGCTAAAATCCACAGAGGAGTGCACACCATATAAGTCATAGCAAATACACAGAAAACTGTGTAAACCTTATATGTCAATCTTTTATTACTTCTATCTTTCAAACCACTTATCCTAATCAACCAAAATTCTGAATGGAGATACTATTCACAACCATAAAAAACATATTATAATCACAAAAATAAATCTCAAGGGGTGAACTAATGCGGACCGAAATACCAGAGGGCTCTTTGTACTGAATCTACCGGTGTAGACTCTTAGCAAAAATACTTAATTGTTTCTGTGTGTGGATCAAACCCTCTTGCAAAATATCTCTTCTATAGTCATCCTTAACACAATGTTGACATCCATCATGTAATATTGACATTGATTACAAATCACTAATGGCAACCTTCTTCATTCATTCAACAATCTCCCCCTTTGTCATTGATGGAAACATGTGCCAAAACAAAAACTTCTCTCCGAGTATCTCTCCCCCTTTGACATCAATGGCGAAGGTTTTGTTGGTATTAACACTTTGTATGATCCCCCTCAAACATATATACAAACTAAAATGTACTAGCTCCCCTTAATAAGTTAACCAAAAACTCCTATACCATCCACATATTTACAAAATAATTTGTAAACTTAAAAAACTAAAAGATGCATAAAAGTAGAAATGGTCGAGCTGAAGATGTTGACCCATGAAGCTTCTGTAGGATGGATTTCCAAGTAGGTTTACCTTCTTCCCAACTCTTCTTCACTGCTACAAGCATTCTATGTCGAGACTCAAGCTCCACCAATGTGTCATCTCCTTCTTCCAAGGTACTGGGGGTAAGATTTAACTTTGAAATTTTGTTAGTATCAACAAGGCCACTTGATATAGGTAAATGCTTTGTTTTCACCAAGTCCCTTAACTTCCCAAGTTGCTTGATAATCTCTTTTTTCTGGCTACGCAAGGTGAAAAATCTATCATGCAAATCTATTATAATAGACCAGGTCTAATCATATCTATCCAGTGCCAGAACATAGGAACTTGATGCATTGCTTATTTGGGACTCAATTGAGTCCATTTCATCCTTTATGCCTTGTGTGGCATTCAACCACTTCATGCAATACAAAAAAATAAAAATTCCTCTTCTTCACAAGCCTGCACTTCCTTCAAACACTCTAACTTTGTTATGTGTAAATGCACACTTATTTGTGATCTCTGAAAACTTCTTTTTTGTAAGCCTCATCTCAACTTATGTCTCAACTTGTCCTTTTAGATAGGAGACATATTTCTTGAAGGAATCAATCGACAACTTAAATCTTTCTATTGTAGACAAAGATGTATCAACATTAGTTTTGGGTGTTACCTCCTATAATGTATTTATAGCTTCATCCATCAATTCACCACTCCTTTGGTGTGTTTCAATAATTTATTTTCTATATGATGCATGAAACACATCACCTAGCTACAACTTATGAATTGGAGATATCTTATCTAAATCTACACTGCCCTGCTACATGGGCAACTGCAATAATTGAGAAGAAACTACTGTTCAAAACCTTAAATTCTTGGACAAAAGACCTTTTAAGGGATTATCGAAGGAAGATTTATTGGAAGGCTTAGGTAACTCCTCATATTTCTTAGCTTCTTCATTCTTTCTGGTCTCAGTGTCCTCTTCTTCCTCTTCCTTTTCTTCTTCACTGGAGGCCTTATCTTTATCTTTGTCTTCAACTTCTCTTCTCTCCTCTTCTCCCTTGTCCTTGTCCTTCTCTCCTTGCTTATTCTCTTCACTCTTGTCTTTATTTCCTTCCTTCTCACCATCATCTCCTTTATTTTTGTCACTTTCCTTACCTTATTCTTTATCAACATCATGCTTTTCACCTTCACTGGTGTCCTATTCTGTATCTACTAGAAGGATAGATGTCTCTAATTTGCCTTGATCTGTAGTATCATGTATCACTAGAGGAATAGGAGTGTCATCCTTTGTGGTTTCCTCTATGGTCTCTATTTATCCTTCAACAACATTCTCATATTCAACATTTCCTTACATTGGTTGATCTATATTCAAAGGAGTATTGTCTAGATTTTCCTCTACATCAATAACCAATATTTTCTACATTCTTCTATTGAGCTTTAGTTACCAGATCTTGTTCTTTGCTAGTAGAGGCAATGGAAATCATGCCATACTTCTGAGAAATGTCAGTTATCTTTTCTTTTGTTTTCCCTTGCATTTTCTCAAATTCATCCTGCTCTATTCCCATAAGAATTGTGACTCTTTGTTAAGTTCTGAATTCCTTGCTATAGACTTGGGCCAATGTGGCCTTGTCAACATCAGATAGGGAGAACCCAATTTTCTCCACAATAACTAATCTAATATTATCCTCTTTTATCCTCTCCATTAAAATGTTCCACACATCATTTGGAACCTTCCTTTTTATGTTCTCTACATCTACTTCAATGATGACAATGTACTTGATGATTACTTCACTTGTGGTGGCTCTGTCTACCTCATTTGCATTATGATATAAATAAGTTGTTTCTCCCAACATTTCATGATGTAAACTTCTTTTAAACAGTGGGTCCACCTTCATTTGACTGTGATGTCTTTCCAGAGTTGTCTTCTTCTTTTTCTTTTTCTTCTTTGGTTCAACTATTTCTAATTTCTTTTTCTTCTTCTCTTTCATCTTCTTGTGCATCTATAGCCTGAAGTCTTGCTTTTCCTTCTCAATATATTCTTCATAAAAGGTATCAATTATGTCTACTCTTTGTCTCTTTGTGTCATTTCTTCTTCTTTCCAACTGGGGTCCTTCATCCTCTTCTTCTTTAGATAGTATGCTTAGGTTTTTCTCTCTCACAACTTTTTCTTTTCTTCTTTTTGATGTGGTGGCAGAAGTAGGGGTTGCTAGAGTAGTTTTATTTCTCTTATCAGGACTTGTAGTCTCCTCCATCTGAAGTTCCTTTGTTACCGAAGCACTAGTCTTCATCCTCTTAGTTCTGCTAGTGGTAGGTGGTATTTTAGAGGGCATCTGAATACTAGGGGGAGTGATGGAAGTTGTTCTTCCATATCTTCTAGGTCTAGTGGACCCACTTGTTGTGCTTGATTCTCCCTCTACTCTTGGTCTTGCTTCCCTCATTCTTTTGTGAACCCTTTATTTTTCAAAAACTCATCTACCATCTTTTTCACCTTCCTCTTTATCTCTAGCTTCTTCAACTCCATGTGTACTTCCATGGATTTCTCTTTATATGTCCCATATATTTCTTGTGTAGTGTCCTTAGGAATTTTTAGCAATATGTCAACATAACCATTAACTTCATTTTCATTGGTTTCATATCCAAGTGTCAAGATCCAGATAGTTCTAGGTTCTACAACTTCAATGATGCATTCATCAATTGTGACCAAGAATGTGATATCCTTCTCATATTTGTTCACCACTGACTTAGGGATCCTCTCCCTTTCATGCATTCTCTTCTAGAATATTGCAAAGAATGTAGTAAGTGCTTCATCTTGTGCTTTCATGTCACCAAGGCTATGTAGGTATTCCAAGATTTATGGGATACCAATCTGCTCTTATCTCATATAACATTGTTTCTTCTTGAAAGCTCCTTCAGAAAGTAAAATAGTAAATAAACTACCAAAGAACCAAATTTGAAGGGGTATTTCTTCTCTTTGGTTTGCTACAAGTTCTCTAAGAGTTATTTCTTGAGCAACTCACACAAATCATAATCCTTTCCCTTTTCCACCATCTCATAGGCTACATTAATTATTGTATTTGACATAAAATTATCTCTATTTTTGTAGTATATCTTATAACCTATGACCATAACTACATATCTCACTACAGGATTTCAAATAGTGTTCACAATGAGAGCTATTTGATTGAATGTGGCACTAGTTAATTCCATCACATCCTTGTTCTTCACAAAATTTAACATCGCTATAAGTACAGTGGCACAAATTACAGTAACCTCCCTTATAACTTCCTTAGATATCAAACCAGGCATGTCAGTCCATATGAATTTATCATGTAATCTACTTAATGCCATTCTCAAAAACTTAGTTTCATCGTCATAAATGAAGCATTGAAACCATTTCTAGATGTCCAATATCTTCTTCACTAGGTTTTCATACTCTGGCTTAATCTGGTAATCATCTATAATTAGTTCATTTTCCCAGAGTTCTGTAAATCTTGTGTGGTTATATTCTTCCATTTTCTCATTGATATAAGCCCTAATATCTTTTGTAGGTAGAACCCTATATGGAATACTCAAAAAACCTCCAAGTGGGTCATTCTCAAACACTTTCATGGTACATTTCTTGAACTTTGGTCGAGGTTTCTCACTCACATTCACTACAGTAGGTTTTTCCATCTCTATTGAATTCAAATGCTTTGAAAAAAAAAATCTATTTCAGCTTTAGACAATGGTAAGTGCCTTTTTCTTGCTCAGCCAGAACTAGGGTTTCCATGCTTTGCTTCAACTTGCTCTGCTTTCTCCAAATGCATAAAATTGAATAAAATAAACTAAGTGTATATGCTTATAACCCTTTGATCTTCCCAAATTTGCATTCAATGCGCCAAGCAATAAAGTTGGTAAAATCCCTTCTCTATGCAATAGTAAACCTTAAATCGCTCTACAAATCTCCACAATTACATATTTATTGCCAATGTATTCTTCAAAAGATCATTACTGTCCATCTTCATCACATATCTTCGTGCCAAGCCATGGCACCTTATATCGGTCGGGGTTTGTTTGATCATATTTTATTGTTCCCACTAAGCCAATGCTTAGGTTAAATTCCTAGAGGAATCATCGCCACTAGATGAGGGCACAAATTCATCCTTGTTCTTAGTCTCCTCTTTCTTTCTCCAAATATTTTTCATTTCCTTCTTTACTTCTTCTAGATCAATCTTTTTGACTGGTTCATTTCTCTTTGTTGGATTATCCTTCTTTGTGTTTCTACTTTTGTAGAACTTAGCAATATGTCTAGGTCTATTGCAATTATGACATACGACATTATTTTGAACAACATTCCTTCCATTCATCCTAGATTTGCATTGATTAGCCTTGTTCCCAAATCCATAGAATGTATAGTAGTAACTATTGAAAGGTTGAATCATTCTAGCATTGTTATATGCATTCATCATTTGACTTCTTCATTAATTTTCTCTATGTCCAAACTTCTTGCATGTAAAGAATTGACTAGTAAAAGATGGAATATTCTAATTTATTCTACTTCTACATTCCATTTATTTGTGTCCAAATTCATTGCAAGAATAACAAATACCATTGAAAGATGGGTACCTTTGAGCATTTGGTTGTCTGACGGTGGGTGTTCTAGCATTGTTTCTTTGATTATAGATATTTCCATTGTTCTTCTTGTCTTCAGTATTCTCTCATTCATTGGTATTCTTTGCATTAGGTATCTGGTCTACTTTTGAGATTTCTCCTTTTTGAAGTCCCAAACCACCTTTGTCTTTAGATGCTTTCTAACTTGCAATCAACTTATCAAGCATTTTATAAATTGTCTTGAATGTATTCCCATGACTTCTCGCTTTCTCTAGATTTGATATTAGATTTACCACTTCTTGTTCAAACCTCGTGCATTCATCAAATTTTCTTTTCACCATTGCATTCAGACATTCCTTAATTCTTTTCTTTTCTTCCACCTGCACTTTCAGTCTGGTGATGTCTTCATTTGCTTGCTTCAATTTGTCATTGAATTCCTTATGCCTTTCTCTAATTTTTTTGATTTGATCTCTTAATTTTCTGATGCATTCATTTGCTTCTTTAAGATTTTCCTTTAGATCTATGTTCTCATCTTCAACTTTTTTAAGATCTTCAAGAGCAACTTTGAGTTCTCCATCTTTTTCAAGCATGCAATCTTCTTCTATGTATTCAATAGCAAGAATCTCTTGCGAAGGAATAGGAAACTTTCTATTAGTCATGTGCTCAATCTCCAAGATCTTCCTAAAGCAGTCAAGCTCCTTCCAGGGATCGAAGCTCTAATACCAATTATTGAACACTTGTGATACTGAGAGGGGGGGTGAATTAGTATCCTATTAAACCATACAATCATTAGCCATCCAATTACCTAAGCATAATTGACTATTATAAGGAGTGAAAGTATGAAAACATTCACAAAATCACACAACACATGAACACCAAGATTTTTATGTGGAAAACCCAAAATTGGAAAAACCACAGTGAGGATTAGCTCATAATATATTATAACCGGTTATAAGATATTACAAAAAGGCTCATTTCCAGGTGGACTCATTGTCCAAGTGAACTCACTTCTCACAGAGAAAAGAAAAAGAGAAAGAAGGTTTGTGGCTACACAACCAATATTTGAACTGATACAAAATGTATAGTATCCATATACTACATTTAGTTCCTTTGAAGCTTAAAACACTAATTTAATACACTTCATCCAACTCAGATCACAAGTCTCTGCTCTGCTTTACATTCACACACCTTTTGTCAAATTTCATAACTTATTTGCTCAAATCCAATAATTTGCATCACTACTTGTATTTGGATAATGTAAAAATTCAAATTTTATGTCAAAAAATTCAAAAAAACCTTGTATATTTATCAAAATCACCGCAAACATCAATTAGGTCGGCCTAATTAGATGTAGCTCTAAAACATACAAAACATGCCTTGTCAACACGTAATTCAAATCAAAATTCATTTACACCCAAAACAACATGTAATTTAGGTCAGCATGGACCTATAATAGCTCCCTCTTACATTCACATCACATATTTAATCTTCACAACCCTTTACATGCATTAGGTCGACCAGATATACGACCTAAAAGAAAAATACTCCAATTGTTCATCACCATAGGACACGTGGACCTAAAAATGTCATGCCAACTAGAAAACACAATGCTTTGACACCTATTCACATTCTCCCAAAGCCGCAAGGTCTAACTCAAATCCGTGGAGTGCGGACTAGATAAGTCACTTCCAATACACAAAAAACTATGTAAACCTTATATGTTAATCTTCTGTTACTTGTATCTTTTGAACCACTTATCTAAATCAAGTGAAATTTTGAATGGAGATACTATTGATAGTCACAAACAACATATTAGAATAAAAAAATTAAATCTCGAGGGGCGAATGAATGAAAACCAAAATATTAGAGCTCTCTATGTACTGAATCTACCAGTGTAGACTCTTAGCAAAAACACTTAATTGTTTATGTGTGTGGATCAAAACCTCTTGCAAAATATCTCTTTTATAGTCATCCTTAACACCATGTTCACATCCATCATGTAATGTTGATATTAATGACAACTCATTAATGAAAACCTTCTTCATTCTTTCAACAAATATTTCATTAGTGAATCATACACAAGGGTCAATAATGAGGACATATCACCAATGAAGGTGCAAACATTTAAGCTTATGCCATGGGAAGACATATGCTTATTGAATATTTTTTTTGATTTTCCATTACCAACCATGTTGAATAGACTTGGTCATGAATGCATTTGTGCTTCCTAAACCTCACAATAACTTTGTAAAATATATATATGCTTACTTAAGCCAAGAGAGAAGGCCCCTTAAATAAGGATAGGTAGTTCACTTCATTTGAGCTATACATGTCAAGAACTTCACCTTCCAAAAGTAGGAGATTGAAAAGACATATGTATGTGTAGGTCGCTAGCATATACCATATGCCCATGTTATTTGACTTGGGTGTTAAATGAATAATAAACACCAATGATATACTACTTAAGTATCACTCCATAAAGCTTGAGGATCATATTTTTCAATTTTATAATAGTCTTTTCTATTTATAAATTATACTACTTGCAATGCAATGGCTTGTTATCTTTTTAGCCAAATTCCTACATAAGGTAATCTAATTTTTTATCTTCTTTTGTGTTTTAAAATAACTAGTGATAATAAAGAAAAAATTCAAAAAAAAAAAGAGAATTCATTCACTTAAGTGCAATACTTAATTTTTATCCTATATTTCATGTCACTTATTTAGTCAACGTAATAGATGAACATGTTCTAGTCATGCATTGGAGTAATTTATAGTATAAATTATTTTGGTCTTGATCATAAAAGACATCTCACCAAAATAATAATAAAAATTGCACCCCTATGAAGAGACATGACTGGAAAATATATTCATATGACAATAATAATAATCTTCTAGCTATCCTCTTCATCTTCCTTAATATATAACAACTTCCATTCAAATGCACATGGATTTCCCTCCAAATATATTAATAAAGATAGTACCCAACATATACAATATAGCCAAGTCCATAGAGATTCATTTTATGATTGGCAGAGTTCAAGTAGTAATAAACAAATACACAAGGGTGGATCTCTTCATCTTCTAAAATATAAAGTAACAATAGGACAAGACTTATTTAGACTAAGGGAGAGGACCCAATAGTTGATCATGTACCAATTGTCGTGAGGAAATTTTTCATACTTTGATCCATCAATTGAACATATTCTCATTATTGTTTGAATATAATAATATCACTAAATATTTTAATAAGTACCAATCATAATTTATCCTAACACATGTCATTAATATACCAAAATGTGTACAACTAATCATCAAATTATAAAATAATACAAATAATAGTAGTCAAAATCTAGCTCTACATAGGAGCTTAGTTAATCTAATTTATTGCTAATAAAGATTACATACTACAATATTATGTACTTGTCCTCACATTTAATGATTTTACCTCTTGAAAGAGTCAAGCCTATAAATAAAATTTGAAATAAAACTATTAAACTATCTTAGCTTTGTTTTGTTGATCTTAGGGAGTTGCTAAAGGATGATTAGTTGTAAAATGTAATTAATAGTTGAAACCTAATTTTTATATTTGAATCAACATTATCTACACTATTATTAATATGTTAATAATTAAAAATAGTTGGGATGGATTTGGAGTGCAGAATTGGCACCTGGGTGGATGATGCAAATGTGAATTTGCCTTTGCAAGAGAATGGACATGGACATGAGCAAGAAAAGAAAAATTATAGCCAAAGCCAAAAAAAACAAGGAATGTGTCTTGGAAGAGGCAGAGACAAAACAAGAAGACGTCAAGTTGAATATCAGAGCAAAGCGCATGGGGAATGGCACATAAACAACAAATTTGAGGAGCCATGTAGAAAAAATCAAAGTAATGATGGGGAAATCTCTAACAAGTGGAGATCTGATAGTGGTGATTGGAGGAATGAAGATCGACCAAAGATTTTCCAAAAAGATGAGTGGGAGAAGAAGCCAAATAACTAAGGCTTGAGATATGGGAAGAATAGGAAAAATGTGAGTAAACCCCTAAACACTTGGGTGTTGGGGGGCAACAACACTATAGTATCAGTGGGAAGGTGTGTAGAGAGAAACTTAAAGATCTGGTATGGGGTAATCTTCTAAAGTCATGAATGTATGAATACCCTCTTTTGTGATAGGGGTTAATGCCACTCAATTAGGGCATCAAAAAAACAATATGGAAAACTAGTGACATTATGAGGACCATGGAACAAACAAGAAAAATGGAGGATGGAAGAATGGGGGGAGGAGGGACCTGTATGGCAAAGAAGAAAGAAGATTGAATCAAGAGATCATTAATAGTAAAGCAGTGGTAATCCCACGAAAGGTGATCCATACAACTTTGAACCATTTGCAAGAGTGGGCTCTATTCAAAAAATGGTGTGGGTGAAGGTTGGGCAGCAAAAAGATCATTGAATGGTGGAAGAACAAATGGGGGATAAAAGAATCAAAGCCTTATCAAAAAACTACTTCTTGGTAGAATGTGTTTCAAAGAGTGAAAAGATCCATATTGGAAGAGAGGAAACTATGGTTAGAAGGGGTAGGGTTTTATCTCAAATATTGGGTGCCAAATTTTGACCTAATAACCCATGAAATGGAGAAGATGCCAATATGGTTTTGACTGTACAATTTGCCACATAAATACTAGAGTAGCAAGGTACTAAATTTGGTAGGAAATGAACTAGGAATATTTGTATGCATGGATGAAAATATATACCAAGGTGAGTTAGGCTCATACATGAGGATATGCATAAAACTATTTCCCGATTCCACCAACTAGGATGAACTTGAAATCATTATAGAAGGGGGTAGATGGAAGCAGAGAGTGGAGGTGAATCATTTCATGGATCTCTCGATCAAGGATGAGGACTGTCATAAGGAAAGAAGACCTTCATAAAGCGATGAAGTTAGTGGGGGAGGTGAAGATACAACAATGAGATTGACTCTAGGTTGTGAGCTACCAAAGTTGAAGGAGACTCAAAAGGTAGAAAAAACTATAATCTAGCCATTTTGGAATAGAACCAGTCCGAGAGATAGTAGCAAAGGCCACAAAAATCTAAATGGGTTGGAAGTGGAGATATCCCCAAAGTATACAGAGGGTAGGGATATTATTCCACAAACAAAGGTGGAGTATCTAATCTTGGAATTTGGTTGCAAGTAGGCGGAGCTGACCAACACTATGAAATCAACAAAAGGGAAAGATGGAATGGGAGAGTGTTGAAAGAATGAAGAAGGTTGTAATTAATGAATTGTCATTGATGTCAAAATAAAATGATGGATTTCAAAATTGTATGAAGGATGATTGTAGTAGAGACATTTTGTAAGAGGGTTTGATCCACACAACAAAAATAATTAATTATTTTTGCTAGGTGTCTACATCGACAAATTCACTACATAGAGCACTCTAGTATTTTGGTCTACATTCATTCACCCTTTGAGATTTACTTTTTCGATTCTAATATGTTGTTTATGGTTGTCAATAGTACCTCCTTTCATAATTTCACTTGATTTGGATAAGTGGTTTGAAACATACAAGTAACAGAAGATCGACTTATAAGGTTTTGGTAGTTTTTTGTGTAATGAGTATGACTTATCTAGTCCACATTCCTTCAAATATTTGGGTTAGGAATTGTGGTTTTGGTAGAATGTTAATAAGTGTTAAAATTGGCATGACATTATGAGTTCCACGTGTCTTGTGGTGATGAACAGTTGGAGTATTTTTCTTTTAAGTCCTATGCCTAGACGACCTAATATAAGGGTTGCAGAGATTAAATATATGATGCAAATGTAATATTGAGCTATTATAGGTTCATGCCAACCTATATTATGTGTTTTTTTGGGTGCAAAGACATTTTGATTTAAATTAGGTGCCGACAAGGCACATTTTGTATGTTTTTGGGCTACATCTAATTAGGGTGACCTAATTGATGTTTGCAATAAAGTCCGATATATATACAAGGTTGTTTTGAGATTGTGGATATAAAAAATTAAGTGTGTACATGATCCAAATGCAAGCAGTAATGCTAAATTTTGGAAAGTTGAGCAAATAAGTTGTGATAGTTGAGAAGAGGTGTGCGAATGTAAAGCAAAGTAGAGATTTGTGATATGAGTTGGATGAAGTGTATTAAGCCAGTATTTTGAGCTTTAAAGGAACCGAATCTAACATATGGTAGATGCATTTTGTATCGTTTCAAATATTGGATGTGTAGCCACCTGTAGGCATCCAAATTTGACCACTTCCATATAGTCAAATCATCTCCTTATTCATCGCTTTACTCGTTTACTTTGCTGGTATTAATTAAATCATTCATTTAATTAATATTTCATCATTTGCATAAGGTTCCTAAAGTATTTAATTTAATAATTAAATACTTTTACCTTCTTTCCTCTCTAAATTAAATAAATATACCACTTTATTTAATTTAGTCATGTGACCTCTTTGAATTTAAGCCAATTTTTAATTCTTTTTTTTCTCTCTCATTGTCACATCATCCATAACCGTCTTCTAATCATAATTAGTTTAATTAATTTATGATTAGGATGTGCACATGCTTAATCTTTGATTAGGATGTGTCACATCCTCCAAAATTTTCAAGTTGGTCTCTAATTCCTCTTAGCCACCTAGCCCTCTTCTAATCATAATTAATTTAATTAATTTATGGTTAGGATGTGTCACATCCTCCAACATTTGCCACTTGCCTCTAATCCTTCAATAATTGTCCTAATCATGTGTTTGCACAACCATAATCAAGGTAATTAGCCACATTTAGCATGCCTTTTTAGTCAACCTTTTCATTTGCCTTTCTTGGTATTAACTCTCTTTCCCATGTGAATTTTAAATTCACATTTATTCCTCCTAGAATCTCCTCTTCCCATGCATCTTCTAGAATCTTTTGACTTGTCACATCAAGTCACATGTGGAAAAAGTCTTCCCTTTTTGGAACCTTGTCTTTTCCATGAGATTCTTGCAAGGATGTGAATTTTATTTCTCCAACTACTTTCCCTTTTCTCATGGAGATTTTTGAGGAATTCCAAAATTTCTCAAAAGTCACTTTCATTCCCACTTGGGGACAAGAAGTCCCTTTTTGAGGAAATCTTCTCATTCCCCAAGGTACTTGCAAAGTACTTGTCCTTCTTCCACCTCATGTACCCTTCTTCCACCTCATTTAACATCACCATCCCTAAGCCATCTCACATTACACATGTCAAGATGTGAGGGCTTGTGAGTCCTCAACTCACCATAGCCCTTCATCTTGACCTTGTTGGATGAATCTCAACCAATTCAATTTCCTCTATAAATACCCCCTCTTTTCTCTCATTTTTGGGGGTTGATCATTGTAATAACCAAACTCTTGCAAAATTTTCATTTGAGCCATACTTAGCTAAAAACTTGCATTCCTTGCATCCATATTCCATTTTCATTCATTTCTCATCCATCTTGCATCTCATATCAACATCTTTTGTCATCCAAGAAGAATACACAAAATCAACCATCAAGGGCCAACCAAAGGATCAATTCAAGGCAAGGTAAATCAACTCCTTTTTGTTATCATATTTTGTTTTGAATCCAACTAGGCTAATCTTGAGGTGTTAAGTGATTTTATTGTTTTTTGTACATTTCTTGTTGCTACTTATTTCTAGAACATTATTTTCGCTTGGTCACACCACCAACCTTATTTCTAACTTTCTTTACTGTGTGAGAAGTGAGTTCTCTTGGATAGTGAGTCCACCTGGCAGTGAGCCTTTGTGTAATATTTTATAATCAGTTATAATATATTATGAGCTAATCCTCACCATGTTTTTTTCCCATTTTGGGTTTTTCATATAAAAATCTTGGTGTTCATGTGCTATGTGATGTTATGGATGTTTTCATGCTTTAATTTCTTATAATTGTTAAATATACTTTAGTAATTGGATGGTTGATGATTGGATGGTTTAATAGAATACTGATTCATCCCCCCTCTCAGTATTCTAGGTGTTCAACAATTGGTATAAGAGCTTGGATCCCTGGAAGGAGCTTGACCACTTTGGGAAGATCTTGGAGATTGAACACATGGCTGATAGAAAGTTTCTTATTCCTCCGGAAGAGATTTCTACTATTGAATACACAAAATAAGATTGCATGCTTGGCAAAGATGGAGAATTCAGAGTTGCTCTTGAATATCTTAACAAGG
Source organism: Sequoia sempervirens (assembly GCA_007258455.2). Taxonomy (NCBI): domain Eukaryota; kingdom Viridiplantae; phylum Streptophyta; class Pinopsida; order Cupressales; family Cupressaceae; genus Sequoia; species Sequoia sempervirens. The sequence goes on along the minus strand of VDFB02000003.1, from coordinate 126,403,391 downwards.
TTGAAGATGAAAATAGAGATCTAAAGGAAAATATTAAAGAAGCAAATGAATGCATCAAAAAATTGAGAGAGTAAATCAATAAGTTCAGGGAAAGGCATAAGGAATTCAATGAACAATTAAAGCAAGCAAATGAAGATATCACCAGACTGAAAGTGCAAGTGGAAGAAAAGAAAAGAATTAAGGAATGTCTGAATGCAATAGTGAAAAGAAATTTGATGAATGCACGAGGCTTGAACAAGAAGTGGTAAATATAAGATCAGATCTAGAGAAAGCAAGAAGTCATGATGATAAATTCAAGACAAGTTCTATAATGCTTGATGAGTTGATTGCAGGTCAAAAAACATCTAAAGAAAAAGGTGGTTTGGGACTTGAAAAAGGAGAAAGCTCAAAAGTAGATTAGACACCTAATGCAAAGAAGATCAATGAACCAGAGAAGAATGTTCAGACAAGAAGAACAATGGAAATATCTAGAATTAAAGAAACAATGCTAGAAGACCTCCGGTTAAACAACCAAATGCTCAAAGTTACCCATATTTCAATTATATTTGTTATTCTTGCAATAAATTTGGTCATAGAGCAATGTAATGTAGAAGTAGAATGAATCAAAATGTTCCATCTTTTACTGGTCAATGCTTTACATGAAAAACATTTAGATATAGAGAAAATGAATGCAAAAGCCAAGTGATGAATGTATATAACAATGGTAGAATGATTCAACCTTTCAATGGTTACTATTATACATGCTCTGGATTTAGACATAAAGCTAATCAATGTAGATCTAGAATGAATGGAAGGAATGTTGTTAAAAGAATGTTGTATGCCACAATTGCAAAAGACCTAACATATTTCTAAATTTTGTAGAAGCAAAAACACAAGGAAGGTTAATCTGGTAAAAATAAATGAACCAATCAAAAAGTTTGATCTAGTTAAAGTAAAGAAGGAAATGGAAAAGATTTGGAGAAAGAAAGAGGAGACTGAGAACAAGGAAGAATCATAGACTACAAATGAATTTGTACCACTTTTCGATGCAAATGTTTCCTCCGAGAATTAAACCTAAGAATTATCTTAGGGGGAGTAATAACATATGATCAAAAAACCCCTAGACGATATAAGGTGCCATGTCTTAGCATGACGATATGTGATAAAGATGGACATTAGCGATCTTTTGGAAAAGACACTAGAAGAAAATATGCAATTGTGGAGATTTGTGGAGCAATTTAGGGTTTATTGTTGCTAGAGAAGGGTTTTACCAGCTTTATTGGTTGGCACATTGAATGCAAATTAGGGCAGATTGAAGGGTTATTAGTATCTACACTTAGTCAATTTTATTCACGTTTATGCATTTATGGTAAATAAAATGCATCAAAACCCTAGTTTTGGATGAGAAAGAAAAATGTATTTACTATTGTCTAAAGCTGAAATAGAATTTTTTTCTCAAGCATTTGAGTTCATTAGAGATGGAAACACCTACTGTAGTGTATGTGAGTGAGAAGCCTTGACCAAAGTTCAAGAAATATCCCATGAAAGTGTTTGAGAATAACCCACTTGGAGCTTTTTCAAGTATTCCATATAGGTTTCTACCTACATAAGACATTAGAACTTATATCCACGGGAAAACAGAAGAATATAACCACACAAGATTTACAGTCCTATGGAAGAATAAATTAATTAGAGATGATTACCAAATTAAGATAAAGTATGAAAACCTAGTGAAGAAGTGTATAGGAGTGAATTTTCACCCCTTATGCAAATTCCCCTTTTACCCTTGCTCACTTTCGAAAACCAAATTCGAAGGATAAATTCCACATCAGCCCACTGCCTTCGTTCCACTTGGAGTCCGTTTTGTGTGTCAGCAGAGGAATAACTATAAGGGACATCCATGCGACGCACTTATGTCCCTAGAAGATTCCTACGTCTGGAGCTTGTAGAGGCATTACACTTCCCATTGGAGGTCGATTTGTAACACCCTCTTCAACTAACCAACCCGAATATGGCTGTTTTCCTTATTCTCTCCTTCAAATTCACTCCTTCATACATTTCATCTTCTTCACAAGTTAAATCAACCTTCTAGCATTCACTTCTTGCACTTTCAACCTTCAAACAACACTTTGCACCCCATAGTAGTAGCAACAACACTCTATCAACTCCGTAGAGAAAGTGTGGAACAAACACCATTGCAGTAGAGGCTTGATTCCTCTCATTTTCTCCTCCATTAGCTAGTGAGCTCTTGGTGGAGGTGGTAAACTTTCTACTCCTCTCCTCTATGATTTGGTTGAGTAGCACATTACTATTTTGTAGTGTTATTGTGTTTATTTCTTTCATTCTCCTTTATCATACCTTTTGTCCATTACTGCTAAATATGCTTTAGTAATTAGATGGTTGATGATTGGATGGTTTAATAGAATATTGATTCACACCACTCTCCATATTCCAAGTGTTCAACAAAGACTTGGGGGAAAATTATTTGCAATTGGATATTACCAAGGGGAATGAGATGTGCGAAGAAGGTGAGTGGCAGTTAGAAGAGGAATTCTCATTGCCATGGGGAGCAACGATTGGAGTAGACAAAGAAAAATCTCCTAGAGAACCACAAAATTTAGGGCTGAAATAAAAGGATCGAGTGAAGAAATCTCCAGATTGTAGTGAGGGAAGAAAGAAGGGGAGAGAATCAAACCAAGAAAAGAGTTCCTTAGATAGGGATGCATAGGGGCAAGTAAAGATCACCCATATGTTAATATTAGGGAAGGGTGATGGGTCTGGTTATTAATATCTTTTTATTTCTTTTCATATACTTTACATACTTTTCTAAAGTACCTTTTAGACAATACTTCCATAATATGTTATCCTTTCGTGCATACCTTGCAACCTTGAACCTAGTTTGTGGAAATGAAATATGGTGAAAATATTAGTAGAATTGCATGGTTTAAATATGAATATGTATGTATATGGATAGAATGTTGTGATTTAATTATGGTGGTTAGTTGCATATTTATGTTGTATGGATTAATCTATTTGTAGCTTAGCATGTGGTAGCAAGAATGGAGTATTTGAAGCGAGTACCAAAGCAACAAAACAGGGAATTAATGAAGTTCAAGCCGCCTAAAGTGCAGGAAGTTGTGGAGCTGAGCGTGGTCATTATGGAAGGAATAAATGCTAAAAAGATACTTGTTCTAGAATTCCAAACCTTTGATTATGTGTTTCACATGCAATCTATTTCATTGAGTTCTTATTTGAATAGGTCCCTTTTTCCTTTTTTAGTTTGATGAATAAGTCAATCTTAATTTCACATTCTCATATCTAGGAGTGGGATTTATGATTGCAGTTAGTTAGTTAGCAGTTCAAATAAGACTCTCCCCATTTTTTATAAAGTCATGGGATGAGTTCATAGTTCAGTTAGTTGATTGTTACAAGCTATTAGCAGTTAGTAGTTTTTCCCATTTTCTAGTTATCCAAAAACATGTTAAAATGGTATTATGGAATAAAATCTACAAGGATTCTATTTAAATATCTGGCGATATGCAATGAATGGAGTTGTATGTTGCATGGGTGCATAAGAATCTGAGTTATATTTGGCTTTAAGTTAAGTGAGACAGTCCTCTAAGCTAGCCACTCATGTACTATTCTTCACTTCATCTATTTATTTGTTTATTTATGCATTTCCATTAATTTTGTTATCATTATTTTACACATGCTTTGCAAAGTAGAATAGTTTATGGTTAGTTATAGTAGTTGTTGTTCATGAACAGAGGCGTAATTGATAAATCATAGTACTCTGAAGATTAGGACTGCTTATTTTGTCATTTTAAATAGTTTTAGATTAATTATGTACTTGTACACCATTAGCAGCCACCTACAAATTATGTTGTAGGTACCCGTGGCCATTAGGTTTTGCAACTACTTTTGTTTTTTTTACAATTCTGTAAGTTCTCAATAAGGTAGAATAGTCTGAATAAGTTTGCATAGAGTAATTTAGGTGAACACAAGCCTGTGAAGGCACATATAGTGCAGTACCATCATAATTCTACGCACCTTGGTTGATGATTTAATGTAGGCTTGCAATGTCAAGTGGACTGTTCAGCTTGGCACATCCCTGAATTGTGTAGAATTTACCAAGTTCATAACACATTAGTTTGCCTCTATATTTTTTGTGCCATTGTTAGGGATGTTGCTATCTTCATAGGCCTAGTTTTTTACAAGTTTTTCATATTTAATTTTTGTTTTTTGCATTAGGACTGATAGATTTCGTCTTTAAAAAAACTTGGATCTATACTAACATTGTGTAGGCTATTGCAATACAAAGTAAAAAATAATGTATGCGGAGGCAAAGAGATAACCAAGGAAGATTACTCCCTTCAAACACTCAAGCCAGAGAAGATATTGGTGGTTTTGTTGAGTATACTACAAAGATTGTTGAAAGAGTGGGCACTGCCTTTCTATCTTCATCATCATCATCATCTTCCACCAATACTGAAGGGACCTTCTGAACAATGAAAAATGTAGAAATAGATGACCCCCTAGAGCATGGTACCTTTGAGTTCCCCATTACTAACCAAGCTAGAGCTACTGTGCTAAAGAATATTCCACCATCAACATTACAAGTATTTTATGGCTTGGTAACTGAGGACATCCATCACAAGTCCTCTAATGGGGTTTCCAAAGTAGAAATAAGTAATTTATTGTCCAACATGAAGGAGGATATAATCGGTCATTTAGCAACATAGTTGGACACCCTCCACATGAAGAAGAAGCAGGAGGAAGTAGAAGCTATGCTCATTGAGTACTGCCCTAACTATAGGCAAAGAAAAGCAAATTGTAAGTGCAAATGAGTGGGAAATATCTAGTAAGAAAGGATTGAGGAACCAAATTTCCAATCAATTGAAGGAGAGGATGGAAAAATATTTTACATAGCACAAAGGAGGCCATGGAAGCAAAGAAAAGGTATGCCACTAGACCCCCTTAGTTTTAATCTATCTTTCCATTTGAGCAATCATTTTTTTTTTGCTTGGAACTCTCAGTCCTAACAAACAAATCAAAACCAGTGGTAGAATCCTCAACAATGGCTGCAAGCCCAACCAAATTGGAACCAACAAGAAAACCCATGGCCACATCAAAAATTTTAGGGTTCTAATTACAATTCACAATGGACAACCCAACAAAATTAGTGGCAACCTCAGTGGCAGAAAGGCCAACAATGGTAGCAACAAAATATGAGTTACTAGCAGCCTATGCTACCTCCTCCTCCACCTTAGCAGCAAGCTCTAATGCCTCCATAAAATCCTCAATCTTATCCACCTAGACCATCACAAAAACCTACCCAACCTACACCTAACCCTAACACTAAGCCTATTCAACAGACTTATACTAACAAAGCTATCCAATACCCCACTTATGGAGTAGAGCTGAGTGATCTTCATCTCAGATTAGGGAAGCAGCTTGTAGGACCTTCATCTCCAAAACTTATAGAATTAGACGATGAAGAACCCAAAAAAGAAGCCTTAGATAACCCACCTCTAGAATCTGAGTCCATTCAAGGGCTCCAGAATATATCAAATCTAAAGCCTACATTCCCCAAAAATTTGGCTATCCAATAGCAATAGACATAGGCTGAAACTAACCTTCTAAGCCAGTTAAAAGATGTCAGCATTAAAATCCCCTTAATCCAAGCTATCAAAGATATTCCCATCTATACTAAGACTGTTATGGATCTCTACATTAAAAATCCAGGAAGGAAAAGAAAGGATCCACAAAAAATCCATGTTTTGGGTAACCTTGCTAATATAATATTGGGAAATATAATTGTTCCCAAATATATAGATCCTAGTAGTCCAATAGTAAACATTAAAATCAATGGGACTCTTATTAAGAATAATTTGATAGACCTGGGTGCTGCAATTAATGCAATGACCAAGGATACTATGCAACTACTGCAATTAGCGAACCTTAGGCCTACTTAGATAGTTTTATAATTAGTTGACAGGTCTATAGTTAAGCTTGAAGGATTTATTGAGGACTTGGTCATTGCATTAGATTCTTGGGATTACCTTGTTGATTTTATAGAACTTCAGCCCAAAATTAATCTTGCTAGTTATCCACTAATCCTGGGTCGACCTTGGTTAGCTACAACTGATGCATTCATAGGTTGTAGGTCAGGAAATATGATCATATCCAATGAAATTGTAACCAATAACCTAGTACTTTATTCACTAGCTCAGCCACATCAAGACCTTGAGCAGACCATTTTTCCAAAACCTAGATGAGGAGGACAACTACTGATTACAAAAATTAATGACCATTTAATGTATCCCCTATTGGATATTCAAGATGGGGATAAGTTGATAGCTCATATCATAAAAAATGACTGTGGAAGGCACCCACAACAACAGGATTGTATATCCTACTTGCAAGATCCCTTGGAAAGCATAATACCTACCAGTTCCTCACAAGAGATATCCCAAATAATCCATACCTTTTTACCCTAGAAATGCTTTCCAATAATACCTAGCCTTGATCTATCCTCTATACAAGAAATTTCTATACAATTAGAGATTGTGGACAATGATTTTGGCACTGAAATGCTTTCTTGCACTTCTAGGGTTTTTCACCTAAAAGGAGAGAGAAATGGGCCAAAATGCTAATGTCTACACTCAATGTTAATGTAAATGACATGTATTAAGTCTAATTATGATGTACTAATGCACTGATCTAAAAATGAAATGATCTAATGATGCAAAACCTAGGAAATGCAACTTGTTTGAAAACGCAATGTGATATGTAGAAAATGCCTAAATATGCAAGTAAATGATGAAATAACCAAACAGAATAAGAGAAGTGCACTTGGAATCTGAAACTTGATGCTGGGAGATTCTGGAATCCTAAAAATTTGACTAAAAATGTTGACTGGGGCACTTACACCAGGCTGGGTGACTTAGTCCCAATTTTGGGAAAACTTGTTGGAACAAGAATCTACCAAATGGGTGTCCAAAAATGTAAAAATCACTTTTCAAGCCCAGAAGAAAGACTATTCTACCAGTAGTAGCGACTTAGTCCACCTACAGATTTCAAGAATTTTGGGACAAAATCTTGTAGCCTCGGGTCTGCACTTGCTTCTCTAATAGGTGCTTGCACTTGATTCTACAGAAAATGGGGTAAAAAGTATCTCCAAGCTTCAATTAGGGTTGTGTTGACTTGAATAGCTTTGATGACTTATTGACCACTTTTCAACACCAATTTCTTTGACAAATATTCCTACAAATTCTGCAAACACACATGCAAAGAGGGGAAAAATGGTGAAGGGTTAGAGTATAGGGGTTTGCCTTGGTCAAACCCCACTTTGGTAATCAAACCATTAAAATGAAATTAAATGGAAGGATAATGATAAATAAACAACATGCAATGTCATAAACTTACCAAACCCTTGATGCATAAATCTAAAGATATGCCATGAAGTGCTCCAATGGATGACTTGATAATGCTTGATTGCTTGAATGCTTGAGAATGCTTAAGTTGATTTATTGAGTGAATTCTTGAATGAATAGGTGAGTTAGGAGATTGTAGGAGTTGTAAAATGAGGAGAAAAACCCTTATTTATACATGATTTCACTAAAATTTCCCAAAAATAACAATCATAGGCCGATCTCAAGGGTTAGAGGACAAAATCCTGCTAGAAATTTAAAATAATTTTGAGTTTTGTGCCAAAAAGGACTAAGTTGCCCCTATTGGTGACTTAGTCCCACTTAAGCAAATTAAGTGGGTGTTGGGAATAAAATGTTTCCCAACGGGAATATCCTAAAAAACACACTTAAAAACAATCAGAAAGTGTATTAAAGGGTCATTTAAACATAAGAAAGGGTTGAATTAGTGACGACAAGTCTAGAAAAGCATGAAAGTGGGTTACAACACACTGAAATAAGACTTGGCAAGTTATAAAAAGGAGTTATTGTGATGAAAGGGTCCTAGAAAAGTGTGAAAGTGGGTTACAACACTTTACAACACCTTTACAAGACAACCTAGAAGTCTTAATGATTCACAAGGGTTCAATACCTAATGTGAATGTGTTAACCACATTACAACATTAAATCTAGGAAAAATCAAGCCAAAGTCCACTAGAAAGACTTAAGTGAGCATAAAAATGTCAACTATACATTTTTTGGCGACACATTAAGCCCCCACTTTAGTGAGAGGATGAACCTGCTTCAAACTCTCGCTAAAGTAGCCCAACATGCACATTGAGAGGGATCCAAATGCACATATGTTGGTAAGATGAGACAACAATAATCAAGAGGGATGATCAAACCCCCAGGATCAAGATCTCATGGAAAACCAAACATAAGCACAAAGGAACACACACATGATGATGATGAAAATGAATGAAAGCTTCGATCGTTTGTCCAGCTCATTGTGGATTAGATCTAGGCTATTTGTTTGGAAAGAGAAATGTATACTCACTTTGGGGCAACGAAACTTATGAATGTTTTCCAGGTGAGAAAGCCCAAGTACACTCACTCTGGGGCCACAAAAATTTTGGTTGTCCGTGGGGTGAGAAGGCCCAAAAGGTGAGAAACATACTCTTGGTTGGTATGCACTCACACAAGCAAGTGGCTATGGGGAAAGTCGTACCACAGAATGGGATTCCTGCTCAACCATATCAAAGTTATACCTCCTAATAACTTTAATAATTCACCACAAAGGACAATGTCATTTTGTGCTTCATGAGACAAGCAAAGCTTTGTATGCTTAGAAATCATGAACAAATGAAAAGGTACCATAGGCATGCAAGATGTGTTATGCAAGGTGGCCATGTAAATGGAAAATGCAACATGAAAAATATGTTCAAATGAGTCTTGTTAAGATCATGCAAGGTCTATAACTTAGGGAACATTGTGTCTAATGTCTCCAAGAGAGGACCAATCAAAGGATAAAATATTCTCAACTTAGGGGATGCAGTGTGTCACATCAGGCCACTAAGAGGAATGTAATATGCTAAGATAGGTCATGCTTATGAAGGACATCATACCCAATGTCATCCAAAAAGTGACAAACACATCATATGAAGTAACAAGGCTGCACTAAGAAGCAAGAAAAAAAAAGAAAAATGCAAATGAATAATTCCAATGTATGCCTCCACTTTAAAGGAATTGCTACACACAAAAAGCAAATAAAAGAAAAATGTAAAAGGCTAGCAAGGAAAATGCAAGTCAACCATCTAACAAGTCATCTTCCTCCCAATCATGTTCAGTGTATTGTGAGGGCGGTTGACTGTCCAATGGAGGAATTGCAAGTGATGAACTAGGAGAAGTTTCAGGTTCTTCACTTGGTGTGATAGATTTATCATTTAAGCTCATGGAGGATGAAAATAAAGAATTTATATCGTTATGCACCTCTTCATCTATTTTAGAGATCTCCTCATCATCATCATCATCATCAAGGTTAATCACGATGGGAGGATGGAGGGTAATTTCCAATGAAGGATGTATCAAGAGTTGTGGTTGTGGTATCGGATCATTTTGTTGTGATGGTTGTAACATACTCTCTTGTGACAGGTCAAGAGGAGGAGGGTGGTCAAATATTGCTTTTGTCAAAGGCGAAGGTTAATTTTCCTTATTGTTTTCAATTTTCATTTCACAAGCAAGGAGGCGAAAAATGATGCCTACACTCCCTAGCATTGCAGTTTTGTTTGATTCTATTTTGAAGTTGTTGAGGTGTAAGAGCAGGTTGAGTCACCATAGGATCCTTTACTTCCTAAGGGGGAAGAATGGAAGGAACCGAAGGAGATGGGTCAATCACTTTCTCTTTTTCTTTATATACTTGTTTTATGCGAGGAGGAAAGACGGGGTTTGCTTCATTATCTCATGGACGTTTGGATGAGGAAGGTGAAGTGTTCATGTTTTTTTGTTCCAAAGTTGGTGGCTCAGGTTCAGGTTGTAGCATTGTTTCATCGAGGATCAAGATAGCAGAAATGGATGGGGATTGGTTACGGAGGAACAAGTTGATAATTTTCTTTGCTTTAAACTTTTGATAGGCAATGAAAAAGAAATCTTTGCGAGGTGTGATGGGCTCCATGGGCTCTGGCCAAAAGGCTTCTAAGGAGAAATTTCCTTTAGAAGATAAAGGGTGAAAGCCACTATGGTGGATAGTGAATATGTCACTGTCATGCGAAAACTTTAAACATTTGTGTATGACTAAAGGAACAAATTTCATCGAGCGTAGCCATGGATAACATAGCCGTGGAAAAAACTGATCTGATTGTGGAATGATGGAGAATGTAACATTTACTATCTTAGGTCCTATTTGTAATAGAAGAACAATCAATCCAATCATAGGGCATGCAAAACCAATATGTTTTTTTATCCATGCTCTTGTTTGGTCATAATTATCTTGATAAAGTTCATGTAATACTTAAAATTCCTCTTTGATCATCTTATCTCCACATGTAGAATCTATGAGTATCCCATTAATGGGCTTACCATAAATACGTCCAGCTATGTAGAGAGGACCATCAGGAAGATTTGGAAGAATATCTTTAGAAGTGAAAGTAATATGAAGATTTTTATTAGGTTGGCCCTTACAATGGATAACATCTATTGCTCCTACCATTTCATCTATAGGATTAATAGAGGGTGTATCGGGATGTTTAGTCTCTTTATGAACAATCATCACATCATTGGTTTGAGTTTCACTGGCTTTGATGAATGACACATTATGTTTAGGCATGGAATTGGTAAAAATTTGTAAATTTTGATTGGGTGGGGAAATAGATGTATTTCCTTTTGTATTAGCATTTGAAACAGATAGATGGCTAGAATCAATGAGGTCTTACACGATGTGTTTAAGATGCTTACATTGTTCTGTGTCATGTCCATTTTTTCTATAATAATGGCAATAGGCGTTAGGTTGAAAGGTTGGAGGAAAATGTTTAGTTGTATCTAATAGTTTAATAGGAGGTAGGGAAATCATTTTTTGTTGCATGAGCTGGGTCATGGTGTTATGAAGAGTGTCTGGTAATGGTGTAAACTGTCATTTTGGATCTCCATAACTGTGAGGTATCGCGGCTTTAACAGCTGCTACTTGGTTGTTGATGGGTTGATGAGTTTGTTGAGGAGGAGGATTGAATTTTAAAAACACTTTGTTTGGTTTGAGAAATGGTTGTGAATTGTTTGAAGTGCTAGGTTCATATTTCTTAGTTTGGTTGGAAGTGGACTTTCCATCATGACTACTAACTGAATTGTGATATTCACAAAGGGTTGTGCACAAGTGCATGAAAGAAGGAAACTTCATCATGGTTAGTTTATCTTGAATTTGAGTTTGCAAGTTTTCGATAAACATCTTTTGGAGATGTGAATCAAGAATTTTGACATCTACTTGAGTGTACAATGACTAATAGCGTGAAATGAAATCAATTACTTTTTCATCCGCATTTTTTTTACATCTCATTAAATCAGCCATTGTCTTTTTGAGAGTCATATGAACTTGGAAATGACTTATAAAGGCATCAAAAATTTCATTAAATGATCGAATTGAATGATTAGGTAAGTTTGAAAACCACTCCAAGGAAGTTTCCTTTAAAGTCCTAGGAAATAGTTTATCGTCAAGGACAAAATCACTACATAAGTTTGTATAGGCATTGACATGATTACTAGGATCTCCTTTACCTCTATACTTCTCAAACCCAAGCATCTCAATTCCTTGTGGCATTGGTGTTCTTAAAATTTCCAAAGATAATGGACTACTACGGACATAGTATGTGGGTGGTGCGGTTTGGTTTTGGTTTATTGTAGATATTTGTTGTTGCATGGAAGAAACAGTTTGAAAGAGTTGTTTTCTAAGAGCGTCGGTGTGTTGATGGTGTTTTCTGCATAGCAACAACTCAGACAGAATATTATATTCTATATCTCTTGAAAGGTAAATCTCTATCAGCAAGCCTCAAGAGATAACCCCAAGGTCTCTAATGTCAGGTCTTGACAATGCATAAAAAACTTAGTGATAAATGTGAAAATGTTGGTAATCACAAAGGGACCTTACTACAAGCAAATACTGAATCCTTTAGTTTATCAGATTGAGCGATATTATGATACTTCAACCCTAAATCTAACATGAATGATAAATAAATAACAAAAGAGATAAGGTTTCAGGAGACTTCTAAATTTAACACTAACTCTAAGACTAACAATGCAAATGGTTAACACTTGAAATGGACCAATCCCTCAAAAACTAATTCCTGCTTGACCTAGATGAATTTGCAATCTTATAGAAACAGTGCAATCTTCTAAGACATTAAATATTTTCAAATCATGAACATTCATCCAAAACAACACTATTGCAATTGAAATGAATAAACCTTCACAATTGAACTAGGCACAATGAATATTAAGGTCCAGGCTAACTTTGCAAAGCAACTAACAATCAGCTAGCTGCAAAAGTATGGACCAGGAATTGATGCGAACACTTCAAGCATCAAACCATAAACACCATTGAATCATATCTAATTCTAAAATCTAACATATATCAAACAACCTTGGGCAATTTCAAAAGATGGAACAATAAGAACCATGCAATATAATTCAACACAAAGAGATCACCATAAATCACAATGTCTTCAATTGTATTGAATCATCTAATGACAACAACAATTCCAATGTTCTATGTTACAACACTTGCTCAAAATGAATTAACTTCTAACTCTAATTCTTGCTATATTGCTTCTAAGTCTAAATCTTCTACTCTAGTCCCTTTTTAAAATGAGAAGGCATTGGCCTTTTATGAATTTTACATTTTTGAATCAATGGCCATGATCAGATCAAATCAAGGGCTCACATTGCAATTCCAAAAGCATCTGACAGTTGCATTAGGGTTTTGGCATCTAGATACATCATCATCCAATGAAATCAAATCAGCTACAAATTTGGAGCAATGAGAAAATAAGACTCTTCCACCTTGACATCAACAAAAATCTTGATTGGATGAAAGAAACAGGTCCACATGTGATCTTGAATCTCTAGAAAATTCCTCCAGTTGGCATACGGCTGGGCACAGACTCTTATGCAAGTGCTCCTCAAAATAGTTTGAAAACTCCTCCCTTTACACGCTTCCATATTTGTGGCACGAGAACAATTTGAAATCCCTTCCTTGCACATTTTCTTATGCAAGAATACCTTCTCATCCCCCTTTATCCTACACAATAAATTAAGATATAACACCCATCAAGTTTGAATACAAGGATTAAATGTTCACCATTATAAAAATTATTACTTAGGATATTAATCCTTCAAAAGCTCTCCATTTAAAACTTTGGATGTTAGTCAATCAAATTCCAATTTTTAAAGGTTTTATGCCCTATCATGTGTGCATTTGTAAATCATGAGATTAATAAGAGATCTCGGTAAACTCCTTATAAAAGAACCTGACACAAGAAATCAACCCCTCTACAACTGGATAATTAATATTGCAATCATGTGTTGGCATCAAAGACCATCCTCAAGAGACCAAATCTGCTAGCAATCACCTACTATAATCGATCGACAGACCACAATAGCCCACCATCCTCATGATTTTCTCTATGTGTCGTTTCCACATTCCTTTTCAAGAATCCCCTCACTTGTAACTTGTGCTCTTTTTTTTTGTAGATGCCCAAGTCACTTGCAGTGCTAAAATAAGAGCCCGATGCCATGAAACACTGTATATGTTCCATGTATGGCTTACATTGCTTTGAGTTCATTGTTTTGGCAAGACAACATGCTTATTCCATCACCCATTCTCCATATAAATCCTATCTTTCTCACTACTACTGATGCTCACGGACAACAAGGGGAGGGGAATCAATGTAAATTTTGATATAATGCCTATCAAATACATTGATCTTTTAAATAACTTGCAGAGTTTATCTTCCTGATGTTTCATTTGATTTCATACTCTACTAGAGAATTATGATGCCCAAGTCTCCACTATTGATACCATCTTTGAAAAATTTGATATTCTTTATTTGCAATCAGCAAAGGAAACTCCATTGCCCCAACATTTTCATGAATCGAGCTCACTATCGTATTTCACTGTTGCCAACTATTGCAATGTTCTAGCCGACTCACTATGTATGATCCTAAATTGCATCACAGGAGACTGAGTCCTCTGTATTGAAGATGATGACCCCAAAACCGGTTATCTTGTTCATTAATCGCGATGAGTTTGTCTTCCGTCTACTTGCTGATTCAAATTTTATGCATGGACACTAGATACCTTTCATTTTTCATCTCCGTTAGGATTTCAATATATAATCTTCTCATTATCAGTGGCTCAGACATGATCTTCATCCCTATGTATTTGAATTCCTGAAGAGACTGGGATTTATTATGAATTCGCCCTGATAAATAATTTTGAAGATCACAAAGCTTCGACCGTTCATTGCAAATCTATTTCATCATTTTATCATCTTCACAGATTTAAGTCTATCATGGATTTGAGAGTTTCAGGAAACAACAACCTTTGTGGATTTCAACAGTCCGGAGAATCCCAGGACCTTGGGATTTTTCATAGTTCGGGGAATTTCGTTATGACAGGATTTTTTCGAACTTCTATTCCCTCACAAAAATCCTTTGTTAACGGATTTTTCCAAACTTCTCAACATTTCACAAATTCCAAAAGCGGCCAAATTTCTTAGAATATTGCTATCACCACCATGATCCCTACATGCATTCATAGATTGAAAGACATATTTGATGGCCAGAAACGTTCACACTCGACCCTTCTCCATTCAAATGTCCCAAGCACATGGTCGATGATGACGTACAGTTCTTGTTGCCTGACACCCTCGAATGGAGACTCCTACTTATCACATATCCTCACCCTATTACACAAAGCTTCAATCCATCTCTGCCATTCCAGTGAACTCAACCTCTAACCATGATGCGGTTCCTTAGTGTCCTAGAGATTTGTGGTTTTCGGGAATTTACGACCTTCGGGGAATTAGACCTCTCGGGGAATTTTGTCATGGTAGAATTTTTTTGAACTTTATTCTTTTTACTACAATGATTTTGTTGCTAACTTGCAAGGATCCGCAACCTCAGGAATTCAATCATTCAGTATCCCGTATATTTCTCCCTTCTAAGGGATTCCATGATATTAATTGTTGTTAAATCGGCCTCATCATGAGTTCCCAGGTCCTCCCAACTTCCTTCACCCGTGCACTCCAGGTTCCATATGTCATGAGTCAATCCTCCATATTTTATGTGTGTTGTGTTTCTTTGTCTATCTTGATTTGTCACTAACTTGTGATCTCACCATGATCTTCTTCCTTCGCATTATTGCTATGTGATCTAGTCATTGTAAACATTCATGTTGTCCTCGAGCAAAGGCCTCTCCACCAATATAATCCCCATTCTATGATCCCACTCTGCTTTGAACTTATATCGACATATAAATATATCCTACAAATTCTTCCCTAGCCTCGTATTAATCTTATTTCAACTGGAAAAAATGCACTTCCTTCCTTTATCTTCGAGCTGGGAAGATTGATGAGTTGTACTCTAATCCAATTCTAATCAAGACACAAGCAATCATTCATGGGGAACCAATGTGCAATGCAATGCAAGAGATTAGGATGGAAATAACTAATGAAGCATTATGTTATATAACTCAGATTTTATAGTGAGGTACACTGAATCAAATTCATCTAGAGGAAAGACAATCTAGAGGTCAAAGAAGTGAAAAGCAGATGCATGTGTATCCATATATAAATCAGCTTTCTCTCACAGTCATGCAAAACCAAGGTTGTCATAGTGACTGAAAATTCCATTTGCTAAGATAGCATTAACACCATTAGGGAAATAAATTAATCTCAAGAACCTTAGAATTTGCATGACAAATCAAATTAAGCACACAGATTCTGGACAAACTTCGGGAATCCGAGGAGGTAAAGGAATTTCAGAAAAAATCTGATGGCCACAAAATTCTGCGAAGGACCAAAATCTTTGAAGTGTAGTGTAAAGTCCTCCTTGTAGGGTTTTAAGAAAACTGGGGAATTTTGCTCAAGGAGGAAATTTCTGAAAACAGTAAAAAACCCAAACTTTGTATGGAAACCTAGGATATTCAATAAGAACTTCAAGGGATCATTCGCATGAGCAGAATAAAAATTCAAGCACATTTGAAAGCAACCAAGTTCAGCAATCAAAGGACCAAAAGGCATAAAAAACCAAAGTCAAGAGGGTCCTTGCTTTTAGCGGGGCGTGTGTGTGAAAACTGCACAACACGGTATAAGTGGTATGAGGTGGAAGAGAGAATGGTGATGGACTATAGGTAATGTTGGGAAAAGTGAATGGGACACTAAGAGGGGTGTAGGTGGTAGAGGATGGAACATTCGATGCCACAAAAGAATTAGGAATGCTAGTTGGAATAGCAAAAGAAGGAGTCACATGATTAACCTATTGAATGGTTGTTGTAACTTGAGGATTGGTATAGGTAGGTACGGATGCTACGGTTGAAGGAGGAATGTGAGGTCCTCGGCTAACCATAGTGTTTGCTGGTTGAGATGTGTTAGAGGCATGTTTTTGGTATATCTCAACAATTTATTTCATAACATCTAAGCCCTCATCACTTTCAAGCATTCGATGGATGTTGTCTATAGCAGGAATGGAAGTGGTGGAAATTTTTTCAAGACATAAGTTTTGTTGCAAATGTGCTAATTCCTCATGAATGTTAATGACTTTATCTTGCGGAATGGAATTAGTTTGTGTGTCAACATGCATTGTATGTGAAGGTAAAGGTGTACTAGTGGTAGTATCCATGCCTAATGCACCATTGTCCATACCAGGAGTAGGAGCTCGAGACAACCCAAGATCCACAATGAATGTGTTATTGCGAGATGCCATGAGTTGTGAACTTCTCACTAAAGTATTATCAATAAGGCACCAAACACTCATAAAAATACCACAAGAGGTGGGGTGGATGTAAATGAAATGCAATCTAGGACTAAGAAAATGAAAAATATTAAGTCTTGTAAACTGAAACAAAAATGCAATACCAAAAAATAGAAGTACAGAAAATACCCAAAAATTACCATAAAATTTAGTGCAAAATGACCTAGAGGACTAAGTCACCTAGTGTGGCGATTTAGTCCCACGAATGATTTTTTTTGAGATTTTTTAGAAATTTTGAATGCAATTTTATGTCTTTTAGATGCAGAATGTTTCTTGTTTTTCAATGTAAAAATGATGCAAAAATGCAAGCTATTTGAGCTTTTCACTAATGCAGATTTGAAAACCCTAGGATGTAGTTTAAATAATGTAATATCTAATGTAATGTAAATGAAACCTAGGATGCACTTAAAATCAGAAGTAAATATGTTCAAAATTTGGGTTCACCAAAATGTGGACAATGATTTTGGCACTCAAATGCTTTCTTGCACTTCTAGGGTTTTTCACCTAAAAGGAGAGAGAAATGGGCCAAAATGCTAATGTCTACACTCAACGTTAATGTAAATGAGATGTATTATGTCTAATTATGATGTAATAATGCACTGATCTAAAAATGAAATGATCTAATGATGCGAAACCTAAGAAATGCAACTTGTTTGAAAACACAATGTGATATGAAAAAAATGCCTAAAAAGGCAAGTAAATGATGAAATAACTAAACAAAATTGGAGAGGTGCACCTAGAATTTAAAACTTGATGATAGGAGATTCTGGAATCCTGAAAATTTGACTGGGACACTTATGCCAGGCTGGGCGACTTAGTACCAGTTTTGGGAAAACTTATCGAAACATGAATCTGCCAAATGTGTGTTAAAAAATGTAAAAATCACTTTTCAGGCCTAGATGCGGGATTAATCTGCCAGTAGTGGTGACTTAGTCCACTTGCAAATTTTGGGAATTTTGGGACATAATCTTGTAGCCTCAAGTTTACACTTGCTTCTTTGACAGGTGTCCACACTTGATTTTGTAGAAAACGGAGTAAAAAGTATCTCCAAGCTTCAATTAGGGTTGTGTTCACTTGAATAGCTTTGATGACTTCTTGATCACTTTTCAACACCAATTTATTTGAAAAATCTGCCTACAAAATCTGAAAACACACATGCAAAGAGGGGGAAAATGGTGAAGGGTTAGAGTATAGGGGTTTGCATTGGTCAAACCCCACTTTGGTAATCAAAACCAATAAAATGAAATGAAATGGAAGTAGAATGATAAATAAACAACATGCAATGTCATAAACTTACCAAAACCTTGATGAAATTTTTTTCCTAAAAACCGTTGACGATCATTTGCTAGGTACTCATCTACAAAAGAGGCAAACTCAGGGTCCTATGCGATAGCCTCTATGTCCTCTACTACAATGTGTCCTTGAGTGTTTCTAGTGGTGAATTTGTCTAATAGAGTCTTATGAGGTCTTGAAGAAAATGGATTGACGAACTCGTTTGGGTTCGACATGTTTTCTCTCTCTCTCTTCTCTTAGACCTAGTTTCAACCATGTAAGACAAGCTCAATATGCGGGAAATGCAAGACTATATGTAAGAACCGTATGACTCTAGTCTATGTTTTTGGGATTTTCTTATGCAAAATAAGGGATGTCCTAAGATGACACTAGTCTAGACTCTAAAGCTACAAAAGTATAAGCAAGACTCTAAAGTGATCAATTCTATAAACCCAAGATGACGGGACCAACCACCTAAAGTCAAACCAAGGTGTCAATTTAGTTAAGTCAAGGAACTGGTGTAGGACGAGGATCAAAGACAAGCTGAGTTTCCTAACTAGACTGATGAGTTAGGATGACTCTCTGTAGGACAAAGTATAAGATGATAGGACTAGGTTCAATGACAAATTTTGTTGACACTATGACCTTACTAGAGTGTAGATGGTGAACTACTCCTAAAGTTTGTAAAAGTGACCTTTCTAAAAGTCTAATGCAAGGTGATATGGAACCTAAAATGAAACTAAACTTGAACTGAAGATAATTATGGTAACGACTAAATGAACCTAAAGGATGCAAAATTGAGCAAATCGTTTCAGGTTTCTATTTCAAGGACTGTTTGTGTGAAGACAACTAAAACTGGTGTAGACGTGTTGACTGGACAGTGACTGTGAATTTTGGTTTTTTGGTAATCAGACAGATGCGGTTCAATTTTAACAGTTGCGATTCAATCTGACAGATGCGACTCAGAATTACCAGATGCGACTCTAATTTACAGATGCAACTCAGAATATAACAGTTGTGGTTCAATCTGACATATGCGACTCAGAATTACCAGATGCGACTCTAATTGACAGATGCAACTCATAATATAACGCATGCGTATTTATAAATTAGATGCGAAGTCAAAATGATAGATGCGACTCAGAAATTACAGATGCGACTCAAAATCTAACAGATGTGACTCATAAAATCAGATCGTGTTTCTGGTGAACAGTTGCGACTCTCGATTTTTCAGTGACATGAAATTTAAACTGGCTCTATTTTCTGCGATCAAATTCTGACAATCAAAGACAATCATAAGACAAAGTGTTTTCAGTTTCAATTTTGGACTCAAAGAACGTTTAAAGTGATATGAGACAAGCACATCCTAATAGGCCAAAGAACTAGGGTTTGTATACTTGGTATAGCCCACCTAAATACCCCGGATTGGTGATGAACACCTTTCCTTCTCGAGAGCGGATAGCTTAGGAATTTGGTGGCATTGGCTCCCCTCCACGGCTCATTAACGTCTTTCGAGCACACCAATTCTGAATTCTTTGGGCAATGACCTCCCAAGAACTGCTATCTCTACTCAAGGGGATCAGTGGTGAGTATCTTCGGGCATGATACTGTACCCTGCACTAATACCAAGCAACGGCCACAAATAGGTTGGTCTCTTAAACAATAAGGTATTTAATTTGGGCATTCCATTCGTGGGGTGTGATCCATACAGTGCGAGTCCCCTTTCGGATCCATCTCGTCGAAACCACACTCGTGATTCTTGGGGTTTCCCCAAGAACCCACTTTTATATACCGGCTGGAAGTCCCTCAGGTTCAGGGTGCTACCAGTCTGAGTCATCCTGGGGTGAGTACTTTTTCCCACCAGGATAGGCCCAAGTTCTAGAGTTGGTAACCGTTTCTCTTACACCCAGGATCGCACGGATGCGCAAGGGGAGAGGATACTTCGGTGTACCAAGTCATAAGGGTGACCAAACTTGTGCTTTCGCACCAAACACAGTAGACACTTGTTAATTTTAACCAAAATGAAAGATTTTCTAAGCTACCAAACAATCTGTTTAAAATTTAATTAGGGTCTTCGACAAACGTCCTGCAGAAAAACTAATTAGTAATTTTCAATATTGTCTTCGTCAATCGTCCTACAAAAAGATTGTTAACTCCGAAAAGGCCACACGTTGAAAATAAGATATCAGTAACACGAAAATCAAATGAAAATTTTAGATTGCGGGAAACGAAAAATAAAATTTTTACCAGTCAATTGCGTCGTTTCATTACCAGTCAGATGCGTCGTTTATTTTTTAGTTGCGGCTCGTAAAGTTAGTTGCGGTTTAGAAACTTCAATTGCGTCATTTTTTGGCAGATGTGGTTCATAAATTCAATTGCGGTGCAGAAAACTTCACATGCATCGTTCCGTACGAAAAACCTGCAAAAATGAAAATAAAATATCTACGGATCCGCGAAGATGGTGTCTTCACGTCGGGTTCACCAAATGTAACGCCAATAGAAAATTGCACTATAGACAACAAAGAAGATTAGAAGCAAACATGCATGCAATACTAGATCTAGAATGCAAATCTAAATGTTAAGCAACAAAGAACATGGGAAAGTAAAAACGTAATTAAAACTAGAACAATCTCACCAATTCCAAACGTATTTCCATGATTCATCTCGATTGCCCTTCTCCATTTTGCTTGTGTAGTATAATTGCCCTCAAATTTTCAAGTTCGTGCAAGTATAGCCTAAGATAGTGATTAGCAAAATATCGAAGATTCAAGACAAAGTGCTCTCCAAAGTTACAAAATTCGCGAGAGAGATTGGAATGAAGAATGACAAATCAATTTATAGAATTGATTATTCGTTCGAAAGATCGAAGATAAACCAGGGTTGAGATCGCTGATGAGACATGCATTAAATCTGCATAATGACATGAGTGATTCAAATTAGAAATAGAATTAAAGATTAAATAAATGATTTAATCTTCAGGCATTCAAAACATAAGAAATATCTTTGCATGACAAAGATGAAGATTGATTATAACGACTCTCTTTCGGCCGTTACAACATTTAATTAATTAAATAAGAATATTTAATTAATCGCATGTACACAATTGAGTTAGAACCGGACGATCGACCGACTTGACAAGAGATTACTGAGACGACCACCGACATCAAATCAATTTAGCGATCGATTAAAATAGATGTTAAGTCGAAGTAAAAGTGAATACTTAGATAACTCACACAATTATCTAAAATATAGAAGAATGCGTTAAAATAGAATGAATGAATTAAATAATTCATTTAATTCAAGACTCGATATTTGAAGAATAATTAAATAAAATAATATTTATTTAATTAAATGATGAAAAGGGATTTTAATGAATAATTAAATAAATAATGAATTTATTTAATTATAGTTGAAATATGATAAAGAATAAATTAAATAAGAATTTATTTAATTTGACAAGACAAATAAGGTTAATTAGTAACATAATTAAATAAAAAGCGTTTATTTAATTAATCAGATAGAATAAAGAAAAGTGTGAATTAATTAAATAATTAAGATTATTTAATTAATAGAAGAAATAAAAGAAGATGAATTAATTAAATAATTAAGATTATTTAATCATGACCATGAAGAATAAGAATTATGAAGAATATGAAAGTCGCAGGCTAAAAACCAGATTTCGGTGTCTACAATTGATAAAATAGGAAAAGCTAATGTGGTTGTTGATTTTCTATCTAGATTTCCCACAACATCTGAAGGAGTGGTAGATGATTATTTTCCTGATGAGTATTTATTTGGTCTAAGTATACATAATCCATGGTATGTTGATATAGCTAACTACTTGGTAATAGGGCAGATTCCATCTTACTTCTCTCCTAGGGAAAAAAAGACAGTTCACAAATGCTTCCCTTATTCTTAGATTTCTAGATTTTTATTCTACATTGGCCCAGATAAAATTATGAGATGTATTAGGGAGGATGAAGTGTTTGATATATTGAAAGCCTACCATGATGAACCTTGTAGTGGATATTTTGTGGCCAAAAGAATAGATTTTAAAATCTTAACAAGATATTACTAGATGTATAAGAGTGAATTTTCACCCCTTATGCAAATTCCCCTTTTTTCCTTTTTCCACCTTATAAAATAGAGTTCAGAGGATTAATTACACCTAATCTTGCTGCTTTCATTCCACTTGGTGCCTATTTTGAGTGTCAGTAGGGGAATTTATATCAGGGACGCCCACGTGGCGTGTAGACATTTGTGTAGCACGCTTATGTCCCTGGCAGATTCCTCCGATTGAACCTGCAGAGGCGTTACACTTCTCATTGGTGGTCAATTTATAATTCTCTCATCAGTTAACCAACCTGAATATGGCCATTTTCTTCATCTCCTCTTCAAATTCTCTCCTTCAACAAGCATTTCATCTCCTAAGCTTTCAACTCAATTCACTTACACTCTCTTGCATTCACTTCAAGCATTCTAGCAACACTCTTGCACTCCATTACAACAAAAAATTCACTCCATCACTTCATTAGAGAAATTTTGGGACCACACCATTGCAAAAAAGGCTCAAGTACTCTCATTCTCTCCCCCATCAACCTTGAGTGCTTTTGGTGGAGGTGGTAAGCTTCCCATTCCTCTCCTCTATTACTTGGTAGAGTAAGCACATTTACTGTTTTGTAGTGCTTTAGTGTTCTTTACTACATTTTTTTCTTTATCTCGCTTTCTTGGTTGTTCGCAGATGTGGAAACACCTCAACAGGCGTCTGACTAAGGTAGGCCCCTATACATCCACCCAACATTTTCCTCCTTTTTATGTGTACGTGAACACGCTTTCAAGGAGCTAGCTGGCGAACAATTTTCTTTGTGAGATCCTTCTTGCCATCCTAACTCTCGCATTTTTACTTTATCACATCAAAGATTATTTTGTTTACTTAATCATGTTATTTTGGCCCTTTAGTAATAATTATCTGGGTTGTTAGCTTGTTTTCTTAGGTTTGACCTTGTCTCCTTAGTTGTCTGGGCGTACGGATGCTTGCGCACTTGAGAGACGCTAATGCATATTGAGGCACGCATTTGTAATTTAGCGACGCATATGCATATTGAGGCACGCATTTGTAATTTTGAAACGCAAATGTTATTGTCATGACACATTTGATTATTATTAACCGCATTTGATTAATAATGACGCATATAGAATTTGTGAACCGCATTTGTGAAAAAGTGACGCATTTGTAAAAGAATGACGCATGTGTAAAGTAACGACGCATTTGCATTTTAGGTTAAAACAGTAATTTTTTTTTACTAGGATAGATGATTCCGGCTGACATGAGACATGTATAATGTTGTTGCAGGTTGTATTGGACCCCATTTATACACGGGAGTCGAGACCTACGACGTTTCGATTCAGAGACAGCTTGCGGCTGGCCGAGCGACGGACTCTATGGCATTTGGATTTGTTACATGTGACCGATATACCCCAAATTAGGGCAAATTGGGGATTGCTGACGGCATTATGTGAGCGGTGGCACTCGAAGACGTCATCGTTCCACCTTTCGACTGGAGAGGCCACGGTGACCTTGGAGGATATATATAGGATATTGAGACTGTCGATTAGAGGGACACGGGTGGTCTATGATACCCAGAGGGGTATAGCAGAGATGTGCAAATATTACCCCCACGCCGACGTTAGACAGCTAGGGGTAGATGACTATGAGATTAGATGGCAGGTACTGACCCAGAGATACAGACAGTTAGACTGTCTAGTGGCGACCTTGATAGGCGGTATAGTACTACCTGACCGCCGAGGACATGGATTCCCTGTGGGATGGGGGGAGATGTTAGTGGGCATGCTGGAGTGTCGAGTTGTATATGTCTGGGGTTCGTGTGTGCTAGGGATGTTATACTTTCACCTGCATGACATCGCCTATAGAGAGGCGTAGTCGATGAGCTACGGCACCACGCTCCTGATGGTATGGGCGTGGGAGCATATTGCTATTTTTAGACCACCTGTGATAGTAGATCTAGCTCGTGGAGCGCCATACGCCTTTCGTTATGCGGGGGCCACCACACAGCACCATATTGGAGACACGGGCTATTTCAGACACGCTATAGACCTGATGCAGGAGTTTACATGGAGACAATACCTAGGCTGCGAGGTGTGGTCAGATGAGGGCGAGCATTTTCCCTTTTGTCGACAGACACAGTATTTGGTGGGACGGACAGTGTCCCATATGCACATTATAGAGCGGCAGTTGCCGGATCGGGTATTGAGATAGTTTGGAGAGGTACAGGATGTACCTCGAGGGAGAGCAGAGTTTGCTCGATCCTCACGAGAGGTCCTATTATGGGGGCTAGAGATTCCAGTCGCCACTACAGAGGCAGATATTGATGGTTTACAGGCACAGCCATGGGGATGGAGGGACAGACCAACAGATCCAGGGACCACTCCAGCTTATGATCAGTGGTGGGCAGTACATAGGCCGATCCCCTTGACAGATCCAGGGCAGCCAGCATCGGTAGAGTGGCGTGGGACAGGTCCCAGAGGCAGGCGAGGTAGAGGGAGAGGCCGAGGAGGCAGAGGAGGCCGTGGTGATGGAGGGGATGATGGAAGAGGTGGCCGATGTGGAGGCAGGAGAGGGAGACGTGGTCAGAGAGGACGAGGACCAGCCTTGTCACCGATCTGAGAGGAGGGAGGAGGAGAGGAGGATGTAGCCATGCTAGATGTGGCCAGAGGTGGTGAGGAGGAGCAGCCGGCAGAGGAGGCTGTCATCCCAGACATCCCAGATATCCCAGCAGAGGTAGAGGTAGGTGTCGAGGAGGTAGTTGGAGAGGAGGCAGAGATTGATGCTCTTGGTTTGCTAGGTGCCTACCAGGAGGACGATGAGGAGGAGGATGATCACGAGCAGGAGATCCGAGATCAGATCCTTGAGGAGCTAGATGAGGAGGAGGATGGGATGGACAGGGCTCGACAGGATGAGACAGAGGCAGAGGTTCTCGACACAGATATGTTGTGAGCCCAGGTTGCCTCCTTGGAGGAGCAGATGAGAGTATTGATGGCAGAGAGGGATGCTTATCGGGTGGAGAGAGACAAAGCCTTGATGGAAAGGGATCAAGCCATAGCCCGGTGGCAGGAGACTGAGCAGAGGTTCACAGAGCTCAGGTCACTATGCATAGAACCATCAGTTGCATTCGCCAGAGAGCTAGTCAGGGCTGGAGAGAGGGAGAGATACTACAGGGATTTATATGAGGTAGAGGTTCCCCTAGAGAGATGGGCTCCCAGTTTTTCAGCAACACACAGTAGCAGGTCTCAGACCAGGACCCACACTCGGACATTCAACACATAGGGGGTGGATCAACCACGCAGAGCAGGGCCATATGATAGACCTCCCACGGCTCAGAGATCAGCCGGTTCCTAGCATCAGTCTCCCACACACTCTCGGCATGATGGCAGTGGTAGTTTAGGATAGAGATACTGCTTGTGATCCATTGTATTTTGATCTTATAGCCTGCGGGCTTCCATGTATTTGTGATACATTATGACATTGTTATGTGACACGGTTGAGAGATATATATATATATGATTTTGGCGGCGATTCTCATGATATGCATTTCTATGTATGGATTATGCAGTCTTTATTTATACATGTGATGTTTATATGATATGCCTATGTGATGGATGAGTATATGTATTTTATGATGTTTATGCAGCTAATGAGATAATTTTGATTCTATGTGATGTATGGTTCTATATGATGTATGATCCTATATGATTATGAGATGCAATGTGATGTTGTATGTATGATGCAGATGACATGTGATGTTATACAAATGTAATGTGATGCCCGTATTTACAGTTGCATTGTATATGAAATGCTTATAATATGTATTGGTTTTAATGAGTATTGTCTATTATGCCATGATGATCTAGATATGAACTATGCCTATATGTATATATGTTTCTAACATGTATGTTGATGCAAGATTATATATAATGTTTTGTGTCACAGGACTCTGTCATAATGTAAGAAAGAAGAACTGTTAGTGCAGAAAGAAAGATCGAGAAAGAATTAAAGGCAGAAGATAGATGTTAGTATTAGCAATCTTTGATATTTTGCTGTATCACAAAAGGTATTGCACTTTATCATCATTGGGCGGGACTAATACAAATGGAGAAAAACACCATGATATGACATAAATCAAGGTGTGCAAGGTCATCCACTTGCTAATAACAGACAGCAAACAAAAGAAAAGATGGGTCATGAAACATCATCGCTCCTCTAAATCCTTCATGGGACATCCTTGAGGAAACTAGTAACATGACTCAAAAATCAAAGTTAAAAGATAGTCGACAGACAGCAGTCAAAGAAAATAGAATTCTGATACGTCGTTGCTTCTCTAAATCCCTCATGGGACATCCTTGAGAAAGCTAGTAACATGAATCCCAGTCATCAATTCAAGATAAATGATAAGATAAATAAGCCATAAAGTCAAAAAGCCAGTAAAAATATTTGCCAAAACATGATTTGTTTGTTTGATTTGTTGATTGATAGAGCCTGATCGCAGGAGATACACATACCAGATAAGACTGTGAGTCCGGTTTCGATGTTATGACTATCTGTATAAGGCATGACAAAGCCTGGTTTCAGAAAGACATGTATCGTATAAGACGTTTAGTCAGATGCCGTTGATGTGATAACCTGTGTAAGGCTATGTTTGACCTTATCGATTATGCAAGAAGGACTCATCTTGTATAAGACAGGTTGATTGTTTTGATAACGTCTATTTCCAAGAAGGACATATCCTGTAGCAGACTGTAGTTGACCCATTTTGAATTGTTTTGTTTGGCCAGTTGTTGGATTTGACTTAGAGACATTGCTAACTTGTTCACCAAATTACTGCATGACTTGATATGATGTGTGGACAATTGACTGTGTTACGACAAACCCTAAAGGACTAACCTAGTGTGGCCTCGAGGGCTCATCAATTGATGGCCTTGCCTACGTTGTACATGCAGAGACCTCGTAGTTCGACTTGACTTGACCGACAAGACTGACTACAAAATAAAAGATGTGTGTGAAAGTGAATGTGACGAACCCTAATGGACTGACCTAGTGTGGCCTCGGGGGCTCATCGATTGATGGCCTTGCCTACATTATACACACAGAGACCTCGTAGTTCGACACGACCAATAACCTTGTCATATAGACATATGGATTGAATCAAGACTTTATACAAACCAACCTAAACGGACTGACCCAATGCCTTGGGGGCACATCGGCAGATGGCCTTGCCTACATCCAGTCGCAGAGGCAACGTAGTTCGACAAACGACAAAGACTGACAAGTGTGACTGACTCTGACTCTGTTTTTGGATTTTTGAAATGTTTTGATTTTTTTGTCTTTTTGAAGTTTTCTGATGTTTTTGTGTTTTCTCAGGTCATTTTGTGATGTTTTTGGATTTTTCTATGGTTTTACGTCTTCAACACAGCCAATGTAAGAACTAATATGACACACGTCAGTGTTTTCCCCCAGTCGAGTATAAGACCAATCGATTATGAATAGGGTAAAACGAGGGATATGAAATGCACTCGATGTCAATCGTTCCAAGTTATGGGAAAGACTACCACTTATTATGAATAATATATACAAACGATGGACAGGGTAGTGGACTATGTACAATGAAGTGGGCTATGCACATGAAAGTGGACTATATACACGGTAGGTATATGTACAAGGATAGTCAGTATGTACAGGGATAAGGACTATGTACAAGGTAGGTATATATACACTGATAGGAATATGTACAAGATAGATTAGAATAATAGTAGACACAGGAGCAGAGTTGAGTACACATGGCACATGTTTGCCAGGTTTTCACCATCGTATCTATCCAAAGCGCCACCGAAGTGGTTTTCACCATTGGACGAATGATTTGTCTTTACTATTTTCCATATTATCTAATTTTTTTAGTGTTACCAAGACGCCTGTTTGCCAGGTTTTCACCTTGATAACAATTTTTTTTTTTTGTATTTTTGCTAATTAAGACAAAGGCTCCCAGAAGCTATGCGTAGAACTTCTTCAGATGCATACTATTGATTGGTGGGGACAATGGTTCCCCTTGAGTGAAGTTGGTACACTCACGATCCAAGAAACGTGACAATATGGGTCCTAACCAATTAGGTTCAAGCTTTCTGGTTTTGTCTCTTTACGCTTGATTCTTTGGGTTTTCCATTAAAACCAAGTCACCAATGTCAAAGTTTTTGTTCAAGACCTTCCTGTTATAGCTAGGACAAAGGCAATTATGATATGCTTGAAGATGGTCTAGTGCCTTCTGTCTTCGCTCATCCAGGAATTCTAGCTCATGGAGTCTCGATACTCGGTACTCTTCATCATCAATGTGGCCTTTCGGGGATACCCTTAGGGAAGGAATCTTGACCTCAATAGGCAGAATAGCTTGGGCGAAAACAAGTGAATATGGGGTAGCACCGGTGGGGGTACAGATACTTGTGCGATAGGCCCATAAGGAAGGGTTTAGCTGTAAATGCCAGTCATGACCAGCATCATTGACAGTCTTCTTGAGGATTCGAATGATGGTCTTGTTAGACGCCTCTGCTTGGCCGTTACCTTGGGGTAGTATGGGTGGAAGTGATGTTGGATATGAAATTGATGATCACATGGGTGTAGGACTTCTTGGTTCTTAAATGGGCTGACCATTATCATTGATTATGGGTGAGGGACACCATCACCAGATAGATGATATAGTTCAAGATAAAATCTAGAAATGCATTGTGCGGTAATGTGTCTTAAGATGGCCAGATCCACTTAAGTAAAGTACTTTCTGTGGCGGTGATAATGAACTTATGTCCATTAGATGTGGGGTGGATCTTACCTATGGTCGAGTCCCCATTAGACGGGGCCATGGTGATGTAATGATAGGATGGAGCTCCTATGCTAGGGCATGTATCAAATCTCCATGAACTTGACATTGGCGGCATTCCATTACAAAGACATATGAGTCTTTTTCCATAGTAGGCCAGTAATAACCTAGTCTCATAATATTTTTGGCTAAGGTAGGACCGCTAAAATGGGAACCACATATACCCTCATGGACCCCACGCAAAGTTGCTTGTGCTTCAGTAGAATCAAGACATCTCAATAAGGTATTATCTAATGCGTCTATATAGGTGTCTCAGAGCGATGGTGTATTTGGCTGACTTACGAAGGAATTTCCTATGTTGGTTGTTTGATAGGCCAGTGGGTATGATTTCAACATGAAGGTAGTCATAGATTTCTTTGTACCATGGGGAATCAGGACCAACAATATCCGGTCATCTGGAATCACGGGATATCGTGAGGCAGGACCAAAAACTATTAGACCAAGAACTCAAACTTAGGCAGTTGGTAGGAATATCAGAAATTGTTGATGCAATTGTATGGCGTCCTCGCCCTATTTAAGGCAGGGGTATTTGATGAAATTCAACTTTCAAAATTACTCTTTAAACGACTATACGCCGTATTGCTTGTATGGGTAAACTACTATCCTTAGTCTCATAATCATCATTTATCTGTCTAATTACTAGTTGAAAGTCGCCATATACCTAGGTTCTTGATTTTCCATTTCTGCCATCGTAAAACTTTTGTCACTAAACTTCATACTGCGCCGTGTTGTTGGTCGCGATGATACGATCCTAAATGACTTAGGGATGGAATCACCCTATGGTGTGATAAACAATATCCCAGCCCCTGAACCATGATTTGTATGTGAGCCATCAAAGTACAGTTTCCATGTTATGTTTGTGTCAAAAGTGAATATGAACTCATCAGGAAAGTCTGCAACTAATGGGTGATCTGCCTGTATGGGTGCGTCAGCTAACTGATCAGCAATGACATGTCCTTTAATAGCTTTCCTTTCTACATACTGGATATCATACTCACTAAGTATCATAACCCACTTGGCCAGTCGTCCTGTTAATGCTGCCTTACTGAGAAGATATTTCAAAGGGTCTATTGTAGCAATCAGCATTGTTTGATGGTTTAGCATGTAGTGCCTCAGTTTTTGGGTAGCAAATACTACTGCAAGACAGGCACGTTCAATGTTACTATAGTTGAGCTCATAACCCACTAAAGTTCGGCTCATATAATAGACTGCCCTTTCATGACCTTCATCATCATTCTGTGCAAGCAATGCTCTGAGTGATGAATGGGTTGCTGTAATATAAAGAATCAACAGTCTTCCTTCAACAGGTGGCATTAAGACAGGTGGTGTGAGTAAATATTCTTTAATCAGTTGAAATGCCTCGTCACACCTAGGTTTCCATGCAAAGGGTACTCCTTTCTTAAGTAGATGTTGAAAAGGGTGTGTCTTGTCTGCTAGTTGCACTATAAATCTTCTGATAGATTGCAACCTACCCTGTAATGTCCTTAGTTGACTAAGATTGTTGGGTGGTGGCATGTCCATGATTGCTTTTACCTTAGCAGGATCTACCTCAATACCTCATCTAGAAATGATATAACCTAACAGCTTTCCTGACTTGACTCCAAACACACATTTCTTTGGATTGAGTCTCACATTATACTTCTCCAGCCTCTGAAATACCTTGTCTAAAACCTGTAAATGTTCTACCCTTGTCTTGATTTTTACAATAAGGTCATTGACATAATCCTCCATACAAGTGTGTACTAGATCATGAAAAATAGTAGTCATGGCACGTTGATAGGTTGCTCCTGCATTCTTGAGTCCGAAGGGCATAACATTCCAACAATACGTTCCCCACAGACAAGTGAAGGCTGTCTTAGGTTGATCTTCAGTGGCAATTCTGATCTGGTTATATCCTGAGAATCCATCCATAAGGGACAACATCTCATATCTTGCTATCATGTCAACTATCATGTCTATATTAGGCAAAGGGAAGTCATCCTTAGGACAAGCTTTGTTGATATCTCTAAAATCAGTGCAGATGCAGATGCCCCCAGCTGGTTTGGTAACTGGTACAAGATTGGAAATCCAATCTGCATAGTCAATAGATCTGATGAAACCAACGTCTAAAAGTTTCTTGAGTTCTGCTTTGACTAATAAAGCAATTTGTGGATGCATTTTTCTCAACTTCTGTTTTACTGGTTTGGCACCTAGTTGTAAAGGCAAGTGATGTAGAACAAGTTCAGGATCTAACCCAGGCATGTCAGCATATGACCAAGCAAAATTTATTTGTCTCTGTTCAAAGAAGTCGTGGAACTCTGATTTCTCTTGTGTTGTCAATGACGCTACCAAATAAACCAGTCGAGGATTCTCTTTTGTGCCTATGTTGACTTCTACTGATTCTTCAACGAGCATGGGTGACTTTTCCTGTGTAATGGGAAGAATGTTCAAACCTCCATCCTTAGGCACCTCAAAGAGGTTTTCACCTTCGGATGCATCCTTTCTTTTTACTTTTTCATTGTCTAGAGGTGCCTTTCAGTTTTCACCTAGAGACTCATCTTTTTTATCTTGTTTATTCTTTTTCTCATTTTTGCGACTGGAGGGTTGAACAGATTCCCCAAAATATGCTTTATTGTCCAAGTCAATGGTAAAACCAACTTTATGATCTCCGTTAGGTATGCCTTCACGTAATCCCAGGAACTCAGCAATTGCTTCGTCATTCTCAAAAGTGTCTAAGACGGGTGCGTCTTGTTGATCCCAATCTATGAGTTGGGGATAAACTAAGGGCATGTCATCGTCGGAGTTATCAAAGTCTAATGGGGTCAAGGTAAAGATCGAATTATTCATGTGATTACAAAAGTCTTGTACCAAGTCTGTTTTGCTCTT
Organism: Sequoia sempervirens; assembly: GCA_007258455.2. NCBI lineage: Eukaryota > Viridiplantae > Streptophyta > Pinopsida > Cupressales > Cupressaceae > Sequoia > Sequoia sempervirens. The sequence continues at coordinate 126,371,416 of VDFB02000003.1, read as the reverse complement.
GGGTTTGGGTCTAGGTGGATGAATTGGTGGGCCTAATGCCAAGGTTTGACTATCGGAAACCAGTGGCTCAAGTTGCCACGAGGTAGGATCAAGTGATTCCCAATAATAGTGTTTAAACCATTCCTCTTTTGTCATTTTCTTTGGTGGACAAGAATTTAAAGGATTGGGTGAGGAACTTAAAATCAAGTCCAATTCTCCAAATAATTTGTCAAGGTCCATGGAAGAAGTAGAGGATAAGGAATCCCACTCATAATCGTTAGAATTGGGGGAGTCACAATGATGTTGGTCTACTGGTTCGTGAGATGTCTTAATATCTTCTGAAGCACGTACTTCCTCAAGTAAGGGTAATGGAGTACTAGGAACGCCAATCTGAATCAGTTGAAACCCTAGCCCTACTCCTTTTGGCCATTGAGAAACAAATATTGGTTCAATTCTGCCATCTTGGTTTAAGCCTAAACCACTTTGTCCATCATATCCTTTGCTTTGCATGATTTTGAAACCCTTTCCATATAGATTTGTAGGAATATGAGCAAGTAAGAGTGGTTTCTCATCATCTTCCCTATATAGCTAGGAAGTGACATCTTTTGCATCTATAGCCTCTTTGCTTAATTCACCCCATTTAGTGAAAGTTGTTGTGGGGGAAACATGTATGAGTGATCACAAGTGTCCCCTACCTGCTATAGGTAAACCATATGACTTAGGAGGAACCAAATGGCTAACACAATGAGAAGTCTTCATGTAATACTCTCCACAACCCTTGTCTTGGATCTCGACCCTAGGAGTGGTAGGAAGTGAGGGTGAAACAGATGTTCGAGTGAGTGTGGACGGGTCAACATAAGAAGATGGATTAGACGATGAGGCCTCTTGGTTGACTGGCACTTGACATTGAGGGATCTCCTTTAGATTGGTGCAATACTGGAAACGATCGGGATCACCATCTATAGTTATTTCGGTGCAATTGTAAGGGAATTTAAGACACTGATGATATGTAGAAGGGACCGCCTTCATGGCATGAATCCATGGTCTACCTAGCAGAAGGTTATAAGGGAGGGTGAGATCCAAGACCTGGAACTTTGTCTCCATTACCGCAGGACCAATTCTGATAGGAAGTGTTACCACCCCCTTTGATTTTCGTTCTTCATCATCATAAGCCTTAATGACAATACTCTTAGTGGTGTCTACGCATGCTTCTGAGATACCTAATTCCTTAATTAGTTTTAAAGTGCATAGATTTAGCCCTGCTCCTCCGTCTACCAAAACTCGTCTAACTTTGGTGTCATCGACAAGGAATTCTAGATGTAAAGGGTCATTGTGGTTCGTCTTGTCTGTGGCATAGTCTTGTTCAGAGAACGTGGCATGATGATTATTGGTCCAAGTATTTCACAAGCAATTAATATCAAGACCGTATTCGGACATGTAGTATTATAAAACCTTATCAGAATGGAAATCGATTATTCGGGAAAATCACATAACAATTCAAGATTAAGATTTAAGTGAGTCTTCCCAAATTAGTCAAATGATTATATTAACTTAACTTAGAAGGTTAGAGAGTGTTCAACATTGATGGAGGAGCACAGGATAGTAAACTTAGTATGGCTAGTATTATTTTTCAGAGATTAAGTGATAGTAATGGTATTGATATTTTGATCAATGGCCTTGAAAATGATAGATAGTTTTACCGCTATCATAGTCATATTTGATACCATAGTGCCCGACATATTGGTCTTAGTACTTTCAGGCGGGAGCCAGTTCCTTTCCCATAGTCATGTAAAGGTAGATTACGAAAAGACTTTGATATTGATGTTAGATGTCTTTTATTTTCCACTATCAATAATTCTCTGTCCAACAAGATCATATGATATTCTTGAGTTGTCAACCGGTTTGCTAAGTTATAATACGCCCATTCTATATTAATCTAAAAGAATTATCAGCATGCACCATGGCGTTTATCACAGATAAAGTATTATCTTATTCCCTACTGGTATATAGTTGTGTTATAGCAGTTGTTTTGAATCACAGAGCTCAATGCGGTTCCACAGAAGTGAACTCATGTTTTTGAAATCTCTTTGGTTGTGGACGTTGAGTATTTGAGACCGTGTTAGGAGGTTGATTGACAGCATTAAGCGTGTTGGCACAAGTATGAGGTCCTTGTAATGTGAGGAGGGGTCTTGCTTGTAATGTTTTAGCATCAACCACCCCATCATTGGTGACATTTTTGTTGCGAGACCAGAATCTGTTTCTATCAGTGGGGGTGTTTTGTACGATTGGGTTTCGATTGGATGTTGTCATCTTGAGTTCACCCTTTTCAATGAGATCCTTCTCTATTATCACCCCTTTTTCCACTAGTTCTGAAAAAGATATGCAACAATGTACCCTTAAGTTACTCCTGAGTTTTGGATGAAGGTTTTCTTGAAACATTGTAACCTTTTGTTTTTCGGGTATCTCGACAGGACACCTACTAGCAATAGTTCTCCATCGTTGGAAGAAAGCAATGAATGGTTCACCTTCGTCTTGTGTTGTGTGGCACAAGGTTGCTATATTTATCTCATGGTCCATGTGGAAAGAGAATTGCTCCACAAATTTCTCGACTAGTTCCCCCCAAGATCTAATGCCAGAATCTAAACCCGAAAACCATTCCAGTGCAACCCCTACAAGACTTCGTGGAAATAGCCTCATAAGATACGTGGGGTCGTAAGCAACATCTATGCATATGGTAGAAAATTCCCTGATATGTTCTATTGGATTGTGTTTGCCATTGTACTTAGGAAGATTCGGTATTACATATCCATGAGGGAAAGGTGTCATGTACAATGATCTATCAAAAGGGAATGGGCATATGTCCTTTGGTGAAAATGATTTCTTAGTTGAGACCGACATGTTATCCATTTGCATTTGTAATGCGTGCATTTGTGTTTGTAGGACGTCAACTTGGGTCAAAGATGTGCTAGGAGGATTATGCGGATCCATGTATGTATTCTGAAATCCAAAGTCTCGTGATGGGTTTCGATTGAACGTTAGCATCTGAGGCGGATTAGGATTCAAAATGTTGGTAAATGTGTTATGGTCTGGTATCTGCATAAATTGATGTTGACTTGGGTTCTGTGTAAACGGATTTTGAGTACCACTCTGTGAAAAGGGATTTTGATTCGGAATCGGTGTGAATTGGTTTTGACTTGGAATTTGTGTGGACGGATTCTGACTACCAATCTGTGCAAAAGGATTCGGATTCGGAATGGGCGTAAATTGGTTTCGACATGGAATCTGTGTGGACAGATTCTGACTACCAATCTGTGCAAAAGGATTTTGATTCGGAATCGATGTAAGTGGATTCTGACAACTAGTCTGGAAGAGTGGATTTTGATTGCCATATTGGAAGGAGGGAATGCCCCCTGTTTGTGTAATCTTTGGTATAGTACTAGTGATTTGAGCACTAGGTATGGCCATCAACTAAGGTAAGGTACCCATGATGCTAGCAGTAGGTACGGTCGTTGATTGTACACTTGTGACTCCGACAAAAGATGTATGGGCTGAGGTTTTAGGTCTTTTACTCCCAATAAGCGGACCGGTGGGAGTAGATGATGATGCCCCTATAGTGAAATTAAATCTCGATGTCATGCTAGATGTACCAAATGGGGACGTATGGACTGTTGTACTCTGTGTAGACGTGCTAGACGACATAGTCGTGCTGACCTGAGGTATAGTAGTACTAGCAGTCGTGGTATTTGTCCCTTGTGTAGGTTGAGTTTGTAAGGTGCTGATGTCAAATCCTGGAGGTAAGGTAGCACCTTCAGCTAGCAATTTTCCTAAAAACCGTTGACGATCATTTGCTAGGTACTCATCTACAAAAGAGGCAAACTCAGGGTCCTGTGCGGCAGCCTCTATGTCCTCTACTACAATGTGTCCTTGAGTGTTTCTAGTGGTGAATTTGTCTAATAGAGTCTTATGAGGTCTTGAAGAAAATGGATTGATGAACTCATTTGGGTTCGACATGTTTTCTCTCTCTCTTCTCTTAGACCTAGTTTCAACCATGTAAGACAAGCTCAATATGCGGGAAATGCAAGACTATATGTAAGAACCGTATGACTCTAGTCTATGTTTTTGGGATTTTCTTATGCAAAATAAGGGATGTCCTAAGATGACACTAGTCTAGACTCTAAAGATGCAAAAGTCTAAGCAAGACTCTAAAGTGATCAATTCTATAAACCCAAGATGACGGGACCAACCACCTAAAGTCAAACCAAGGTGTCAATTTAGTTAAGTCAAGGAACCGGTGTAGGACGAGTATCAAAGACAAGCTGAGTTTCCTAACTAGACTGATGAGTTAGGATGACTCTCTGTAGGACAAAGTATAAGATGATAGGACTAGGTTCAATGACACATTTTGTTGACACTATGACTTTTCTAGAGTGTAGATGGTGAACTACTCCTAAAGTTTGTAAAAGTGACCTTTCTAAAAGTCTAATGCAAGGTGATATGGAACCTAAAATGAAACTAAACTTGAACTGAAGATAATTATGGTAATGACTAAATGAACCTAAAGGATGCAAAATTGAGCAAATCGTTTTAGGTTTCTATTTCAAGGACTGTTTGAGTGAAGACAACTGAAACTCGTGTAGACGTGTTGACTGGACAGTGACTGTGAATTTTGGTTTTTTGGTAATCAGACAGATGCGGTTCAATTTTAACAGTTGCGGTTCAATCTAACAGATGCGACTCAGAATTACCAGATGCGACTCAGAATATAACAGTTGCGGTTCAATCTGACAAATGCGACTCAGAATTACCAGATGCGACTCTAATTGACAGATGCGACTCAGAATATAATGCATGCGGTGTTTATAAATCAGATGCGAGTCAAAATGACAGATGCGACTCAGAAATTACATATGCGACTCAAAATCTAACAGATGCGACTCATAAAATCAGATGCGTGTTTCTGGTGAACAATTGTGACTCTCTGTGATTTTTCAGTGACATGAAATTTAAACTGACTCCATTTTCTGTAATCAAATTCTGACAATCAAAGACAATCGTAAGACAAAGTGTTTTCAGTTTCAATTTTGGACTCAAAGAACGTTTAAAGTGATAACAGACAAGCACATCCTAATAGGCCAAAGGCCTAGGGTTTGTATACTTGGTATAGCCCACCTAAATACCCCGGATTGGTGATGAACACCTTTCCTTCTCAACAGCGGATAGCTTAGGAATTTGGTGGCATTGGCTCCCCTCCACGGTTCATTAACGTCTTTCGAGCACACCAATTCCGAATTCTTTGAGCAATGACCTCCCAAGAACTGCTATCTCTACTCAAGGGGATCAATGGTGACTATCTTCAGGCATGATACTGTACCCTGCACTAATACCAAGCAACGGCCACAAATAGGTTGGTCTCTAAAACAATAAGGTATTTAATTCGGGCATTTCGTTTATGGGGTGTGATCCATACGGCGCGAGTCCCCTTTCGGATCCATCTCGTCGAAACCACACTCGTGATTCTTGGGGTTTCCCCAAGAACCCACTTTTATATACCGGCTGGAAGTCCCTCGAGTTCAGCGTGCTACCGGTCTGAGTCATCCTGGGGTGAGTACTTTTTCCCACCAGGACAGGCCCAAGTTCTAGAGTTGGTAACCATTTCTCTTACACCCAGGATCGCACGGATGTGAAAGGGGAGAGGATACTTCGGTGTACCAAGTCATAAGGGTGACCAAACTTGTGCTTTCGCACCAAACACAGTAGACACTTGTTAATTTTAACCAAAACGAAAGATTTTCTAAGCTACCAAAAAATCTGTTTAAAATTTAATTAGGGTCTTCGACAAACGTTCTGCAGAAAAACTAATTAGTAATTTTCAATATTGTCTTCGTCAATCGTCCTGCAAAAAGATTGTTAACTCCGAAAAGGCCACACGCTGAAAATAAGATATCAGTAACACGAAAATCAAATGAAAATTTCAGATTGCGGGAAACGAAAATAAAATTTTTACCAGTCAATTGCGTCGTTCCGTTACCAGTCAGATGCGTCGTTTATTTTTCAATTGCGGCTCGTAAAGTTAGTTGCGGTTTAGAAACTTCAATTGCGTCATTTTTCTGGCAGATGCGGTTCATAAATTCAATTGCGGTGCAGAAAACTTCACATGCGTCGTTCCGTACGAAAAACCTACAAAAATGAAAATAAAATATCTACGGATCCGCGAAGATGGTGTCTTCACGTCGGGTTCACCAAATGTAATGCCAATAGAAAATTGCACTATAGACAACAAAGAAGATTAGAAGCAAACATGCATGCAATACTAGATCTAGAATGCAAATCTAAATGTTAAGCAACAAAGAACATGGGAAAGTAAAAACGTAATTAAAACTAGAACAATCTCACCAATTCCAAACGTATTTCCATGATTCATCTCAATTGCCCTTCTCCATTTTGCTTGTGTAGTATAATTGCCCTCAGATTTTCAAGTTCGTGCAAGTATAGCCTAAGATAGTGATTAGTAAAATATCAAAGATTCAAGACAAAGTGCTCTCCAAAGTTACAAAATTCGCGAGAGAGATTGGAATGAAGAATGACAAATCAATTTATAGAAAATTGATTATTCGAACGACAACCCAAGATCGAAAGATAAACGAACGGTTGAGATCGACAGATGAGACATGCATTCTGATAACTGTCAGTAATGACATGAGTGATTCGACTTAGAAATAGAATTAAAGATTAAATAAATGATTTAATCTTCAGTTCGGCATTCAAAAACATAAGAAATATCTTTGCATGACAAAGATGAAGATTGATTATAACGACTCTCTGTTCGACCGCACGCACAACATTTAATTAATTAAATAAGAATGTTGAATTAATCCATGTATACACTTAATTGGGTTGGGCTGATTAGTACATTGACAAGAGATTACCGAGAATGACCACTCGGACATCAAATCAATGGATTAATGATCGATTAAAATAGATGTTAAAATTAAATTAAGTGAATACTTAGATAACTCACTGAATTATCTAAAATATATGAGAATGCGTTAAAATAGAATTAATGAATTAAATAATTCATTTAATTCAGAAACTTCGATATTTGAAGAATAATTAAATAAATAATGTTTATTTAGTGCAAATGATAAAGAGGGATTTTAAATGAATAATTAAATAAATAATGAATTTATTTAATTATGGTTGAAATATGATAAAGAATAGAATTAAATGGGAATTTATTTAATTTGACAAGACGGAATAAGGTTGAGTGGTAACATAATTAAATAAAGAGTTTATTTAGTGTGAGGATAGAATAAAGAAAGTGTGAATTAATTAAATGATTGAATTATTTAATTAATAGAAGAAAATAAAAGAAGATGAATTAATTAAATAATTAAGTTATTTAATCATGACCATGAAGAATAAGAATTATAAGAAGAATATGAAAGTTCGGGCTAAAACTGATTTGATTGTCTGATTGATAAAATGAGGAAAAATAATGTGGTTGTTGATTTTCTATCTAGATTTCCCCAACATTGGTTGATGATTCTTTTCTTGATGAGCATTTGTTTTCTCTAAGTATATATAATCCATGGTATGTTGATATAGCTAACTACTTGGTAATAGGATAGATTCCATCTTACTTCTCTCCTAGGGAGAAAAGACAAATAGTTCACAAATGCTTCCCTTACTCTTGGATTTCTGGATTTTTATTCTACACTGGCCCAGATAACATTGAGGTATTGGGGATGGAGTGTTTGATAAAATTGAAAACCTACCATGGTAGAACCTTGTAATTGGATATTTTGTAGCCAAAGGGATGGATTTTAAAAATCTTAACAAGATATTACTAGATGTATAAGAGTGAATTTTCACCTTATGCAAATTCCCCCTTTTTCCTTTTTTCCACCTTTAAGCGGAGTTTAGAGGCAATTACACCTAATCTTGCTGCTTTCATTCCATGGTGCCCTATTTTTGGCGAGTGTCGTTGGGAATTTCTATAGGGGCCCGTGGTGATGTGGAGCATTTGTGTAGCAGCTTGTAATGCAGCAAATTCCTCAGTTAAACCCTCTGAAGTTACACTTCTCATTGGTGGTCAATTTATAATTCTCTCATCAGTTAACCAACCTGAATATGGCCATTTTCTTCATCTCCTCTTCAAATTCTCTCCTTCAACAAGCATTTCATCTCCTAAGCTTTCAACTCAATTCACTTACACTCTCTTGCATTCACTTCAAGCATTCTAGCAACACTCTTGCACTCCATTACAACAAAAAATTCACTCCATCACTTCATTAGAGAAATTTTGGGACCACACCATTGCAACAAAGGCTCAAGTACTCTCATTCTCTCCCCCATCAACCTTGAGTGCTTTTGGTGGAGGTGGTAAGCTTCCCATTCCTCTCCTCTATTACTTGGTAGAGTAAGCACATTTACTGTTTTGTAGTGCTTTAGTGTTCTTTACTACATTTTTTTCTTTATCTCGCTTTCTTGGTTGTTCTCAGATGTGGAAACACCTCAACGGGCGTCTGACTGAGGTAGGCCCCTATACATCCACCCAACATTTTCCTCCTCTTTGTGTGTACATGAACACGCTTTCAAGGAGCTAGCTGGTGAACAAGTTTCTTTGTGAGATCCTTCTTGCCATCCTAACTCTCACATTTTTACTTTATCACATCAAAGATTATTTTGTTTACTTAATCATGTTATTTTGGCCCTTTAGTAATAATTATCTGGGTTGTTAGCTTGTTTTCTTAGGTTTGACCTTGTCTCCTTAGTTGTCTGGGCGTATAGACGCTTGCACACTTGAGAGACGCTAATGCATCGCATTGTCATCCCAAGACTTTTCTTCCATCCTTAGGCAAAGAGCTTCCTGAGGCATAGCATTGAACCTAAAAATCAAAAATCCTAGCCCCATCTTGCATTTTGGGTCTGTAGGGTGATTGAAGGACTTTATAGTCCTCATCATTCTCATCCTGCATTCCCCAACACCTTGTTAAGTTGAGGTAAGTTAGGGAAACCTTCCGCTCTTGGCCCTCCGTGACCTGGGGCCTTGAACATGGTTGGTCCCCCTCTCTTACATTTTTGGTGAACCTGACATGAACCAATGTTTTTTCATCCGTTGGTGTTGAACAATCTCTCGTGTCCTCCATAACTGTTGTGTTCCTGAGTGTTGTGAAGGTTTATGAGCATCACAACCTAGTATGTAACTTTTGGGTATAATATTAGCAGAAGTGTACAACACCTTCCAATGAAAAGGACGAAGGTCACTCCCAGTTTCTCTACAGGCCTTTTCTTTGGTCCCGCCATTAGTGTGGTCATGCAGGAGTAGTTGTCAAGGGGTGAGATAGGATTCTCTGATGAAATTGACCACGTCCCCACTCCTCCTACGTCCCCTACACCATCGTCGGTGGATGAGTATGAGGTTATTCAAATCCCTTCAGAATATGTCTCCACCCTTAGCAAAGGGTTGGGTGGCTTAGGAAATCATTTGTAAAGGAACCCAAAGATGGCTAGGACTGCTCGGGTCATCAGTGAGCTAAAGTACATGATTGGAAAAGATCGAATAGGCTTGGAACTCTTGGCTAGTATTACCAGTCTGATGGAAGCATTTGCTTCTTCTAACACTCCTAGTGTTATGCGAGGAGCCACTTTCGAAGATTATGAGGGACAGTTAGGAGTATCAATGCCTCCCACGTCTATCTACATGGTCAACGTGGTCCCTTCTATCTCCAAAAAACTCAAAAAAATCAAAGTAAATAAGGTCCCCTTGGGATTTAGCTTCACCCCCCTATCACCTCTAGTGGTGGAGGTTTTGGCGGGATGAGTGGTGGAGGCTTTGGTAGTGGTGGTGAATCTAGTAGCGAAGGTGGTGTTGGTGGAGGTGGATTTGGCGAAGGTCATGGTGGTGGATTTAGAAGCGGAGGTGGCTCCATCATAGGCCCTACTGGTGGTGGTGGCTTTGGTGGTGGTTTTGGCGATGGTCACACCGGTGGTCTTGGTGGTGGGTTCGGTGGCAGTTCTGGAGGAGGTTCCTCTGGCCCTCTATCTTCTAATGACCCTATTCTGAATACTCTTCTTCATAATATGGGTAAGATGTAGAGCCAGTTGGTGAGTCTCTCCCAAGCCTCTGCCCAGCCTATTTTTTAGCCCTTTTTTCTAGCACAGCCCGTTGTTAGTTGCAATTTTGAATACTCCCTTCCCGCAAGGAATGGAAATCCATAAATTTGAGAAATACAGTGGCAAAGGGGACCCATAGACACATTTGTCTTCTTTTAATTCCTTGTGCAGCAATTTCTTCCACCACAATGCATTAATGGTGAAGTTGTTTCCCCGATCACTCAAGGACACAACCCTAGAATGGTACTGTTCCTTGCCTAACAATTATATTTTCTCATTTGACCAACTTGTAAATCAATTCCTTAGACAGTTTCAAGCTAATATTGGACCGAAGATGACCTTCTTGGATCTCGTATGATGTAAACAAGGAGATAATGAAAAGATTAATGATTTTATAGCGTACTATCAAGCACTTCTTTCACAAATCTCGTATCAACTACCCAATTTTGACGTGCAAAAGGTATTCATAGGGAACTTACAAAGGCCTTGGCAAGAGAAGTTTTCCCTTATGAAGTACCCTTCTTTCACGCATTTGTGTACAACCTTACGAGAATACCAATAGACGGTTGTTTAGTTCAGGGGATCCTCCTCATGCTCCCGTTCTAAGGAAAGTCCATCGTATCAATCTCATGGAAAGGTAAGGCCATTACGAATGTAGTAGCCACTACTAATGGCAACAGCCTTAGACATAACTGAAAGTTCATGAAGTTATCATAATCTTATTTTTCCATCTTACATAATTTGTTGAAGGATAAGATTGTAACCTTGTTGAGTCCTAAGCCTGTTAAGGAGCCTTACCCTAATTGGTATGATTTGAGCACTTATTGTAAGTACCATCGAGTTAAAGGACATGATACCAAATGTTGTATGCAGCTACGTCATGAGATATAGGACCACATTGAGGATGATACCATTCGTCTCGATGGGAGTAAACAAAATGCTAACAAATCAGTGGTAAAAGCTAATAGTGAATTACAGATATACACAAACCCATTTCCATCACATTCTGCTAACATGATTATCGATTCCACTGATTCTGTTACTCAACCCAAGGCCTATGTTAACATGGTCACGGTGACGTCTACTGCTCTACCTGCACCCAGTTCGCTAGACATAACATTCACATCACAAGAGTTTCCCCTAAACAACAAGCCCTCTCCCCTCTACATTCCCACTCGCCCTAATGATAACATGTGACGGGGGTCTTGATAGTCCCTATGAGCTATGTGAATGTCATCACGGAGGAAACATTGGTATTAAATTCATTACAAAGGGAATAATATGAAGAAAAAAAATCTACCATCTATACTCACGATGGTATGTGTCTCAAACCTTATGGCTCAATAAACTTGTTTGTCCTAGTTGGACCTAGAGCTGTTGACACAATTTTCGATGTTATCCTAGAGTCAGATCTATTCAGGATGAAGCTAGGCATACCTTGGCTAGCTTCCATGAATGGAATCGCCTCCGTTGTTCATAAGTTCTTAAAATTTTCTCACAAAGGTGTCATGCATGTAGTGCATGACACTGGATATCAACCCTTAGTGTCCCGTGGTGGATATCCATTGGATCACTTTTGGCCTGCCCCAGTTGGTCTGCTTCCTCCGAGAATGGACCTACTTTACAAGAATTATGTAAAGTATAAGACTAGGGGCAAGGGACGATTGAAACTAACCCTTCCTATGATACAAAGTCGGTCACCTCCTCCTCCCAAGAGGAGAGGGAGAAGGTTGTACCGACCCCTCCCCCTTCTCAGAAGAGAGAGAAGTCCACGCTGACTCCCTATCCTTCCCTAAAGGAAAAGAGAAGGTTGTCTTTCCCTGGACTACCTCGTCCTCTCCCCTTTCTTGGGAAGAGTATTGGATGAGTCGTCCCTATGGCTATCCGTTGAGTCTAATGATACCTCCTTAGTGTAGGCCCAAGCTTAGGATCTCAGACCTCCCTAATGAATAGCCCAAACCATGGTATTACTTATATAGTAGAAAGAAGGGTTCCTGAAGGGAATTTGAACTGCAACCTCCTACCACTCCTGTACCTAAAGCAGTGAATGGGAAGAGGCTCGTTGTCGAGGCTCTTGAGCCACAGTGGAAATTCCCATGGTTGATCAGGAGCCTTCTACTCCTTCACAACCTCTAGCCTCCAACTCAAAAGTCATAGAAATTGCCTTGCGCGTGAGTGCAAGCGTCAGAAAAAGGCCATTTTGGCGGAGCAGGCTACCTCACAAAGGAAGGAGGAAGAGATAACCACCCCTGCTTCAAGTCCTCCTGTAGTGTCATCTTCTCCCCTTCCTTCTGCCTCTCTTCAGTCTAGTCCCACGCTACTTCCGACTTTCACTATGAGTATGAATGTGCCTAACCCCAAGGGGGTATAGGTGTTCATCGTTCCTTCGGTGGAGCCACCTTTGCTAATGTCCATTCTGGATATCCAACCTTTCCCAAAGCCCATGGATATGATTAATACCTCAATTGTATCCATTGTTTTTCTTTCCTCCTCTTCCTCCGCACCTCTAGCCTCGTCTATGGGGAGTTCATCTCCTCTGACAAAGAAAAAGGTGGAGTGTGGTCCTTCTAGTAGTGAAGGGCATAAGAGGATCCCACCTTCTTCACAAGGTGGCCTCATGTTGACTTGTTCTATCCTAGTGACAGAACCAGTCCCGACTTCCCCTGAGTTTGTCACCGCTCCCAAGTCATTTGACGAGCCTACTGGTGAATCTTAGGTGCAACCGGCCCCATCCACTAAACTTAAACATGACACTCGTGTAGGGTGCATGTTTAACTTTGTGGATGAATTCCCTGCCTTGTCAGTGATCTTCACAAAATCGCTGACCTTAGCCCCATAGGAGCTCGGCGAAGAAGACCTTGTGGGGCCTTCTTCCTTAGCCCTTGTTGCAGGAGGGTCAGATGCTCCTCCTCTTAACATCCCACCACTGCAGGCTCATCCTCCTTCCCCCTATCATGACCTAGAGTGGGAAGTGGACGACCTCTTGGTTGATCAGTGTTAGAAGGAGGCCTCTTCTTGATCTTGTGTGTGTGTTTGTTTTGTGATGTGTTCCCCTGTGATCATGCTATGTGTGCCTAGATTATCCTCATCACCCTTGTTGGTGCTTGAATACAGGTATGGTTTTTGTGTCATAAACCTTCCTCTATTTGTATCATCATTCTTCCATGTTTGTGCTTGACTTTCGATAAATTTGGGATGATGCAAAGCATTGGGGGCATTTATCCTCCCCTTCTATGTTGACCCAATTTTTTATTTTTACTTTTTCTTCTTGTGCATTCTTCACATGGTCTGATGTAGTAGGGGGTTGATGACAATTCATTTATATACTATTACTATACATATACATATATATATATATATATTTATGAGCAATTATGACCCCGAAATATCAAACTACCCCTATGCCCTTTATTTGTGTTTTTCTCTTTTGCTTTCTCTTTATATTTCTCTCTTCTTTGCTTGAGTTGTCCCTTTCATGTGTGACAACGCCTTTCTTCAACATTTTGATTTTTAGAAATGCATTCATTTCCAATGAATCTTTTTTTGAAAATCTTCACAAACCTTTCTTTAGAATCACATTCTTAACTTGGAACCCTACTGAAACATGTTTCCTTCATCACGGGTTCATAAAGAAAGGACTTGGAAACCCTTCCTCCAAAGCTGGAACATCTTTGACCTTCTCCTCGCATGGGGGCATATTCTTCCTTTCAAATTCCTTGATGAAGTGAAAATATTTCAAAAGGATCCCTTGATGATGGATTGATTCGAGAAAGAAAACATTTTCTTTCGAATTGTGCGTCCCTTGAGTGGACCCTTTCTTCACGACGGGTTCCCTAGAGACCCCTTTGAAATTCTTCCAAATTTTCAATGGTCTGCGCGACTGTCCGCTTACTTGCCTACTTGGCTGCTTCTTGACTCTATGGAGTCTGATTTTCGAGGTTTCCTCCATGTGAGAGATCTTGGGGGATACCTCCTTGTAGGACTAAGATCCTGTAGGGTGCTTCCTTTGAGCTTCCTCCATGCGAGAGATCTTGGGGGTGGCTCGCCTATAGGTTTGCGGGCCTGTAGGGCACTTTCTTAGGTTTCCTCCATGCAAGAGATCTTGGGGGTTACCTTCCCTACAGGTCTGCGGGTCTATAGGGCGCTTCCTTGGGTATTGTTCATGTGAGAGATCTTGGAGAATACCTTCCCTATAGGTCTGCAAGTCTGTAGGGAACTTTCCTTGCTTCCTCCATGTGAGAGACCTTGGGGAACTCTTCCCGAGTATCCTCCATGCAAGAGTTCTTAGGGGACACCTTCCTTGCAGGTCTATGGGTCTATAAGGTACTTACTTCACAGATCTTCCTTCATGTGAGAGATCTTGGGGGTTGCCTCCTTGTAGGTCCATGAGTCTGCAAGACACTTTCTTTCTTCAACTTCATAGTTATGAGAAGCTATGAAGTCCTTCGCTTGTCATGTACCTTCAGGTTCATCAGATTGTGGTATGCTTCCTTGATAGTTCAGGTATACATCTCTATCCTTACTCCTTCCTTGATCTACTTTACCGAAGCACTCATTAGTACTCATGCTCGCTAAAGTGGGGGAAAAATGTATAAGAGTGAATTTGCACCCCTTATGCAAATTCCCCTTTTTTCCTTTTTCCACCTGATAAAAAAACCAAGTTTGGAGGCTTAATTGCACCTAATCCAACTGCTTTCATTCCACTTAGTTCCTATTTTGAGTGTTGGTGGGGGAATTTTTTCAGGGACACCCACACGGCACATAGATGTTCGCATGACGCACTTATGTCCCTGGCATATTCCCACAACTGAACCTGTAGAGGCATTACATTTCTCATTGGTGGTCAAGTTGTAATGCCCTCTTCGGCTGACCGACCCAAATATGGCCATTTTCTTCATCTCCTCTTCAAATTCTCTCCTTCAACAAGCATTTCATCTCCTAAGCTTTTAACTCAATTCACTCACACTCTCTTGCATTCACTTCAAGCATTCTAGCATCACTCTTGCATTCCATTGCAGAAACAACTTCACTCCATCACTTTAGTAGAGAAAGTTTGGGATGAAACCATTGTAGTAGAGGCTTGAGTACTCTCATTCTCTCCTCCATCAACCTTGAGTGCTTTTGGTGGAGGTGGTAAGCTTCCCATTCCTCTCCTTTATTACTTAGCAGAGTAAGCGCATTTACTGTTTTGTAGTGCTTTAGTGTTATTTACTACATTGTTTTCTTTATCTCACTTTCTTGGTTGTCTGTAGAGATGGAAACACCTAATTGGGATTCTGACTGAGGTAGGCCCCTATACAACCACCCAACATTTTCCTCCTCTTTGTGTGTAGGTGAGTGTGCTTTCAAGGAGCTAGCTAGAAAATGAGCTTCTTTGTGAGATCCTTCTTGCCATCCTAACTCTCAAATTTTTACTTTATCACATCAGAGAGTATTTTGTTTACTTAATCACATTATTTTGTCCCTTTAGTAGTAGTTAGCTGGGTTGTTATCTTGTTTTCTTAGGTTCAACCTTGTCTCCTTAGTTGTCTAGTCGTACGGATGCCAATGCACTTGAGAGATGCCAGCGCGTCGTGTTGTCATCCCAGGACCGCACTTTCGTCCTGAGGAAGAGAGCTTCTAGAGGTGTACTGTTGAACTTGACAACTAGCTCACCTAGCCCCATCTTGTATTTTGGGTCTGTAGGGTGATTGAAGGACTTTATAGTCCTCATAATTCTCATCCTGCATTCCCCAACACCTTGTTAAGCTAAGGTAAGTTAGGGAAACCTTCCACTCTTGGCCCTCCGTGACCTGCGGCCTTAAACATGGTTGGTCCCCCTCTCTTACACTGGACAACCCTTCACAAAGACTCTATTAAATATACTAGAAGCTGTGATAGATGTTAGACAATGGGGAGACCTACAAGAAATGATGAAATGCCTTTACAGCCCCAACTAGCACTAGCTCCTTTTGACAAATGGGGGCTAGATTTTGTTGGTCCTATATCTCCCACTTCAAATAACAAAGCATATGTACTGGTATATACTAACTACTTAACCAAATGGCTAGAGGTAAAAGCATTGTAGTTTGCCAAAAATGGCAATGTTGCAAAATTCTTATATGAGGAAATCTTCACTAGGTATGGTGTTTCGAGGGAGATAGTAACCGATCAAGGACCACAATTCACATCAGACCTCATAGCCCAACTGGTGAAGGAGTATCAGATCAAGGACAAGAAATCTACCCCATATCATTATTAGGTAAATGGTCAAGTAGAAGTTACAAACATGGAGATTGAGGACTTATTGACAAAAATAGTGCAAATTCATAGAAGAGACTAGGTATCCAGATTACCAGAAGTTTTTTGGGCATACCTAACTACATGGAAGATAACTACAAGATTTACCCCTTATGATTTGGTTTATGGAAAAACAACAGTGTTGCCTATAGAGTTTGAATACAAAACCCTACGCACAATAGTTGATTTAGGGATGGACTTAACAGAATCTTAGAAAGAAAGGTTGTAGCATTTCAATGCCCTTGATGAAATCAGATTGCAAGAATTGTAGCACACAGAGGTTGTTTAGAAACAACGGATTGAATGGCATGATCAGTATATCAAAATTAAAGAATTTACTATAGGGGACTGGGCACTTTTGTATGATTCAAGATACAAATATTTTCTAGAAAAAATACAGTCACGATGGCTAGGACCCTATGAAATACAACAAGTATTTCCTAATGGTGCGATGCAACTACAAACTATTGATGAGGTTAGATTTCCACTCCTGGTTAATGGTCGTAGACTCAAGCTATAAAGAAACCACTTGAACATGATGATTTCATCATATCTCTAATGGATGAGTATGGTGCACACAGTTCTGCTGATACAGGATCTAGGACATAGGATGATGTTCCAATAGGAAGTGAATTACCCAACACATTTGGTAATACAGAGGTCGAGTTACACAACTCCACCTTTGAGATTACCCAGGCCTAATTTCCCATACTTTAAGTCACGTGCACACACAACCCATTATCCATAATGAACATGTTCTAATTCTAGAGGGACCTTCTCTTCAGTTTTATTTGGACTTGTTTCAAATGGGAGTTGACCATCTCTTTTTAGTCAGACCTTGTGCTTGGAGTACTCATAGCAACACCTGTTCAATGCATGCTACAATAACATGGAGGATTTAAATATCTCTGCCCATGCATTCTATTAAAGCTCACATGCGTCATTTACTTCCCAAAAAAACACACATCGCCAGTACAATTGCCACTTTTCATCAAATCCTATGTAATCAATGCACATCACATCACTTGTACACTATGATACATGCCCTTTCAGTTCATACCTATGTCGAGCATTAATTTCCATTACGCACATATGATAGGTAACTTCACATGATTAAAACTACCTTTCATTTTGTATTCATTATTATTCATTGTTTAAATTATGCATGCGAATAATATCACCATTACTTTCCATCATTATCCTATCACCCAAACCCAGTTATGCATGAAGTGCGATCACTTCAATTAAATTTTGGGGAAGGGGTATAATTGTCATCATAATTTTTTATTTTTGCCACCCAAGTTTTTCAGACTACATTGTATACCATCCTTTTAAGACTAGAAGACTTCTTTTTGTTTCCAATAAATGTGATTCCTACCCTAAGATAGGATAAGGTATAGAAATTGGATACTTGATTGAACTAGAAGGTAAGGGATTGTGAGTATTGGGTACAAAGAAGGCATTCATAGAAGCAACCAAATTTGAGGGTTTTTAAGGTGGTGAAGTTGAATTTATAGAATTTGAACTTTTTGAGGTTACAGAAGCATCAGGATAATGGGAAGTGATGTAATATGGAGGGAACCACCTACTCATAAGGATATATTAAAGGATATAATGGTTTTACCTCTATTCACTAGAGTAGGATGGCTAGACTACTTCTTGGCTAGACTACTTCTTGAAGCTAACAAAGTACAATAATGAAATAGCAAGAGATTTTGTAGCCACATTGAAATATGATGAAGCAACAATAAAAGGGTTGGTGGTGAATGACTCAAAAATGGAAATTTCTCAATTCACGAGATTACCTTGTACAATTTCTGAATACCTAGCTCGTGTAGATGCAGTAGCAGCGAGGGAAGAATTTTGTGAACAAGGTGAAAATTTGGATTTGACATCACAAGGTACTAAGAGGATTTTTCTTCCATTCTTTTGGGGAAAATTTGTTGCTTATATTATAAAATACCTTACTTGTGATGGCCGCCACAATATTTTATATACTATGCATTTGAAGTTGAACAATTTATGACATGAAAAATTAGTCAATGTACCCAATTTTTTGTATAACATATTGAAAAAAATGGCCTTTGAATATCAGAGGAAACAAATGGAAACTACATTGTATCATCATTGCTTGATAACCCTACTGGTTAAGAGAAATTTGAGAATTCAATAGCCACATTTTAATTGGGATGATTTTAAAAATTGCAAAGAAATCACTAAGTTGCTTGAGGCACCTAAAGTAGAAGATGAACCCCTGCCTGAGCCTGAACTAGAAGATGGCCCTAAGCAAGATGAACCTAAGAGAGAAGATCCCCCTATTATACCGTCTGCTTTGCCTACCCACAACCAAAGTGGGACCGGGAAATAAGATATGTTGGTTGCGTTAACAGAGGAACCCTCGTCCTCTAAAATCCCTAGAGCTAGGAGAAGTACTACGTCAACGTCCTCAAAAGGGAAAAAGAAGAGAAAAGGAGTTGACAAGCAGGAGAATGTTGTAAGGGAAGAGGATGCAGGAAGTAAAAAGGGAAGTAAAAGAGGGAAGGAGAGTAAAGTTACACAGGAAACCGTTACTCCTCGATGCTCAAGAAGGTTAAGGAGACAAAGAGTTGAGAAGAGAGGAATGGAGGAACAATTACAAGGAAAGGTTGAGGAACAACAACATCATGATCCACTGATGATAGACATAGACACAGACAGGGAAAGAGCTAGCCCTGATAATTTTTATGTTGCAAATGTTGATGTGCTTGTTATAAAAAGAAGGTATGTTTCTTCCACCTCTGATTTTGACTCAGAGGATGTTTTTATTGCCAAGAAAACTAGGAGAGCAATTCCTAGTGGCTCTATTAGAGAAGTTTTTGATATTACAGGAGATGAAAGTGATGGTTTAAATTTTGAAGGAGAAAAGGAATTACTAGAGGATAGAAACATAAAGAAGGAGCTTCAAGAAGCTGTTGTCAAGATAAAGAATTTGGAAGAACAAGTGAAAGGATATGAACATAAAGATATAGAAAAGGAAATGAGAATCAAGGAGCTGGAAGAGAGAATATAGACCTACGGCCATGGAAATAAATTGGACCTATTGACACAAATGGCCGAAGGTAAGATGGGAACTAAGGAGAATGTAACATTAGATCTAAAACCCCCTATTGTAAAAACACCATTATACCATACTACTTTGTCTTTAGGCTTTGAATTGATGAAAATTACCACCTAATTCAGGCAAGAAAAAGAAAACTAGGGAAAAGAAAAACAAAATTTGAATGCATCATTAGAAACCAAGAATTTGGAATTGAGAATACTGGAGGAGAAATTGACATAAGTGGTTGATAGAGCTATTTAAATTGTTGAATGCAGACCTCTGTCTAGAGTATATGCATTGTTCTTAAAGGGAAAATTTCTCATTTTTCAATTCAATAAGTTTATTAATGATCAACCCTTTTCTTTGAATAAGAGACACAGTTTTCTCAGTTTATTCAACAAAGTCAGGTTAGAGGAGCAAGACCAGTTATGTGAATATTATTTGCATAATTATGTAATGGAAAAAGATACTGAATGGAATCCCTTGATTTATGTTGGGGATTTGCAAGTAAGAGCCCTCGCATCTTATTTTAGAAATGAACAGCTCCGTGGAGAATTAATTGAGAAATATGAAGAACAAGAGAAAACAATGGCACCGCAACTCATAAAATAAGAAATGAATCTCGATAGAGTCATTACTCAATGGCTAACACTCCTTTATCATAGGGGACCAGGAAAGATAATTATAGACTTGAGACTTAGGGATTATAGAAGGATTCAACAATTGGCAATGACCACTCTTCAAAATTTCCCAAGACATGTGGAAAATAGATGGAACAATCTGACTCCAAAATTGTAGAGGAAGGAGCCTCACTCCTTCCACAATTTCATGAATATGTTTGAGAGATTATGCAAGTATATTGAGGTCTCAGGAATAAGAGGAGTTGAATGGCTTCCATTGACTTACCACCCTCCTATCCTACTTCATCCAGTACCATATTGGACTGGAGAAGGGAATGATCAGTACAAGAATGTAGAATAAGTCAAGATGAATAGGCTTGCATGCCATAATGGTTTCTACCTCAAACAAGGATAGGGAGTCAACACATTCATGGATCTTAGGCAGATCACTTTTTATTACAATATTCTTCCCTAGGTGATTTAGTTTAGTATTTTTGCTTGAGGACAAGCAAAATGACAAGTTGGGGGGGAATTATGGGTTTGGTTATTAGTATCTTTTTATTGCTTTTCATATACTTTACATATGTTTCTAAAGGACCTTTTAGACAATAATTCCATAATATGTTATCCTTTCATGCATACCTTGCAACCTTGAGCCTAGTTTGTGGAAATGAAATATGGTGAAAATATTTGTAGAATTGCATGGTTTAAATATGAATACTTATGTATATGGATGGAATGATGTGATTTAATTATGGTGATTAGTTGCATATGTATTTTGTATGGATTAATCTCTTTTCAGCTCAGTACGTGGTAACAAGAATGGAGTATTTGTGGCGAGCACCAAAGCAGCAAAACAAGGAATTAATGAAGTTCAAGCCGCCTAAAGTGCAAGAAGCTGTGGAGATGAACATGGTCATTATGGAAGGAATAAATGCTAAAAAGATACTTGTTCTAGAATTTTGAACGTTTGATTATGTGTTTCACATGCAAACTGTTTCATTGATTTCTTATTTGAATAGGTCTCTTTTTCCTTTTTCAGTTAGATGAATACGTCAATCTTAATTTCACATCCTCATATCTAGGAGTGGGATTTATGATTACAGTTAGTTAGTTAGCAGTTTGAATAAGACTCTCCCCATTTTTTATAAATTCAAGAGATGAGTTCATAGTTCAGTTAGTTGATTGCTACAAGCTATTAGCAATTACTAGTGTTTCCCATTTTCTAGTTATCCAAAAACATGTTAAAATGATATTATGGAATAAAATCTGCAAGGATTATGTTTAAATATCTGGTGATATGCAATAAATGGAGTTGTATGTTGCATGGATGCGTAAGAATCTAAGTTAGATTTGGCTTTAAGTTAAGTGAGACAGTCCTTTAAGCTGGCCACTCAGGTATTGTTCTTCACTTCATCTATTTATTTGTTTATTTATGCATTTCCATTAATTCTATTTTCATTATTTTACACACGCTTTGCAAAGTAGAACAATTTATGGCTAGTTGCAGTAGTTATTGTTCATGAACAGAGGCATAATTGATAAATAATAATACTCTGAAGACTAGGATTGGTTATTTTGTCATTTTAAATAGTTTTGGATTTATTCTGCACTCGTACATCATTAGCAGTCACCTACAACTTATTCTCCAGGTACTCGTAGCCATTAGGTTTTGTAACTTCTTTTATTGTTTTTACAATTTTGTAAGTTCTCTGTAAGGTAGAAAAGTTTGAATAAGTTTGCATAGAGTAATTTAGGTGAACACAATCCTATGAAGGCACATATAGTGGAGTACCATCATAAGTCTACACACCTTGGTTGATGATTTAATGTAGGCTTGCAATGTCAAGTGGATTGTTCACCTTGGCACACCCCTAAATTGTGTAGAATTTACCAAGTCCATAACACATTAGTTTGCCTCTACAAAGGAGATATCCCTTCCCAGGGAGCCATGAAAATCATATCATAGAATGTTAGGGGATTAAATGCCCCTAACAAATTGTGCTTAGTTACGTGTGGCATGGAATCTTCTAGGGAAAATATTTATGTGATTCAAGAATCAAAACTGAGCAATAGGGAAGTGGAAGCTTTCAAAAGGAGGTGTAAGCATTGGAATGTGGAGTTTATAGAGGTTGAGGGGGCCTCAGGAGGCCTAATCACATTTAGATGACAACAGTCAGTATACATCAAGGGGAAAACTGCAAGTCAACATTGGATGGCATATAAGGTAAGAAGCCTAACATCAAACTTGTATTTTATTTTAGTGAATGCTTATGGACCAAAATCCTGTAATAAGAAAAAAGAGACTTGGGGCAAGTTGAGAAACCTCTTTGCACTAGATCCAAATGAAATTATATTTTGGGTGGAATTTAATGCAATTTTACACAATAGTGACAAAAGGGGGGGTCCAAATAAAATACAAATCTTAGTCAAACTTTGAGGAGTTTGTAAGAGTTAATCAACTAGTTGAAATTTTGATGGAAAATGGTGACTACACATGGATGAATAAGAGGTTAGGATTTAGTAACATCACTAAAAAAATAGATAGGTTCTTATTTAAAGGGCATTAGGGTGTCTTTCCTTTCTCAAAGGAAGCTATTATCTACCGACAATCCAGTTCAAACCACTACCTAATACAATTAGAAATCCTTGGGGAGAAAAAACCAATCAAATGCCCCTTTAAATTTAAAAACATGTGGATGAGGGATAAGAAATTCTTCAAATTAATAAAACAATGGCGGGAAAAAACAAACCCAACAAGAACCAAAATGTTTTATGTTTCCACGAAACTAAAATTGATTAAGTAGTAGTTGAAAGAACGAAATAAGAGGCATTTCAAAGATATTTTTGCAACTACGAAGGAGCTAGAAGAAGAACTGAGGACATTGAACGAAGATGTTCTAAAATCAAGGATGGATAATGGAAAATACTTGAAGGAAAAAGAATTATTGAGGGAATATGAAGACATGTTATCCAAAGAGATCTATTGGAGGCAAAAATCTAGGAAAACATGGATCAATGAAGGAGAGAAAAACACCAAATACTTCCATAATACAACAAAAGTGCATAGAGACATTAATATAATTACAAGCATTAGAAGAAATGATGGGACAATCCTTAATAACCCAAAGGAGGTAGGTAAGGAGACAATGAATTTTTGTAGCAACCTACTAAAAAATGGGAAGGATCAGACTTGAAAGCTCAAAAATAGTTGTTTCAATGTATTCCACGCCTTGTAACAAAAGAGCAGAATAAAATACTAATGAGTAAATTCTTCGAGGATGAAATAAGAATGGTTTCCAACCAACCGTATCTAGACAAAGTGCCTAGTCTAGATAGTTTACTATCTAGCTTCTTTCTTTTGTGTTGGGGTAGTAGGAAAGGATGTTGCAGTAGCCATAAAAGAATTTAGGAATACTAGAAAAGTATTAAAAGAAATCAATAATACATTCATCTGCCCCATACCTAAGAAGGAGAAACTAGCTTCCCTTGATGACTTTTGGATCACTATGTAATACCTTATATAAAATACTAGCTAATGCTGCAACAAGTGTAATAAAACACCTCCTTGACATAATTTCAAAAGAACAAACTAGGTTTGTCCCTAGGAGGTTGATTTTGGAAGGGGTGATAATTTCCTAAGAAGCAATACACTCTATTCAACAAACAAAGAAATGATGTATGATGGTCAAACTGGATATCAAGAAAGCCTATGATTGGGTAAACTAAATATTTCTTTGCAAAGTTTTAGAGGCATCTGGTTTTAACAAAAGATGGGTGGATTGTATGTTCAATTACATTGTTCTCCCTAGGTTTTAGGTGTTGGTAAATCCCCTAAAGGTTATTTTGAGAGGTCTAGAGGAATACAAGGGGACCCACTCTCTCCCTTCCTCGTCATCATTATGGAAAAAGCATTGGGCAGGTCAATAATAAAAGAAATAAAAAATGACAACTTAGAGGGCATTCAAATCAAAAGTAATCTGGGGGTCATCAGACATCAATAATTTGTTGATGATACTATGTTATTTGGAGAAACAAAAAGGAGGGAAGAAATTGAATTGAAAGTAACCTTGGAAATTTTTGTTGTTGTGTTAGGAAAAGAAGTAAACAATTCCAAATTTGAGATATACTTCTTGAATATAGATCCTTGGAAGGAGCAATAAATAATCAAAGTTGTCGACTACAAGAAAGGCTCCCTACCAAACACCTACCTTAGTCTACCTTTGGTAAAGGGATTAAAAGGAAAAAATATGTGGGATCCCCTTGAAGATAAGGTCAACAACAAAATTTCACAATGGAAAGGTAGGTGGTTGTCATGTTTAGCCATATCATCAGGGGTGAATCATAAATTGAATCAAAATATGAGAAAATTCTTTTGGCAAGGGATTGCAAAAAAAAAAACAAGATTTCACTTATAGCATTGGATAAAGTCTATAAAGCAAAAGTTGTAGGGGGGTAGGATTAAGGGATATACTCAAGAAAAATAAGGCTCTAGGGCCCAAACTGATTTGGAAGAATTATACAGAGCCCAACACAAAGTGGGTGAAGATCCTCAAATACAAATACATAAATGATATTGATGAGTCAGGTATCCTAATGACTAAGAATTTGCCTCAAGGTTCAAGAACCTAGAATTTCATCAAGGAATGTCACTTTCTAATCACTAACTATCGAACATGGGGTGTGCATGATGGGAAAAGAACCTTATTTTGGGAAGATTCATGGGGGGATTCCCCAGATTGGAAAAAATTGTTACAATAGAGTAGACACACAGATGTCTTACACAAGCATGGGGAAAATATGTCAGAGAATATATCTAAGTGTGAAAGATGGTGTCCAATCATGGGAGTGGAAAGAACTTAACTCAATGGGGATACTACCTAAAAAAGAAGAGAAATTATGTGGAATATTGGAAAATATGGCAATAATAATTAGGGATGGTAGAAATAAAATTGTATGGGAAACCTCGAAGTCTAGAAACTATAGTATAAAATAAGGATACAAAATTTTAGATAAGGTTGATGCAGCCACCATGCTACCAACTCACATCTATTGGCACAAACTATGTCCTTCAAAGGCTAGCACTTTCACTTGGGAAACCCTTCAAAACAAGATCTTAACTTTGGACATATTTGATAAATTGGGATACTATGGTCCATCAAGATACGTCCTATGCAAAAATAGTGAGAAGAACACAAACACTTGCTTATTGGATACCCCTTTGCACAAGAATGATGGAGATGGTTATGTACAAAACTTGGTTGGGTGAATTCCCTTCCCAACAATATCCTCAAATGGCTCAAAACATGGCCTTATCTATAGAGGAATTCTCTTTTACAAGTTTCTAGGTGGTTAACCACTCAATTCTCCTATGCGAGTTGTGGAAGGAAAGGAATAGAAGGATATTCCAAGAAAAAGAAATGAATATACCTTCCTTAACAAGATAGAGTTGAAAATTGTTGAAGTAACAAACAACATAATTTCCTACCAGAATCATCAATAATTCTCCTTCACAAACTGGGACTCTAGTATGAGACAAGTCTGGTTTGGCCTACACATCCTACCTTTGATTGGATTTGGAATTCAATCGTCACAATCGTTTAGGATGGAGGAAAAATGGATGCCACCTAAACCTAGTTGGTATAAGCTAAACTTTGATGAACTGGCTAGGGGAAATCTAGGAGTATCGAGAGTTGGATACACTTTAAGGGACTTAGAAGGTTGCGTGATTGAAAAGCTATCAAAGCCCCTACCTAAGGGAACAAACAATGAAGCAAAATTCCAAGTATTGTTGTGCAGCCTACAACTCTTCCAAGAACTCAAAATCATAAATGTTGAGTTAGAAGGGGATTCGATGTTGGTGATAAATATTGTGAGGGAAAAGAAAATCCAAAATTAGAACTGTAAGTGAATTAAAGAGGTTGAGTAGCTTCACCATTAGTCACATATACAAAGAGGAAAATGTGCTAGCAAAAGCTAGGGAAGATGGTTTGAATCAGAAGGCCATAGGGGTGATCTCCAAATAAATTCTCAGCTATCCTACAATGCTTTCCTAGGGTAATTCCTATTGAATAATGCAAGAGCTACATAAACACACAGTCATGTTCATGTTTTCATACAAATGGAATAGGAATTGGGATATCATTGACTATAAATAAAGAGAAGCACAATATTGGTCACTTTATCCTGTATGCAACAATATACTCGTTGGGTCACTTCAACATTTTTATGCTCAAGGGGCTTCCCTTGGAGCTTATGGGTGTGTTTTCATGGTCTTACAAACACCCGAAGAAATAAGAGAGCAACAATGTGATAAAAAAATTAGTCATTTAAGTAGTTTGGTGGTATGAAATGTTTCTATGGAAATGACGTTTTGGAGTATCTCATATGCTATTCCAGGCAATAATTTCACATCATAGAATGGTTGAAGAACATTATAATATCAATCTGCACGCCTAAATTTCAAAATAATGGGTCTCTTCTAATAAGGTGGCTTCATATTTCAATGGGATTATCGAAAAAAGTTAGTGGCATGTGTCATAAATAGGAAAGCTCATCTATTTAGATCTGAGGACACTCATTAATGTGCCCATAGAAATCCAATCAAAATAACTTGGATGTTAATCTCAAAGTGATACTAAGTAAAGACTCAGGGGTATGAATGAAGTAGTGATAACAAATGGTGTTGAGAGGAGTAACTCTTATACATGCAAGGTTATGAGCACCAAACCTACAACAAGCTAACACAAGATCAAAAAACACTTGTTAAACATGTTAGAAAGTCAAATCTAGTATTCCCTATGTAATTCTTAGCCAAATCAAAGAGAAAATATGAAAATGAAAACAAATTAACTAACGATAACATGAAATCCAATTGAAATCTAGCTAAACCTTCATCCCATAGGGGGAGTGGTGCTCCTTTGATGTGGAAAGAATCCCTTTCCCAATCCCTTTGATAAGCTTTGATGATGTTGATGATCCAAAGTGTGAGATTGACTCCAAATAATGATGAAACTTAGCTAAAATGATGAAAATGATGAAATGCTATGAGTTGAAATGCCTATAGTAAGAATGCTTGAAGTTGTGGAACCATATTTTGCAGAGAATTCTTCTATTTATAGAACTCAAGGGTTGAGGAATGAGAGAAATTGGTGAATGTGGGATAAAATGGTAGCCAATAGGAATGTGACACTTGTCATAATACTATTGGGTGAGAGTGAAGCACATTTTGGGAAATGTGTTGAGGAAAGGGGGATGTAAGAGGAATAAATGAGAATGGTTGAGGATTTGAAAGGTTGTAAGAAGAATTTATTGAATGTGGTTGGAGATGTGAGAGGATGTAAGAGGAGTTATTGAAGATGTAAGAAAAGTTATTGAGGATGTGATAGGTTTTTGGAACCTTTGGAGGGAAATTGAATAAGGAGGTGGTTGGGAGGAATATTCCTTGGAATATGCCTTTGTGAGAATAAATAGAGGAATTAGTTAATTAAAATAAATGAATTTCATGTGCAACCTAATTAGTTGACCATGGGTTGATTTAACTCTTGAGGAGTTAAAAGCTGGAGGGTTTATTAATGATAATTAGAAAGTGATTTAAGATTGATTAATTCAAAATTAATTGAAATGGGTTAGGGGAATGTGACATTTGATTTGGATTGGTTTACTCAAATGAGAGGATTTATTTAAATGATTTTATCTAAATATGATGAAATTAGTTAGAAGAAAGGTGAATTAATCTAATAAATTTTAATTATTTGATTAATACAAATTTGTTGATTTTAACCAAATAATGTCAATTACTTAATTCACTGGTTAGTTCAAGTGATTTTTAAAGAAATGGTGTTAGTTGGTCAAAATTATGTTACATAGTATCAATCAAGACTTTTAAGTGTCTACATTTTTCCCCTCTTTGAAGTGAGGTACCTATTGCACTAGTTCAAAGAATAACACTGTTGATATCAAAATTTAAAAATTTATTGATTTTTCAGATGCCCCATTGTTTTCCCAATGGAAGAAACTACGTTGCTATACTGCCCCCTCGAGAGGTCAAGCAAAAATTTCAAAATTTGGGTCGAGCTCACGAAAAGGTTCAATAAGGATGTATGGATAGTTAGACTAATAGATCTATATGATAATGATGGTGCAAATGAGATGAATTAAGATGCTGAGAATAACAAATCTATATTATCCTAAAAAACTTTAGTGATGATGTAATGCATGTGAAATGGATGATGTTTCCTATTGTGTAGGATGCAGACGGTTTTTGGATGACATGATACCATGTTAGCATGAAAGAGGATAGAAGAATGAGAGGGATCAACCCTTGATTCTGAGAAGATGCAGAATTCCAACAAGTCTATGAGTTGTCGGGACTTTATTAGATATGGTGATGAGTGATGATGATTTGCTTATCCAAGGATTAGGACATGAACGACACAACTTTCCTTATGTTTGATAAAAACATATAGATATGATGCATCAAGGTATAGACAGCCAAGATGGCGTGGTATCTAGTAATGGGTTTGACTGGACAAAACAAATGATAATTTTGTTCACACCTAGCATACAAAACCCTTGTTAGAGTGTACTGCGGGACATTTCAAACTTCTAATCAAAACACGTAAAGGAAACCTCCCCAATAGTTAACAGATCTGGAAAAACATCCTCCCTACAATAATAAACAAATTTCTCATAGACCAAGGTTTCCATTAAGAGAATATCCAACAAATACAAAAGACAAAAGATAATGATCAATGCCCCCGTTCCTTTCTCTCTAAATCTTTTTGATTAGACATCATTGAGAGGTCATTGGAATGAGCGCAATAAGATAAATCAAAAGAAAAGATCAAGTAAACAAACAAGTCAATGTTCTTCATACCTCTAGCCAAAGGGATGTGTTTTACTTAGGATAAGTATCCAAAGTGTTTTTCCAATAGATAATGCCCATTGTAGAAAGGATACATCCTAGGACATGTTAGTGGATGGTAGCAAGTGGATAGGTTGTTTGAAAAGTTAATTGATATAAGGTCGATTGACATGTTTGCTAAAAAGCTCAAGAGTTTGATTTTGCATTTTAAAAGTTTGTTGTTTTGATTTTGATTTTACATTTGAAGTTTGCTTTGCCAGATTGTTGTATATTTCATTTGTATTGCCAAAGGATGAAGGTGATGATTGATTTCCATTATAGGTGGGTTAAATGAGGTAGATGGATTTTAAAAATATTTGATGTTTGATGTTTTGAAATGCATGAAGTTTTTTACTTAAGGTTATTTAAATGTTTTTGTGTTTTTGTGCTTCAAATTCACTGTGGTATCTCTTCCCATGATTGCCTGAGACAATCGGAATAGGACTCCACACAAACTTTGTTTATTATTGATTTAAAGAAATATGAACATGGGTTTATTGTGATGGAAACCCGAAGGACCTACCCTAGAGGTCTCAAGGGTTTATCAAAGATTAGCCTTGGCTCATGTTACAGAAGCTCTGTAGCTTTTGTTGATTAGATGATGACTTTTTTTACTTTTCTGCTTTTGACTTTGTTTTTTGGGATTTTCGACATTTTTGTTGTTTTTGGATTTTTATGAATGTTTTGGTTTTTCTAATTTTAAGAATGTTTTTGGATTTTTTGGTTTTAAGGAAAATTTCAAGAATATACACGAATCCAATCCAATGCAGGTATAAGAACATGCCCCCAATGTGATACAATAGACTACTCTAATATAGGCAGGACAAACTGACCTTATGAATGTTCCAAGTAGTTCTAGGAACATGATGTCGATGCATGATCAAGCTATGATACAGATGCAGATGAGTAATGGAAGGATCAATGGAATGTGATGGGTGAAAGTGATGGAAAGAGATGGTAGGTGATGGGGAGAAAGTCAAAGAATCTATGGTGGATGGAAAGTGCTTATTTACACAAGGCACCTATTTGTCAGGTTTTCACCAAGGTACTTGCCCAAAGCACGACCGAAGTGGTTTCACTAGAGGACAATTTTTTTCTTTACTGTTTCCAATCCTTTTTTTAATTTTTTTGGATTTTTTATATTTTTTATATTTTTTTGTATTTTTAGATTTATACCTTGCAAGCATAGGCATAAAAATTTTTGAGATGGGAGTTTTTGATGGGCTCATGTAGAGGCTCACCTTTAGGTGTGGATAGCTGATATGCTCCTGACTTATAGCTTGCGGTGACGACAAAGGGTCCCAACCAGTTGGGTTCAAAATTTCCTTGTTCTCTGATTTGAGTGATTCTTCTAATTTTCTTTCAACATGAGCTCTGAAAATGACCGGAGGTCTTCTGATCTTCTTATTATAGCTTTATTTAAGATAGTTTTGGCAAGCTAACTGTAGATGGTTCAAGCATCCATGTTAACTCATCTAATAGTTCCCCATTTCATTTAACCATGACACCTAATATTCTTCTATCAAGAGAATGAGATTATGCAATTATATTCTCAAGGATGAGCTGATCTCAATGGAAGGATGGACTTAACCATAGACCAAAGGAGAAGGGTGTTGCACCTGAGTATAGGTGTGTGGATACTCCCTTCTGGTAGGGCTCATAGGGAAGTTCAACTATAGGTCTCCACCACGCATCAACTTCATTGACTATTTTCTTTAGGATTTTCAAGATGCTCATCTTATAGCCTAACTTACCCATTACCTGGTAGTATGGGGTGGAGAAGTTTATGCCTTGATATTGAATTTTGCATAGTTTGCAAACGATTCCGGTTTTGAAAGGTGGCCTGCTATATCTCGAAGATATATTTGGGGAACACCGTAATGGAAAATGCGATTCACGAAGAACTTTGAGATCTGCCTCCCTATGATATAGGTCATGGGATGGCTTCTACCCAATTTTGAAGTATAGGTGGTGGGTGATAATGAACTTGTAATTCATTAGATGAGTAGGGTGTGATTTTTCCAATGAGATCGAGCCCCCATTGTGAAAAGGGACAGGGTGTTATAATCGGTTGGAGCTCCTAAGTTGGTGCATGGATGAGGTCCCCATGTTGTTGAAATTGCAAACATTTTAAAACATAGTCATGAGCTTCCTTCTCCATTGTAGGCTAGTAGTACCCAATCCTTAGTAGTTTCTTGGATAAGGTCATACCACTAGAATGCAAACCACAAATATTGTTGTGTACCTTAGTTAAAGCAGTCAAAGCTTCCTCGAGGTTAAGGCATAGATAAAGAGTTCCTTCGATACTCCTACAATAAAGGGTATCACTTAAGATGACAAAATAGGATGACTTTTTGATAAAGGTTCTCTTAAGGTTTGAGGTGATGTTGGTGAGGATTCCTATTTTTAGGTAGGTGAAAATTTCATGGTACCAAGGATCACCGAGACCAATGATTTCACACACGAACTCAAATTTTTGTACCTCAAAATCTGGTACGAGAAGTTGCTCTACTAGGAATTCATGTTTAGGGATGTTGCATGGGATATCCAACAATGATCCAATTGTAGCCATAGTGTCAACTACAATCCAAATTCCTATGACAAGGGCCTCATACTCAGAAATATTGTTGGTGCACAAGAATGATGACCTGTATGATTTTGGGATACAGTCCCCTTGCGGTGTGATGAAGAAGTCTCTTGCTCCTAACCCATGCTATGTGTATGATCCGTCAAAATATACCCTCCAATGATCTGCTGCACTGAGGTTGAAAATGGACTCATCTAAAAAATTTGATGCTAGTGGGTTCTCATAATATATAGGTGCCTCTGCCAATCGATCTGTGATTACCTACCCCTTGATGGCTTTCTATTCTACATATTCAATGTTGTATTATGTTAAGATCATGAACCACTTAGCCATTCATCCTGTGAATGTTGCTTTATAAAGTAGATACTTGAGGGGGTCTATCTTGGCGATGAGCTTTATCTAATGAGCCAACATGTAGTGCCTAATTTTTTGTGAG
>VDFB02000003.1:126301025-126339315 GCA_007258455.2 Sequoia sempervirens | reverse complement strand
ATTGGTTTCATATCCAAGTGTCAAGATCCAGATAGTTCTAGGTTCTACAACTTCAATGATGCATTCATCAATTGTGACCAAGAATGTGATATCCTTCTCATATTTGTTCACCACTGACTTAGGGATCCTCTCCCTTTCATGCATTCTCTTCTAGAATATTGCAAAGAATGCAGTAAGTGATTCATCTTGTGCTTTTATGTCACCAAGGCTATGTAGGTAATCCAAGATTTGATGGGATACCAATCTGCTCTTATCTCATATAACATTGTTTCTTCCTGAAAGCTCCTTCAGAAAGTAAAATAGTAAATAAACTACCAAAGAACCAAATTTGAAGGGGTATTTCTTCTCTTTGGTTTGCTGCAAGTTCTCTAAGATTTGTTTCCTAAGAAACTCACACAAATCATATTCCTTTCCCTTTTCCACCATCTCATACGCTACATTAATTATTGTATTTGACATAGAATTATCTCTATTTGTGTAGTATATCTTATAACCTATGGCCATAGCTGCATATCTCACTACATGATTTTAGATAGTGTTCATAATGAGAGCTCTTTGATCGAATGTGGCACCAGTTAATTCCATCACATCCTTGTTCTTCACAAATTTTAACATCGCAACAAGTATAGTGGCATAAAGTACAATAACCTCCCTTATAAATTCCTTAGATATCAAACCAGGCATGTCAGTCCATATGAATTTATCATGCAATCTACTTAATGCCATTCTCAAAAAATTAGTTTCATCATCATAAATGAAGCATTGAAACCATGTCTAGACGTCCAATATCTTCTTCACTAGGTTTTCATACTCTGGCTTAATTGGTAATCATCTCTAACTAGTTCATTTTCCCACAGTTCTGTAAATCTTTTGTGGTTATATTCTTCCATTTTCTCATTGATATAAGCCCTAATATCTTTTGTAGGTAGAACCCTATATGGAATACTCAAAAAACCTCCAAGTGGGTCATTCTCAAACACTTTCATGGTACATTTCTTGAACTTTGGTCGAGGCTTCTCACTCACATTCACTTCAGTAGGTTTTTCCATCTATATTGAATTCAAATGCTTTGAAAAAAAAATCTATTTTAGCTTTAGACAATGGTAAGTGCCTTTTTCTTTCTCAACCAGAACTAGGGTTTCCATGCTTTGCTTCACAAATCACCTTAGTTCTCTTGAATTTTCTCCAACTTGCTTTGCTTGCTCCAAATGCATAAAATTGAATAAAATCAACTAAGTGTATATACTTATAACCCTTTGATCTTCCCAAATTTGCATTCAATGCGCCAAGCAATAAAGTTGGTAAAATCCCTTCTCTATGCAATAGTAAACCCTAAATCGCTTCGCAAATCTCCACAATTACATATTTATTGCTAGTGTCTTCTTCAAAAGATCATTACTATCCATCTCCATCACATATCTTCATGCCAAGCCATGGTACCTTATATCGGTTGGGGTTTTTTTGATCATCTTTTATTGCTCCCACTAAGCCAATGCTTAGGTTAAATTTCCAGAGGAATCATCTCCACTGGATGAGGGCACAAATTCATCCTTGTTCTTAGTCTCCTCTTTCTTTCTCCAAATATTTTTCATTTCCTTCTTTACTTCTTCTAGATCAATCTTTTTGACTGGTTCATTTCTCTTTGTCGGATTATCCTTCTTTGTGTTTCTACTTTTGTAGAACTTAGCAATATGTCTAGGTCTATTGCAATTGTGACATACGACATTATTTTGAACAACATTCCTTCCATTCATCTTAGATTTGCATTGATTAGCCTTGTGCCCAAATCCATAGAATGTATAGTAGTAACTATTGAAAGGTTGAATCATTCTAGTATTGTTATATGCATTCATCATTTGACTTCTACATTAATTTTCTCTATGTCCAAACTTCTTGCATGTAAAGAATTGAATAGTAAAAGATGGAATATTCTAATTTATTCTACTTATACATTCCATTTATTTGTGTCCAAATTCATTGCAAGAATAACAAATACCATTGAAAGATGGGTACCTTTGAGCATTTGGTTGTCTGACAGTGGGTACTCTAGCATTGTTTCTTTGATTATAGATCTTTCCATTGTTCTTCTTGTCTTCAATATTCTCTCATTCATTGGTATTCTTTGCATTAGGTATCTGGTCTAATTTTGAGATTTCTCCTTTTTGAAGTCCCAAACCACCTTTGTCTTTAGATGCTTTCTAACTTGAAATCAACTCATCAAGCATTTTATAACTTGTCTTGAATGTATCCCCATGACTTCTCGCTTTCTCTAGATTTGATCTTAGATTTACCACTTCTTGTTCAAACCTTGTGCATTCATCAAATTTTCTTTTCACCATTACATTCATACATTCCTCAATTCTTTTCTTTTCTTCCACCTACACTTTCAGTCTAGTGATGTCTTCATTTGCTTGCTTCAATTGGTCATTGAATTCCTTATGCCTTTCTTTGAATTTCTTGATTTGATCTCTTAATTTTTTGATGCATTCATTTGCTTCTTTAAGATTTTCCTTTAGATCTATGTTCTCATCTTCAACTTTTTTAAGATCTTCAAGAGCAACTTTGAGTTCTCCATCTTTTTCAAGCATGCAATCTTCTTCTATGTATTCAATAGCAGGAATCTCTTCTGAATGAATAGGAAACTTTCTATTAGTCATGTGCTCAATCTCCAAGATCTTCCTAAAGTAGTCAAGCTCCTTCCAGGGATCCAAGCTCTAATACCAATTATTGAACACTTGTGATACTAAGAGGGGGGGTGAATTAGTATCCTATTAAACCATACAATCATTAGCCATCCAATTACCTCAACATAATTAACTATTATAAGGAGTGAAAGTATGAAAAATTTCATAAAATCACACAACACATGAACACCAAGATTTTTATGTGGAAAACGCAAAATTGAAAAACCACGGTGAGGATTAGCTCATAATATATTATAACTGGTTATAAGATATTACAAAAAGGCTCATTTCCAGGTGGACTCACTGTCCAAGTGAACTCACCGCTCACAGCGAAAAGAAAAAGAGAAAGAAGGTTTGTGGCTACACAACCAAGATTTGAACTGATACAAAATGTATAGTATCCATATACTAGATTTAGTTCCTTTGAAGCTCAAAACACTAACTTAATACACTTCATCCAACTCAGATCACAAGTCTCTGCTCTGCTTTACATTCACACACCTCTTCTCAACTTTCATAACTTATTCACTCAACTCCAATAATTTGCATCACTACTTGTATTTGGATAATGTAAACATTCAAATTTGATGTCAACAAACTCAAAACAACCTTTTATATATATATCAAAATCACCGCAAACATCAATTAGGTTGGCCTAATTAGATGTAGCTCTAAAACATACAAAACATGCCTTGTCGACACTTGATTCAAATCAAAATTCCTTTGCACCCAAAACATGTAATTTAGGTCAGCATGGACCTATAATAGCTCCCTCTTACATTCACATCACATCCATTACATACATTAGGTCGACCAGGTATAGGACCTAAAAGAAAAATACTCCAATTGTTCATCACCATAGGACACGTGGACCTAAAAATGTCATGGCAACTGGAAAACATAATGCTTTGACACCTATTCACATTCTCCCAAAGCCACAAGGTCTAACTCAAATCTGTGGAGTGCAGACTAGATAAGTCACATCCAATACACAAAAAACTATGTAAACCTTATATGTTAATCTTCTGTTACTTGTATCTTTTGAACCACTTATCTAAATCAAGTGAAATTTTGAATGGAGTTACTATTGATAGTCATAAACAACATATTAGAATCACAAAAGTAAATCTCGAGGGGCGAACAAATGCAAACCAAAATATTAGAGCACTCTATGTACTGAATCTACTAGTGTAGACTCTTAGCAAAAATACTTAACTATTTTTGTGTGTGGATCAAACCCTCTTGCAAAATATCTCTTTTACAGTAATCCTTAACGCCATGTTTACATCCATCATGTAATGTTGATATTAATGACAACTCATTAATGAAAACCTTCTTCATTCTTTCAACAAATGTTTCATTAGTGAATCATACACAAGGGTCAATAATGAGGACATATCACCAATGAAGGTGCAAACATTTAAGCTTATGACATGGGAAGACATATGCTTATTGAATAATTTTATTTTTTTTTCCATTACCAACCATGTTAAATAGACTTGGTCATGAATGCATTTGTGCTTCCTAAACCTCACAATAACTTTGTCAAATATATATATGCTTACTTAAGCCAAGAGAGAAGGCCCCTTAAATAAGGATAGGGAGTTCACTTCATTTGAGCTATACATGTCAAGAACTTCACCTTCCAAAAGTAGGAGATTGAAAAGACATATGTATGTGTAGGTCACTAGCATATACCATATGCCCATGTTATTTGACTTGGGTGTTAAATGAACAATAAACATCAATGATATACTACTTAAGTATCACTCCATAAAGCTTGAGGATCATATTTTTCAATTTTATAAGTCTTTTCTATTTGTAAATTATACTACTTGCAATGCAATGGCTTGTTATCTTTTTAGCCAAATTCCTATATAAGGTAATCTAATTTTTTATCTTCTTTTGTGTTTTAAAATAACTAGTGATAATAAAGAAAAAATTCAACAAAAAAAAAGAGAATTCATTCACTTAAGTGCAATACTTAATTTTTGTCCTATATTTCATGTCACTTATTTAGTCAACGTAATAGATGAACATGTTCTAGTCATGTGTTGGATTAATTTATAGTATAAATTATTTTGGTCTTGATCATAAAAGACATCTCACCAAAATAATAATAAAAATTGCACCCCTATGAAGAGACATGACTAGAAAATATATTCATATGACAATAATAATAATCTTCTAGCTATCCTCTTCATCTTGCTTAATATATAACAACTTCCATTCAAATGCGCATGGATTTCCCTCCAAATTTATTGATGAAGATAGTACCCAACATATACAATATAGCCAATTCCATAGAGATTCATTTTATGCTTGGAAGAGTTCAAGTAGTGATAAACAAATACACAAGGGTGGATCTCTTCATCTTCTAAAATATAAAATAACAATAGAACAAGACTTATTTAGACTAAGGGAGAGGACCCAATAGTTGAGCATGTACCAATTGTTGTGAGGGAATTTTTCATACTTTGATCCATCAATTGAAAATATTCTCATTATTGTTTGAATATAATAATATCAATAAATATTTTAATAAGTACCAATCATAATTTATCCTAACACATGTCATTAATATACCAAAATGTGTACAACTAATCATCAAATTATAAAATAATACAAATAATAGTAGTCAAAATCTAGCTCTACATAGGAGCTTAGTTAATCTAATTTATTGCTAATAAAGATTACATACTACAATATTATGTACTTTTCCTCACATTTAATGATTTGACCTCTTGAAAGAGTCAAGCCTATAAATAAAATTTTAAATAAAACTATTAAACTATCTTAGCTTTGTTTTGTTGATCTTAGGGAGTTGCTAAATGATGATTAGTTGTAAAATATAATTAATAGTTGAAACCTATTTTTTATATTTGAATGAACATTATCTACACTATTATTAATATGATAATAATAAAAAATAGTTGGGATGGATTTGGAGTGTAGAATTGGCACCTAGGTGGATGATGCAAATGTGAATTTTCCTTTGCAAGAGAATGGACATGGACATGAGTAGGAAAAGAAAAATTATAGCCAAAGCCAAAAAAACAAGGAATGTGTCTTGGAAGAGGCAGAGACAAAACAAGAAGAGGTCAAGTTGAATATCAGAGCAAAGTGCATGGGGAATGGCACATAAACAATAGATTTGAGGAGCCATGTAGAAAAAAGCAAAGTAATGATGGGGAAATCTCTAACAAGTGGAGATCTGATAGTGGTGGTTGGAGGAATGAAGATCGACCGAGATTTTCCAAAAAGATGAGTGGGAGAAGAATCCAAATAACTAAGGCTTGAGATATGGGAAGAATAGGAAAAATGTGAGTAAACCCCTAAACATCTGGGTGTTGGGGGGAAACAACACTATAGTATCAGTGGGAAGGTGTGTAGAGAGAAACATGGAGATCCAGTCTGGGGTAATCTTCTAAAGTCGTGAATGTATGAATACCTTCCTTTGTGATAGGTGTTAATGTCACTCAATTAGGGCATCAAAAAAACAATATGGAAAACTAGTGACATCATGAGGACCGTGGAACAAACAAGAAAAATGGAGGATGGAAGAATGGGGGGAGGAGGGACCTGTATGGCAAAGAAGAAAGAAGCTTGAATCAAGAGATCATTAATAGTAAAGCAGTGGTAATCCCATGAAAGGTGATCCATCCAACTTCGAACCATCTGCAAGAGTCGGCTCTATTCACAAAATGGTGTGGGTGAAGGTTTGGCAGCAAAAATATCATTGAATGGTGGAAGAACAAATGGGGGATAAAAGAATCAAAGCCTTATCAAACAACTACTTCTTGGTAGAATGTGTTTTAGAGAGTGAAAAGATCCATATTGGAAGAGAGGAAACTATGGTTAGAAGGGGTAGGGTTTTATCTCAAATATTGGGTGCCAAATTTTGACCTAATAACCCATGAAATGGAGAAGATGCCAATATGGTTTTGACTGTACAATTTTCCACATGAATACTAGAGTAGCGAGGTACTAAAATTGGTAGGAAATGAACTAGGAATATTTGTATGCATGGATGAAAATATATACCAAGGTGAGTAAGGCTCATACATGAGGATATGCATAGAACTATTTCCTGATTCCACCAACTAGGATGAAATTGAAATCATTATAGAAGGGGGTAGATGGAAGCAAAGAGTGGAGGTGGATCATTTCATGGATCTCTAGATCAAGGATGAGGACTGTCATAAGGAAAGAAGACCTTCATAAAGCGATGAAGTTAGTGGGGGAGGTGAAGATACAACAATGAGATTGACTCTAGGTTGCGAGCTACCAAAGTTGAAGGAGACTCAAAAGGTAGAAAAAAACACAATCTAGCCATTTTGGAATAGAACCAGTCTGAGAGATAGTAGCAAAGGCCACACAAATCTAAATGGGTTGGAAGTGGAGATATCCCCAAAGTATACAGAGGGTAGGGATATTATGCCACAAACAAAGGTGGAGTATCTAATCTTGGAATTTGGTTGCAAGTAGGTGGAGCTGACCAACACTCTGGAATCAACAAAAGGGAAAGATGGAATGGGAGAGTGTTGAAAGAATGAAGAAGGTTTTCATTAATGAGTTGTCATTGATGTCAAAATCAAATTATGGATTTCAAAATTGTATGAAGGATGATTGTAGTAGAGACATTTTGTAAGAGGGTTTATCCACACAACAAAAATAATTAATTATTTTTGCTAGGTGTCTACATTGACACATTCACTACATAGAGCGCTCCAGTATTTTGGTCTACATTCATTCACCCTTTGAGATTTACTTTTTAAATTCTAATATGTTTTTTATGGTTGTCAATAGTATCTCCATTCATAATTTCACTTGATTTGGATAAGTGGTTTGAAACATACAAGTAACAAAAGATTGACTTATAAGGTTTTGGTAGTTTTTTGTGTAATGAGTATGACTTATCTGGTCCACATTCCTCCAAATATTTGGGTTAGGCCTTGTGGTTTTGGTAGAATTTTAATAAGTGTTAAATCATTGTGTTTTCCAATTGGCATGACATTATGAGGTCCACGTGTCTTGTGGTGATGAACAATTGGAGTATTTTTCTTTTAAGTCCTATGCCTGGATGACCTAATATAAGGGTTGCAGAGATTAAATATGTGATGCAAATATAATATTGAGCTATTATAGGTTCATGTCAACCTATATTATGTGTTTTTTTGGGTGCAAAGGAATTTTGATTTAAATTGGGTGCCGACAAGGCACAATTTGTATGTTTTAGGGTTACATCTAATTAGGTCGACCTAATTGATGTTTGCAATAAAGTCTGATATATATACAAGGTTGTTTTTGAGATTGTGGATATAAAAAATTAAGTGTGTACATGATCCAAATGCAAGCAGTAATGCTAAATTTTGGAAAGTTGAGCAAATAAGTTGTGATAGTTGAGAAGAGGTGTGCGAATGTAAAATAAAGTAGAGATTTGTGATCTGAGTTGGATGAAGTGTATTAAGCCAATATTTTGAGCTTTAAAGGAATCAAATCTAACATATGGTAGATTCATTTTGTATCAGTTCAAATATTGGATGTGTAGCCACCTGTAGGAATCCAAATTTGACCACTTCCATATGGTCAAAGTCGTCTCTTTATGCATCCCTTTACTCGTCTACTTTGTTGGTATTAATTAAATCATTCATTTAATTAATATTTCATCATTTGCATAAGGTTCCTAAAGTATTTAGTTTAATAA
Source organism: Sequoia sempervirens (assembly GCA_007258455.2). Lineage (NCBI taxonomy): Eukaryota > Viridiplantae > Streptophyta > Pinopsida > Cupressales > Cupressaceae > Sequoia > Sequoia sempervirens. The sequence goes on along the minus strand of VDFB02000003.1, from coordinate 126,330,924 downwards.
TTAAATAATTTTACCTTCTTTCCTCTCTAAATTAAATAAATATACCACTTTATTTAATTTAGTCATGTGACCTCTTTGAATTTAAGCCAATTTTTAATTCTTCTTTTTCTCTCTCATTGTCACATCCTCCATAACCCTCTTCTAATCATAATTAGTTTAATTAATTTATGATTAGGATGTGCACATGCTTAATCCTTGATTAGGATGTGTCACATCCTCCAACTTTTGCAAGTTGGTCTCTAATTTCTCTTAACCACCTAGCCCTCTTCTAATCATAATTAATTTAATGAATTTATGGTTAGGATGTGTCACATCCTCCAACATTTGCCACTTGCCTCTAATCCTTCAATATTTATCCTAATCATGTGTTTGCACAACCTTAATCAGGGTCATTAGCCACATTTAGCATGCCTTTTTAGTCGACCTTTTCATTTTCCTTTCTTGGTATTGACCCTCTTTTCCATGTGAATTTTAAATTCACATTTATTCCTCCTAGAATCTCCTCTTCCCATGCATCTTCTAGAATATTTTGACTTGTCACATCAAGTCATATGTGGAAAAAGGCTTCCCTTTTTGGAACCTTGTCTTGTCCATGAGATTCTTGCAAGTAGAATTTTTAATTCACATTTATTTCTCCAACTACTTTCCCTTTTCCCATGGAGATTTTTGAGGAATTCTAAAATTCCTCAAAAGTCACTTTCATTCCCACTTGGGGACAAGAATTTTCTTTTTGAGGAAATCTTCTCATTCCCCAAGGTACTTGCAAAGTTCTTGTCCTTCTTCCACCTTATGTACCCTTCTTCCACCTCATTTACACATCACCATCCCTAAGCCATCTCACATTCCACATGTCAATATGTGAGGGCTTGTGAGTCCTCAACTCACCATAGCCCTTCATCTTGACCTTGTTGGATGGATCTCAACCATTGAATTATATAGAGAATTCAATTTCCTCTATAAATACCCCCTCTTTTCTCTCATTTTTGGGGGTTGATCATTGTGATAACCAAACTATTGCAAAATTTTTATTTGAGCCATACTTAGCTAAAAACTTGCATTCCTTGCATCCATATTCCATTTTCATTTATTTCTCATCCATCTTGCATCTCATATCAACATCTTTTGTCATCCAAGGAGCATACACAAAATCAACCATCAAGGGCCAACCAAATGATCGATTCAAGGCAAGGTAAATCAACTCCTCTTTGTTGTCATATTTTGTTTTGAATCCAACTAGGCTAATCTTGAGGTGTTAGGTGATTTTATTGTTTTTTGTACATTTCTTGTTGCTCCTCGTTTCTGGAATAGTATTTTCGCATGGTCACACCACCAACCTTCTTTCTAACTTTCTTTACTCTGTGAGAAGTGAGTTATCTTGGATAGTGAGTCCACCTAGCAGTGAGCCTTTGTGTAATATTTTATAATCAGTTATAATATATTATGAGCTAATCCTCACCATGTTTTTTTCCCATTTTGGGTTTTTCATATAAAATTTTTGGTGTTCATGTGCTATGTGATGTTATGGATGTTTTCATGCTTTCATTTCTTATAACTGTTAAATATGCTTTAGTAATTGGATGGTTTAATATAATACTAATTCATCCCCCCTCTCACTATTCTAGGTGTTCAACAATTGGTACAAGAGCTTGGATCCCTGGAAGGAGCTTGACCACTTTGGGAAGATCTTTGAGATTGAACACATGGTTGATAGAAAGTTTCTTATTCCTCCATAAGAGATTCCTACTATTGAATACACAAAAGAAGATTGCATGCTTGGCAAAGATGGAGAATTTAAAGTTGCTCTTGAATATCTTAACAAAGTTGAAGATGAAAATAGAGATCTGAAGGAAAATATTAAAGTAAATGAATGCATCACAAAATTGAGAGAGTAAATCAAGAAGTTTAGAGAAAGGCATAAGGAAGTCAATGAAAAATTGAAGCAAGCAAATGAAGATATCACCAAATTGAAAGTGCAAGTGGAAGAAAAGAAAAGAATTAAGGAATGTCTGAATGTAATGGTGAAAAGAAAATTTTATGAATGCACGAAGCTTGAACAAGAAGTGGTAAATATAAGATAAAATCTAGAGAAAGCAAGAAGTCATGATGATAAATTCAAGACAAGTTCTATAATGCTTGATGAGTTGATTGCAGGTCAAAAAGCATCTAAATAAAAAGGTGGTTTGGAACTTGAAAAAGGAGAAAGCTCAAAAGTAGATTAGACACCTAATGCAAAGAAGATCGATGAACCAGAAAAGAATGTTCAAACAATAAGAACAATGGAAATATTTGGAATCAAAGAAACAATGCTAGAAGACCTCCGGTTAAACAACCAATTGCTCAAAGTTACCCATATTTCAATTAAATTTGTTATTCTTGCAATAAATTTGGTCATAGAGCAATGGAATGTAGAAGCAGAATGAATCAAAATGTTCCATCTTTTACTGGTCAATGCTTTACATGAAAAATATTTAGATATAGAGCAAATGAATGCAGAAGCCAAATGATGAATGTATATAACAATGGTAGAATGATTCAACCTTTCAATGGATACTATTATACATGCTATGGATTTGGACATAAAGCTAATCAATGTAGATCTAGAATAAATGGAAGGAATGTTGTTAAAAAGAATGTTGTATGCCACAATTGCAAAAGACCTAACATATTGCTAAATTTTGTAGAAGCAAAAACAAAAGAAAGGTTAATCTGGTAAAAAGAAATGAACTAATCAAAAAGTTTGATCTAGTTGAAGTAAAGAAGGAAATGGAAAAGATCTGGAGAAAGAAAGAGGAGACTGAGAACAAGGAAGAATTAGAGACTACAAATGAATTTGTACCACCCTTTGATGCAAATGTTTCCTCTAGGAATTACACCTAAGAATTATCTTAGGGGGAGTAATAATAGATGATCAAACAACCCCTAGATGATATAAGGTTCCATGTCTTAGCATGAAGATATGTGATAAAGATGGACATTAGCGATCTTTTGGAAAAGACACTAGAAAAAATATGCAATTGTGGAGATTTGTGGAGCGATTTAGGGTTTATTGTTGCTAGAGAAGGGTTTTACTAGCTTTATTGGTTGGAATATTAAATGCAAATTAGGGCAGATTGAAGGGTTATTAGTATCTACAATTAGTCGATTTTATTTACGTTTATGCATTTATGGTAAATAAAATGCATCAAAACCCTAGTTTTGGATGAGAAAGAAAAATGTATTTACCATTGTCTAAAGCTGAAATATAATTTTTTCTCAAGCATTTGAGTTCATTAGAGATGGAAACACCTACTATAGTGTATGTGAGTGAGAAGCCTTGACCAAAGTTCAAGAAATATCCCATGAAAGTGTTTGAGAATAACCCACTTGGAGCTTTTTCAAGTATTCCATATAAGGTTCTGCCTACATAAGACATTAGGACTTATATCCATAGGAAAAAAAAAGAATATAACCACACAAGATTTACAGTCCTATGGAAAAATAAATTAATTGGAGATGATTACCAAATTAAGCTAAAGTATGAAAACCTAGTGAAGAAGTGTATAGGAGTGAATTTTCAACCCTTATGTAAATTCCCCTTTTACCCTTCCTCACTTTAGAAAACCAAATTTGAAGGATAAATTACACATTAGCCTGCTACCTTTGTTCCACTTGGCGTCTATTTTGTGTGTCGGCAGAGGAATAACTATCAGGGACGTCCGTGCGACATGCAAACATCCGTGTGACGTGCTTATGTCCCTGGCAGATTCCTACGCCTGGAGCCTACAGAGGCATTACACTTCCCATTGGAGGTCGATTTGTAACACCCTCTTCAACTAACGGACCCAAATATGGCCGTTTTCCTTATTCTCCCCTTCAAATTCACTCCTTCTTCATACATTTCATCTTCTTCACAAGTTAAATCAACCTTCTAGCATTCACTTCTTGCACTCTCAACCTTCAAACAACACTTTGCACTCCATAGTAGTAGCAACAACACTTTGTCAACTCCGTAGAGAAAGTGTGGAACAAACACCATTGTAGTAGAGGCTTGATTCCTCTTATTTTCTCCTCCATTAGCTAGTGAGCTCTTGGTGGAGGTGGTAAGCTTTCTACTCCTCTCCTCTATGATTTGGTTGAGTAGCACATTACTATTTTGTAGTGTTATTGTGTTCATTTTTTTCATTCTCCTTTATCATACCTTTTCTCCATTATCGCTATCTTAGCTGTCCGTGGAGGAGGAAACACCAAAATGGGGGTCTAACTAAGGCAAACCCCTATACAACCACCCAATAATTTTCCTCTTCATTGTGTGTAGGTGGACGTGCTACTTGGAGCTAGTTGGCAAATGAGTACCTTTATGAGATCATTCTTGCCACTCTAACTCTTGTATATTTACTTTATCATATTCATGCATATCTTTCCTACTTCATAGCTTTGTTTTGGCCCTTTGGAAGTAATTAGTTAGGCCGTTAGTCCATTTTCTAGTGTTCAACCTTATATTTTTAGTCCTCTGGTCTCACAAATTCCAACGCACCTGAGAGACGCCAATGCGCCGCACTATTGTCCCAAAACCGCACTTTCATCCTTAGACAAAGAGCTTCCTAAGGCACAGTGTTGAACCCAAAAATTGGCTCGCCTAGCCCCGTTATGAGTTTTGGGTTTGCAAAGTGATTGAATGACCTTATCGTCCTCATCATTCTTGTATCTCTTAACACCCCTTTAAGTTGAGGTAAGTTAGGGCAGCCTTTTGCTCTTGGATCTCCATGACATGGGGCCTTGAACATGGTTGGTTCCCCTCTCTTACATTTTTGGTGAACATGACGTGAATCATTTTGGTTCCGTTTTGCAATACTAAAAGTTCATTTCCTCGTATCCTAGGAGTGTTGTGAGGCTTTTTCCTTACAACCCAACCTGTGACCCCTAGTAGGAGTAGTTGGAAGGTTCCGAAGGTGTTGTGTAATGAAACCTTAATTTGGTCACCATCTCATCCTTTAACCTTTAGGGACTCTATGAAAGTATCGTCTAGTGTGTGCAATGGACTCTTTCCTACATCAACCTATTGCCTCTGTGTAGCCTATGGACAGTGGTGTTGGTATAACCTTCACTTCATAGAACCTTCCGATGGGTTATAATAGGGAACCATCTTCTCTCTATATCCCTATGCGAATCAACCGAAACATCACAACAAGTGTTCTCATTGATCTGACGTCTCAGGTAAACATTATAGCTGAGGAGATCATGCTAATCAAATTTTTGCATAAAGATGGGTACAATGCACCTGTGAGCACCATTCCCACACATGACAGAATTTTTGTGCCCCCTTTGGGTAGTATTGTCTTGTTGGTCTTAGGTTGACCTAAATATATGAAGCTTTTGTTTGATATAATCCCCGGGTCTAAACTCTTTAGAGTGAAGTTGGGTATCCCTTGGTTATTGGCTATGAATGTGGTGCCTTCAGTCGTGCATAAATGTTTAAAATTTATCCACAAGGGTTTCGCGCATGTGATTCATGAAACCAGTTATAAACCACCAGTTGCTCGTGGTAGCTACTCCTTGGATTAATCTTGGCCTGTGCTTGTTGGTCCTCTCCTACCTATGATAGACCTCTTGCACGGAATGTATCAGAATTATAAGAAAGGGTGCCTAAAGCCAAAAGTGAGATACCCTACGTTGCCTTATGCTGTTTCACATAGGGCCTACCTAAAAGCTGACAATGATGCCGCTAAGGCACGTAGGAGGGAAGAAGAGAAGCGGTCCTGAGATCCTCCTTCTTCCTCTTCTGTTGTTCAACCTGACACTTCCTCTCACACTCGCTGAGGCACCATCATATTTTGTTCTGTGTTTGCAAGAGAATCCTATGGTGCTTGCTTGGCAAAAGCCCAAGCATCCCATGCTTGAACTTCCTATTCTGCCCACGGAGCCTAGGCCCATTCAGTATAATAGGAAGAAAGGTCCTCGTGAAGAGTCCTCTTTGTCTTGACCTTCGTAGCATCCTACTACCCCTGCTCCCATAGCAGTAAATGGGAAGAGGCCCACTACTAAGGCACTTGAGCCGACTTCCCCCGCTGCTGCTCAACCTGCTCCTCTTGCTCCCATTTAGGAGTTTGTTCCTTCACCTAAAATGGATGTAGTGGACACTCCCATGGCTCAGAAAGAGCCTTTCATTCCCTCCCAGCCTATGAACTTCAGTTCAAAGAGTCACAAAAACTGCCTTGTGCATGAGTGCAAGTGTCGATGAAAGGATCTCATGGCTAAGTAGTATGCCTTGCAGAGGAAGAGGAAATGACCACCCCTGTATCAAGGCCTCCCACTGTGTCCTCCTCCCTCCTCTCCTCTACTTCCATTCAAACCAATTTTGTATCACTTCCATCTTCTGCTACAAGTGTGAATGCACCTAACCCCAAAAAGGTGCAAGTGTTCATTGCTACTTCAATGGAGCCACCTTTGTTGATGTTCATTCTGGATATCCCACCTTTGTTGAAACCCATAACGGTTCTTTCCTCCTCTTCCTTCACACTTATTTCCTCATCTATGGAGAGTTTTCCTCCTCTAACGAAGCATAAGGTAGAAAGTGGTCCTTCTAACAACAGATGATGTAAGAGGAGACCGCCTTCTCTAAAAGGTGGTCCTGTGCTGACTTGTTTTGTCCTAGTGACAGAACTAGTCTTGAATTTTCTTGATTTTGTCACCACTCCCAAATCACTCAATGAGCCTAGCAGTGAACCTCAGGTGCAATCTTCTCCATCCATTGAGGTAAAACATGGAACTCTTGTAAAGTGCATGTTTAACTCTTTGGACAAGGTTCACGCCTTATCAGCGATCTTCGCAAAATCGCTGACCTTAGTTCCAAGAGAGCTTGATGGAGAGGACCTTGCGGGGTCCTCTTCCTTAGCCCTTGTTGCGGGGGGTCAAACGCTCCTCCTCTTAACATTCCATCACCACAGGATCATCCTCCTTCCCCCTATGATGATCTAGAGTGGGAAGCGAACAACCTCTTGTTCGATCAGTGTTAGGAGGAGGCATCCTCTTTATCTTTAGATTAGATGAGTGTGTGTGTGTGTGTTGTGATGTGTTCCCCTGTGATCATGCTATGTGTGCCTAGATGACCCTCGCCACCCCTTTTGGTGCTTGCATACAAGCATGGTTTTTGTGTCGTAAACCTTGTTCTATTTGTATAATCATTCTTCCATGTTTGTGACTTGTTTTTTGATAAATTGGGGACAAAACAAAGCATTGGGGGAATTTAAGCTTCCCTTCCATGTTGACCCAATTTTTCATTTTTATTTTATCTTCTCATGCATTCTTCACATGGTCTGCTATAGTAGGGGGTTGATGGCAGTTCATTTTATATACTATTACTATACATATATATATATATATGAGTAGTTCTGACCCTGAAATATCAGGATACCCCTATGCCCTTTATTTGTAATGTCTCTTGTTTACTTTTTCTTTTATCTTTCTCTCTTCTTTGCTTGAGTTTTCCCTCTCATGTGTGACAATTCCACTTCAACATTTTGATTCTCAAAAAACACATTTGTTGCCAACAAATATTATCTCAAGAATCTTCACAAACTTATTTTCAAGAATCACATTCTCGACTTGAAATCTTAATGGAACATTTTTCCTTAATCATAGGTTTGTAAAGAAAGAACTTGAGAACCTTCCTTCGAAGTGGGAACAACTTTGATCTTCCCCTCATGTGGGGGCATATTCTTCCTTTCAAATTCCTTGATGAAGTGAACATCTTTCAAAAGGATTCCTTAATGATGAATCGATTCGAGAAAGAAAACACGTTATTTCAAACAATGCATCCCTTGAGTGGATCCCTTATTTACGTCGAGTTCCTGAGGGATCCCTTTGAAAGTCTTCCAACTAGTTGGCAGTCTGCACAACTGTTTGCTTACTTGCCTACATGGACATTTTTTGACATGTTCTATCTACAAGTAAACATGTTGCTTTATAGGTGTGCATGTGAAGCTGCTTTTTGACTCTATGGAATCCACTTTCCTAGGTTTCCTCCATGTGAGAGATCTTGGAGGATACCTCCTATTGGTTTGTGGGCCTGTAGGGCACTTACTTTGAGCTTCCTCTATGTGAGAGATCTTGGGGGTGGCTTCCTTGTAGGTTTGCAGGTCTGTAGGGTGCTTTTTTGGGTTTCCTTTATGTGAGATATATTGAAGGGCACTTTCTCTATAGGTTTGCGTGTCTATAGGGTACTTTCTTAGGGTTTCCTCCATGTGAGAGATCTTGGGGGATACCCTCCTTGTAGGTCTACAGGTCTATAGGGAACTTTCCTAGGTTTCCTTCATGTGAGAGATCTTGAAGGACACCTTCCCTACATGCATGTAGGTTTGTAGGGCACTTTCTTGGCTTCCTCCATGTGAGAGATCTTGGGGGACACTTCCTTGTAGGTCTACGGGCCTATAAGGCACTTTTTTGGGTATCCTCCATATGAGAGATCTTGGGGGACACCTTTTTTGCAGGTCTAAGGGCACGTGAGGTGCTTTCTTTTTGGGGCTTCCTTCATTTGAGAGATCTTGGGGGTTACCTCCTTACAAGTCTGTGGGCCTGTAAGATGCTTTCATTCTTTAGCTTCATAGTTCTACGGGGCTATGAAGTCCTTTAATTTTCCTATACTCTCGAGCTTACCAGATCGTGGTCTACTTCCTCAACGGTTTAGGTATACATTTCTAACCTTACTACTTCTTTGATCTACTTTATTGAAGCACTCATTAGTATTTGTGCTCACTAAAGTGGGGGAAAAATGTATAAGAGTGAATTTGTACCCCTTATGCAAATTCCCCTTTTACCCTTCCTCACTTTAGAAAACCAAATTCGAAGGCTAAATTCCACATCAGCCCGTTGCCTTCATTCCAATTGGTGTCCATTTTGTGTGTCGACAAAGGAATAACTGTTGGGGACGCTCACGCGGCATGCAGACATTCATGTGACACGCTTACATCCTTGGTAGATTCCTGCAGAGGTGTTACACTTCCCATTGAAGGTTAATTTGTAATTCCCTCTTCGACTAACTAACTCGAAGATGGTTGTTTTCCTTATTCTCTCCTTCAAATTCACTTCTTCTTCATGCATTTCATCTTCTTCACAAGTTCAAGCAACCTTCTACATTCACTTCTTGCACTCTCAGCCTTCAAACAACACTTTGCACTCCATAGCAGCAGCAACAACACTCCGTCAACTCTGTAGAGCAAGTGTGGAACAAACACCATTGTAGCAGAGGCTTGAGTCCTCTCATTTTCTCCCCCATTAGCTAGTGAGCTCTTGGTGGAGGTGGGAAGCTTTCTACTCCTCTCCTCTATGATTTGGTTGAGTAGCACATTATTGTTTTGTAGTGTTATTGTGTTCAGTTCTTTCATTCTCCTTTATCACACCTTTTCTCCATTATCGCTATCTTGGTTGTCTGTGGAGGTGGAAACACCAAAACGGGGGTCTGATTGAGGTAGACCCCTATATTGCCACCCAACAATTTTCCTCTTCATTGTGTGTAGGTGGACATTCTACTTGGAGCTTGCCGGTGAATGAGTACCTTTATGAGATCATTCTTGCCACTCTAACTCTTGTATATTTACTTTATCATATTCATGCATATCTTTCCTAATTCATAGCTTTGTTTTGGCCCTTTGGAATTAATTAGCTAGGCAATTTTCTAGTGTTCAACCTTGTCTTTTTAGTCCTTTGGTTGCACGGACTCCAACACACCTGAGAGATGCCAATGCACTGCGCTGTCATCCCAGAACCGTGCTTTCATCCTCGAATAGAGAGCTTCCTAAGGCACAGTGTTGAACCCAAAAATGGGCTCTCCTAGCCTCATTCTGAGTTTTGGGTCTATAGAGTGATTGAAGGACCTTATAGTCCTCATCATTCTTGTCCTTCATCTCCTAACACCCCTTTAAGCTGAGGTAAGTTAGGGAAGCCTTTTTCTCTTGGATCTTTGTGACTTGGGGCCTTGAACATGGTTGGTCCCCTTCTCTTACAAGAATAAACTGCACATCTAGTGATTGTTTCCATGTTTCATTTATGACGATGAAACTAAGTTTGTGAGAATGGAATTGAGTAGATTGCATGACAAATTCATATGCACTAAAATGCCTAGTTTGATAAGAAAGGAAGTTATAAGGGAGGTTATTGGAATTTGTGCCACCAAACCTATACCGGTATTAAAATCTGTGAAGAAAAAGGATGACATGATGGAATTAACTGGTATCACATTTGATTAAAGAGCTCTCACTATGAACACTATCTGAAATCCTGTAGTAAGATATGTAGCTATGGTCATATGGAGTTAAATCTATGGAATTGCATATGGAGTTGAAGAAACCAAAGATAAAGAAGAATGTGAAAAAATATGGCAGATGAATTTTCCAAGAGTAAAGGGTTCACAAAAGAACAAGTGAGGGAAACAAGAGTAAGAGCAGAGGGAGAAGCAAGCATAGCAGGTGGGTACACCAAACCTAGAAGATCTACAAGAAATTATTCCACCACTCCACCCAATATTTAGATACCCTTCGAAATACCACCTACCACCATCAAAACTAAGAGGACAGCGACTAGTGCTCTAGTGATAGAGGAACCTCAGGTAAGGAGGCCACAAGGCATGAAAAGAGAAAGAAAACTACTATGATAGCCCCCACTACTACCACCACATCAAAAAGAAGAAAAGAAAAAGTTGCGAGAGATAAAAATATAAGTATATTATTTGAAGAATAAGAAGAGGATGAAGGATCCCAATTGGAAAGAAGATTTGACACAAAGAGACCAAGAGTAGACATAATTGATACCTCTAATGAGAGGAGATTGAGAAGGAAAATCAAGCCTTCAGGATACACATGCACAAGCAGATGAAGGAAAAGAAGAAAAAGAATTCAAAAATAGTTGAATCGAAGAAGAAAAAGAAGAAGAAGACAACTCCGGAGAGACCTCATAGTTCAATGAAGTTTGATGTAATGTCTAATGGCATTTTTAATCATGGAATGTTGAAAGAAACAATTTTTTTTTATATCAGAATACATTAGAGGTGGAAAAAGCCACCATAATAGAAGCAATCATCAAATACATTATCATTGTTGAAGCAAATATGTAGAACATAAAGAAGGTTTCAAATGATGTATGGAAAATTTTGATGGAGAGGAGAAAAGAGGCAATAGAAAAAGAGGAGAAGATTATATTAGATGCTATGGAGAACATTGGGTTCTCCATATCTAATGTTGACAAGGCTACATTAGCCCATCTATAGTAAATAATTTAGAACTAAAATGAGGAACACAATTCTTATGGGAAGAGAGTGGGATGAGCTTGAGAAAATGTAGAGGCAAAAAGAGGAAAAGATCACATACATTGCTAAGAAGTATGACATGATTCCCATTGCTTCTACCAGCAAATAAAATGATCTAGCAACTGAAGCTCAATAGGAGTGTGTAGAAAATATTGGAGTTATTGATGCAGAGGAAAATATAGACAATACTCCTCCAAATATAGATGAACCAATGCAAGGAAATGTTGAATATGAGAATTTTGTTGGAGGAGAAATAGGGGCTGGAGAGGAAACCATAAAGGATGAAAATCCTATTCCTTCAGTGACACATGATACTATAGATCAAGGAAACATGTAGATATTTGTCCCTTTGGTAGATATAGAACATGGCACTGATGAAGTTGAAAAGCATGATGTTGATAAAGAACAAGGGCAATAAAGTGAAGAAAATAAAGGAGATGATGGTCAGAAGGAAGGAGATAAAGACAAGAGTGAAGAGAATGACCAAGGAGAGAAGGATAAGGAAAAGGGAGAAGATGAGAAGAGAAGATGAAGACAAAGATAAAGATAAGGCCTCAAGTGAAGAAGAAAAGGCAAAGGAAGAAGAGGACACTGAGATTGGAAAGAATGAAGAAGTTAAGAAATCTGAGGAGCTACCTAAGCTTTCTGGTGAATCTTCCTCTAGTAATCCCTTGAAAGGTCTGTTATCTAAATAATTAAGGTTCAACCAGTAGTTTCTTCTCAATTATTGCAGTTGCCTATGCAACAAGGCGATGTAGATTTAGATAAGATATCTCTTATTCATAAGTTGCAGCTAGGTGATGTGTTTCATGCATCAGTTAGGAAAGAAATTATTGAAATACACCAAAGGAGTGGTGAATTGATGGATGGAGGTATAAGGACATTGTAGGAGGTAACACCTGAAACTAATATTGATACATCTTTGTCTATAATAGAAAAATTTAAGTTGTTGATTGATTCCTTCAAGGAATATGCCTCCGGTTTAAAAGGACAATTTGAGACAAAAGTTGAGATGAGGCTTATAGGAAAGAAGTTGTCAAAGATCATAGATAAGTGTGCATCTGCACATAATAAAGTTAAAGAGTGTTTGAATGAAGTGTAGGCTTGTGAAGAAGAGGAAAAAACTTTTTTTTGTATTGCATGAAGTGGTTGGATGCCACACAAGGCATAAAGGATGAAATGTACTCAATTGAGTCCCAAATAAGCAATGCATCAAGTGCCTATGATCTGACACAGGAAAAAGATGATCAAACTTAGTCTTCTATAATAGATTTGCATGAAAAATTCTCCACCTTTCAATACCAAAGGAAGAGATTATCAATCAACTAGGGAAGTTAAGGGACTTGGTGAAAAAAAAGCATATACCTATCTCAAGTTCCCTTTCGAGTACTATTAAAATTTCAAAGTTAAATCTTACTCCCTGTACTTTGGAAGAAGGAGAGGAAACATTAGTGGATTTTGAGTCTCAACATAGGATGCTTGTAGTAGAAAAGAAATGTTGGGAAGAAGGTAAATCTTCTTGGAAAGCCATTCTATAGAAGATTCAAGGGTCAACATCTTCAAGTTGACCATTTCTACTTTTATGCATCTTTTAGTTTTTCAAGTTTATAGATTATTTTGTAAATATGTGGATGGTTTAGGAGTTTTTGGTTAAATTTATAATGGGGAGCTAGTACATTTTAGTTTGCATATATATTTAAGGGGGAGCATATAGAGTGTTAATGCTAGCATACCCTTTGCCCTTAATGTCAAAGGAGAAGAGTTACTAGGAGAGATACTTGGAGAGAAGTTTTTGTTTTGGAACATGTTGCCATCAATGACAAAGGGGGAGATTGTTGAAAGAATGAAGAAGGTTGTCATTAATGTGAACATCACATGATGGATTTCAACACTTTATGAAGGATGATTGTAGTAAAGACATTTTGCAAGAGGGTTTGATCCACACACAAAAATAGTTAAGTATTTTTTCTAAGTGTACACTGACAAATTCAGTACATAGAGCCCTCCAGTATTTTGGTATTTATTTGTTCACCCTTTGATATTTAATTTTGTGATTTTAATATGTTGTTTATGGCTTTCATAGTATCTGCATTTAGAATTTCACTTTATTTAGATAAGTGGTTTGAAAGATATGAGTAATAAAAGATTGACTTATAAGGTTTTGATAGTTTTCTATGTAATGAGTATGACTTATCTGGTTTGTGTTCCTTTGTAGATTTGGGTTAGGCCTTGCAGTTTTGGGAGAATGTTAACAGGTGTCAAAGCATTGTGTTTTCCAGTTGGCATGACATTTTGAGGTCCATGTGTCTTGTGGTGATGAATAGTTGGAGTATTTTGCTTCTAGGTCCTATGCCTGGCCGACCTAATATATGTAAAGGGCTGTGAAGATTAAATATGTGATGTGAATGTAAGAGGGAGCTATTATAGGTCCATGTCAAACTATGTTACATGTTATTTTGGGCATGAAGGCATTTTGATTTAAATTGGGTACCAACAAGGCATGTTTTGTATGTTTTAGGGCTACATCTAATTAGGTCAACCTAATTGATGTTTGCGATAAATTTTGATATATATACAAGGTTGTTATGAGAATGTGGATATAAAAAATTGAGTGTGTACATGATCTGAATGCAAATAATGACGTGAAATTTTTCAAAATTGAGGGAATAAGTTGTGAAAGTTGAGAAGAGGTGTGCAAATGTAAAGCAAAGTAGAGATTTTTGATTTGAGCTGGATGAAGTGTATTAAGTCAATGTTTTGAGCTTCAAAAGAACTAAATCTAGCATTTGGTAGATGCATTTTGTATCGGTTCAAATCTTGGGTAGCCACCAACCTTTTTTCTACCTTTCTTTTCTCTGAGTAGTGAGTTCACTTGGACAGTGAGTCCACTTGGTAGTGAGCCTTTCAGTAATATCTTATAACCAATTATAATATATTGTGAGCTAATCCCTATCATGTTTTTTCCCGTTTTGGTTTTTCCATGTAAAAATCCTAGTGTTCATGTGTTATGTGATGTTGTGGATGCTTTCACTAGTACGCAAACAACAATATATGACTAAATAAACTACTAAAAATTGCATATAAATGACTAACTTTAGTCACGTGACTATTAGTGGTTTATTTGTAGTCATTTATAACACCACTAAATTTATGACTAAACAATTTTAGTCATTTATTTAGTCATTGATTTTAGTCATTAATTTGGTCATTGATTTGGTCATTGATTTAGTCATATATTTAGTCATTAATTTTAGTCACGTGACTATTTTAGTGGTTTATTTGTAGTCATTTATAACACCACTAAATTTATGAATAAACTATTTTAGTCATTTATTTAGTCATTGATTTGGTCATTGATTTAGTCTTAATTTGGTCATTTATTTAGTCATGGTAGTGATTTGTTTAGTCATATATTGAGTCATTAATTTAGTTATATATTTAGTCATTAATTTAGTCATTGATTGTTGTTAACTGGTCATTTATTTAGTCATTAATTTAGTCATATATTTAGTCATATATTTAATCATTAATTTAGTCATTAATTTAGTCTTTATTTAGTCACTAATTTAGTCATATATTTAGTCATTACAAATCAAACCTAACTTAATCCTCACAAATTTATACATATAAACTTCAAGTATCATAGATATTTAAATGTTAAAAAACACCATGAAATGAAGACTAAAATGCTTGAACAAATATTATTGATCAGACAAACACAAACAAATTACAAATCAAGAGGAGCCACAACATAGTATTTATGAGTGGAGAAAAAACCACTCTGAAAATTTACTTCATTAAGCCTCATTGACAAATCAAAATCTCATTGGTTACATTCAATGTCTTAGTGACAATGGACAACTTACAGACACTATATAAACATAATACTCCTATTTTCATCTACTTGTACTATTTTCCCCTTCCTTAACTACAATCCTTTTGGAAGGGCAGTGACCTCCTATAGGGGCTTGACCCATTTAATCCCCTTGCAAATCCACAACTTTCCCACCGCTATTGGTTTTGGCTCCCCAAAATATTCCTCATTGGTATTCACCTTTCACTTCTCCAATTTGGAGCTATAGCCTGAAAATAAGGTTTCAAAATTTGCACATCAAAAACTCAGAAAAGTCAAATACAAGAGAAAATCTGTCATTATTTATCTGCATGGTGTTGTTTTATTAAGATAGCATGTTATTGAATAATTAATCTAATAGCTAATTTTTGTATGAATGCAAATATTCTTGTATATTCCACACCTTGTAAATTTTCCACAGGTTATATATAAAGGGAAACCTCCCCTTATGATTTTAACAAAAAGTATAGGATGTTGCACTTACATGAAGTATGTCCACTAGGTCGAAAGCTTTTGTGACCTTCCCTCATGAAATGTTCATTGCCATGACACTCAACCCTCCCTGTAATGCTATCAAATTTCTGAAACAACCTCATACCAGTTAGAAGGCTAATTTGAATCATCGATGATAAAATAATAATAACAATAAATAAAGAGCTTGTTACCAAAATGATCATTAATCGGGAAGAGAAAAAATCTAAGACTAAAGTTTAGTACTAGAGGTTGATAAGTTCTCAATTGATATGCCATCTGGTAAACACCACTAAAAAAATTCAAGGCAAGGTCGGTCAATTGCATCTTTCACAACATCAGTTACAACAGGAGTTACAAGTACGGAGAACAAAATCTCTGTCATAGACTCATATCAAGAATTTCAAATTATCAGTAGCTATCCTAAATCAACTGAAATAGAAAACCATTTATACAAAGAAAAAATGCAAAGCAAATAAGAATGTTACCTAGAACAACATGGTATAACTCATTAATATTTCTACGAAAAAAATAGTAGATACAAATTACAATGGATGGTACAACTATTGCAAGTATCTGATAACAATTAACACCCTTCTTGAGCACTCGATCTGTTTGTAAACTAAGATGATTCACTATGCTTTGGCTATCTTCTTTTATATTCAAGCAACTAGAGAATATATGTAGAATGTGCAACCTTGGTGTTAACATAGACCCAAAAATCAACTTCTAATACCATCTACAATCTACACTTTCAAGGTGTAAAATTGGAAGTACCTTCAAGTTGATCACTCTCTTTGAGACTAATACTAGTCATTTTTGAAGCTGTTGGAACACATCGAAATTAAATAAATCAACTGAAAAAAGAATAGAACAACAACCTAACATAGGTGTGGATCAACAACACCCTAATAACTTGTGTAATTAGGGTACCTACAACCATTAATAGATTTAAGATACTTAAAATCATTGATGTAAGTGTACTGTAATCTTTTGGTAACTCCCTCATAGGTAATGGCACCTTCCAATCATCGATGTGGAAGATGTCAATTGTTGTGTTTTGATATCATGTTAAACTATGGTTTATGGATTGCAATATTGCAAGATATACATAAAATGGATTTGTTGAAAAGGCTTTAGAAACTTTCAAGCAAATGCAATTGGAAGGTGTAAAGCTAGATTCCACAACCTTTGCCAACATACTCTCTGCCTGTAATAAAACTCATCAAATGGTTTATTCTTAGCATCATAAAATTGAAAATAGATGATTGACCTGAAGCAAAGAAAACAATTAAATAACACAAAGTGAATGAGACATGAAGAATTGTTACAATTAACATTTCACTTGGAAATTGGAATTGTTGCACCGCTTTCACAATAGAGCAACATGTGATAAGGGGTTCTCCTCATAAAATCTTCAAACTCAACCATTCATGAAAGAATCTCAAAGCATTTCCCACAAATCACTACAAAAGATACATGACGAATCCTTACCATAAATCATGGATTTTGTGTTTTAGTAATGGACCATTTTTTTCTCAAGGCCACACCATTTTCTTGGAGACTATAAGAAGTTGTGGATTCCTCTTGGCCAATTGAGAGTATGCTCCCATTTGAATTGAGACTAACCACCATATTTTACAATATCAAATGGACCACCACCTTTGTCCTCTCTAGGAGAGGAGACCAAGGAGCATTATTTTAGTGTCATGTCTACCATGAAATCCATGTGAGGCACCAATTATTATAACATAGTTACCAAACTTGGACTTAACATAGACATTTGGCTCAACCTCAAACTCAACATGGAAACTCAACAATAACTCAAAAATTTGAAAAAATCATGATATATAAAGATTTTTTAAGGTACATATTTTCCTATGCGTTCCTCCCTAAATCAATTTTAAAAATTATAAAAAACTAATCAATTGCAAGCTAATTTGAGTACAAAATTCCTGAAAGAGGAATACGATGATTGTGGGATATGCACAAAGCCATCTCATGGAATACGATGATTGCGGGATATGCAAAAAATGGATTTGTTGAAAAGGCTTTAGAAACTTTCAAGCAAATGCAATTAGCAGGTGTGAAGCCAAATTCCATGACCTATGCCAACATCCTCCTTGCTTGTGCCAAAATGGGAGCTTTGGAGCAAGGTATGAACATCCATTAGAATAGATGGGGGATTTTTGTCAGATATTATGGTTAGAAATGCTCTGTTAGACATGTATGCAAAATGTGGAAACGTACATAAGGAACATAAACTCTTTGATGGAATGCCTCAAAGAGATGTCATCTCGTGGAATACAATAATTGTAGGATATGCACAAAATGGATTTTTCAAGGATGCTCTCAAAATATTTGAATTAATGAAGCACTCTGAAACATATCCTAACATTGTAAGCTTTGTTTGTATTATCAGAGTATCAGAGGGATTGAGCTTTTTGTCGCGCCGAAATTTACTTCTCCCATCGATGAATTATGTGCCTAAGTTTTATCAGAGTATTGGAGGCATTGAGCTTTTTTCCCATCGAAATTTAATTCTCTCACCAATGAATTATATGCCTAATTATTATCGGAGTATCAAAGGAATTAAGCTTTTTGTCCTGCCGATATTCATTTCTCCCTTTGATAGAATCTTCAATCATGTGCTCTTTTGTATTTTTCCATATCAGAGAGACCACACAATGATTCCCACCAATGTGCCCATGTTTCTCCGATGAAGTCTTGCCTGATATCTTTTGCCGCACTGGTTGTTAGGGTTTATGTTTTATCTTCTTGCAGGATGCGAGCAAGCTATTTTCACATCTTACAAACACTTCTTAGCTAGATCCATGCATTTATTGAAGAGATCTATGTTCCAGACACCAAATTCTCAACTTTCACAGTCCTTAAGGATTGAAGGAATTGAGAGATTGAAGCCTATTTTTTGTGAAATTTGTCTAAGTGAGGTTGAATGGTGCTCCTAATTGCTATCAAGCTCCATGTTGGAGATTCCCATGCTAATAATAGAGACCTTTTTGGTAGATCAATATATGGATATTGAACCCACCATGCCATTCTACCAATATTATGGGACCATTATCCACTCATCAAACAAACAAGATCAAATCACTTAAATGAAATAATATTTTGGAACCTTCCCAGACTCTTCCATTGGAACTGCATAAAGCGCAATTGCTTGAATCAACCTAGAAGTTATCAAATCTATGTCTCTATATACATTTGGCATGAATTTATTTGATTATAAACCTAGGAAGAAACTATACCATCAGGGCATCTAGTCAATCATCATAAACACGTATCAAATTGTGTTCAATAAGGAACTCGGTCAAAAATAGGAAATCTCCAGAATATTGAAAAGTAGTGTTCAAGGCACATGCTCTACCACATAATTGGAACCTATATCTAAACAAAACTATAGTAATTGCACATACAAACTCCCTGAAACTTCTATACGCATTAGCAAGATGACATGAAACCACAAAATCTATGTTTTTCCACTTCCTTGACCTAGAAAACTGAGCTTTATCTTGTACAATTTAGAAGATCAAGGAAGATAGTTGTTTGATAATTTATTAGTCTATGAAACATTTGGAAAACTGGAGCTTGTTCTGATAGTCTTTAATTTTAATAACCAATAGGTTTGTGGAAAGGTGCCCCTGAAAAATTGACTAACTGTACATGGTAAGCCTCATATGAGCTTACAATGAGAGATTTAATTATTCCTTTTCAATAGAATGGTTGTTATGGCTATTTTCCAGTTGTTATTGAGCTAAAACCTAAAATTAGTACTAAGTTTTTTATACAAAACCATAGCAGGTGCAAACAACTCAGAAACAATCAGAAAACCATCACAAGCTACATGTACACATGTGAACTCTATTTCCATAGAGTCCATTGCTAAAAATTCCTATACAAAATAACATATTCATGAGAAAATTTTGGTAATCATTTTTGAATTTGGACAAATTAATAAACTAATTAGAGGACATTTTCTTGATGGGATAGATATATTACAAAAGAAAGATAGGATATATATGTTACAAAAGAAAGAATGTATTTGTTGCATGTTTTATGGAAACAAGGATGTTTCCTGTTTAGTCAAGGGGTTACAAGTTCTTCAGTTGAGCATAATTGAAGTATATGCTCCTTTATCCACTCAATCATTGGCTACAAAAAATTAAAAGACTTTATCTATATCCATTCCAACTTGCATCTCCTATCACATAATGAAGATGACTACAAGGAAAGGGCAACAAAAAATTGGGATATAACCCCTCAATGTGCCAAAATGGATGCATCTATTGTAGAGTTTGTCAAAATGCAGAAGATGATGAGGTTCCTACACATAATGTACCTAGTGGAAGTGACACTGCATTAGCTTCTGGTTCAATTCATGTTGAACCAAGCGATTAATTTGATCTAGATGCTTTTGATAGAAGATTGAAGACCAAAATACAAATATTCTACTATATTATTTTCACATTTTGTAACTGGAATGATTTTAATTTGAATCTTGACTTTGGAGTCTTGAACATATATGACATAATATTAAAATTTTGAACTATCAATTGATAGTTAATACTATCTTTATCACTACCATTGATTAATGATGAAGTATCATACTATCATAGATTCAAATGTTATTATTATTATATGATATATCAAATAAATTTTCAATTATGTATGATATATAATATAGTTATACCCAGTCATACTGTACCCAAGAAAAAAAAGTATTGTACTAGCATACCTGAACCCTATACCCATACCAGAACCAGTAACTTAGCATATCAATTAATCATTAATGCAAAATATACAAAAAAATACATTTTTTTGTCATATCTCATACCTTCAAATTTGCTCCTTCAAGATTAGCACCTGATAAGTTGGCACCAGTGAGATCGACACCCTGGAATATGAGGTAGATTCTCAATATTAGAAGGAAAAATTCTCTTTATAGAGGAAACAAGAACATCGTCAATCACAACCAATGCAAAAACCAAAATGCTCCAAATGGGTTGAAGTACATAAAACAGGTGACTCTATCAAAGCAGTTTAGAAACCAACCAACCTCAATGCCCATGCAAATCTGCATAGATTATACATATGCAAATTAAATGAACTCATGTTAGAGTTTATGTTTTATCTTCTTGCAAGATGTGAGCAAGCCATTTTCAGATCTTGTAAACACTTCTTAGCCTCTAAAATAGGACATAAGAGTAATGTAGCTAATGTTCAATTTGTCCAGTCTTTCTTAATAAACACACGGGATAAAAAATAAATTCTAGAATAGGGCATAAGAGTAATGTAGCTAATGTTCAATTTCAATGCTTTGGAAGTTATACAAATAGCATCAACATATTTCAATAACATCAACCAAAATTTTTTTTTTTTAATCCTTGCCAGCCACAAAAATGTCCAACACTGCATAACTAAGAAATTACCTGCGATATTTGTGGTATTTCTCAAGCAACGAAACCAATCATGTGTCCTTTACTTGGTCATCCAAAACCTGAAAATGAGAGATTGGGGGTTTGTGTTAATTTGAACAATAGAACATGGATTCTTCTAAATTATATCTAAATTGCTACTTTTTAAGGGTTCAACCATGATACACTCATTCTCATTTGATGCACTGAAACTGAAAGAGAAAGTGAAGCTATTTAAAGAACATTGTAAAAATATCTTGGCTTGATTCAAGCTTCAAAATTAATGTTTCAAAATGTATATGGAATTTCAAACCACAAGAATTCCAGAATTTATATTTGATGATAAACAAAAGCTTATGGACTGCCATAACATGCCAATAATGTGATTTAATTCTCTAGAGTTGAATCTCATACCTCCACTATTTGCATCACATCATGATTCACAGAAAAATTATGGGACCTAACCACCACCTAGAACAAAAGGTTCTTCATGTAAGTGTACTTTGCAGGATTATCAATTTTGTGGTAAAATCAGACAAACCAATTCTACTAGAGAGGTGAAATAATTACAAATGTCAGATATGTGTTAATTATGATCACACAATGAAACATCATTAAATTCAGGCAATACCTACATTGAACCAGTTTAAGAAACTATGTAGCCTGTAAAAGTTGAAAACCACCTTTCTTCTATTATTTGAGGTTAAAATAGCATGCTTGATATTGGTAAATAATCTGATTTCCTTAGGAACCAACATAAATACCTTTATAGGGTTTGGGTCCATAAACTCTTTGGCTAGTTGATTAACACTGGGTGGCCAAGTTGCACTGAACATAACCATATGCTGAGTTGCATATGGTAGAAGAAAGATTATAGGCTTAGTCTCACAAACATTAGAATACCAAGCTATCAGCATAAGTGAAAGAACTTTCCCACTTTTACAATTAAAAGAAACTTTCATTTCAGACATACATATGGAGCCCACAATATTGGTTTGGTCCTACAGATAATAGCCATGTAAGAAAAGAAAAATAAACTATTTTCCATGATGCATCTATTGGCTTGGACACAAGAAATTGACATCAGAAGTGTGGGACACCTAGGACTATGTGTGCTCTGTTTAGTCAAGTTTTTGGTTTGAAAAGTTTTGGTTAAATTTTATATACATTGTTGGGTTTATTTGTGTGTCTATCTTGTGAAAGATGAGTTTATGCACATACAATTGAAATCCTAGAAAGCTCCATATAGATCAGAGCTGCACATACTTCACACGTCAATAACCCTTATTGCATTACAATTTACATATATAGTTGATAATTAGGTGTGCATTGTTGATCAACCATTCATATTTTCACCTCCAAATCTATAAATCCATCATTCCTACCAAAAATTCAAGGAGCATTCTAAACAAGTGTCTTATCCATTTATGAATATTTGAATCAAATCATTGTCATATTACCAAAGAGATTGCACAATAGTTGTGTAGACATCCAAATTTGGACAATTAATCCAAATTTATCACTTTTCGTCTAAACATCCTCTTATCCGAGTTAATTAAATAATATTCCTATTATTTAATTAATATATTTAATTCTGCCAAATCCCTAAAGTATTTAATTAATAATTAAATACCTTACCCTCCTTAATCCTTTTTTCATCAAATAAATTAAATAAATATTACATTTATTTAATTCCTCACATGTCATTTTCATCTAATCCTAATCCATCTCCTAATCTCTTCATTAAGGATGTGCACATGCCTAATCCTTAATTAGGATGTGTCACATCCTCCAACTTTTGCAAGTTGGCTTTTAATCCTAATTAGCCCCTAATTATCCTTTTAATTACTTGATTAATTAAGCCTAATCATTCTCCAAGGAATTTTTAATTCCTTTTTATTTGTCCTAGATTCCCTCCTTTATATGTGAATTTTTAATTCACATTCCATCCTTCCAAGGCTTCTAGAACCTTGGACTTGTCACAATCTTCACATGTGACCCACCTTGGACTTGTCACAATCTCACATGTGACCAAGTCCCACCTTTTGGAGCCCACCTTTTATCCTCTAGATCATCTTATGAATGTGAATTTTTAATTCACATTTATATCTAACCACCTTTCTTTTTCCCATGTAGATTTTTGAGGAATTCTAAAATTCCTCAAATGTCCCTTTCACTCCCACTTGGGGACAAGAAATCCCTTTTTGTGGAAATCATCTCATCCCCCAAGGTGCATGTCCTTTTCCACCTCATGTACCTTTTTGACAACTCATCTCCACCTCATATCCTCTTGTCCACTTCACCCTCCACATGTCAAGATGTAAGGACTTGTGGGTTTTCAACCCACCATAGCCCTTCATCTTGGCCTTGTTGGAGCAATCTTGACTGTTGAATTCTCTAGAGAATTCAAATTCTTCTATAAATACCCCCTTCTCAAGGGCATTTACAACACTTTTGATTTGAGCAACTACATGCTGCCCATTTGCTTTCTCAAACATCTTGCACCCTCATGTTGCCCATTTGCATTTTGAACACTTGGCACTCTCATAACTACATGCTGTCCATTTGAATCCTCAAGCCTTTTTCAATCATTCAACCATCTTTGTTCATCATTTTGCATATTGAAGCTTGCATTTTAGTCACTCAATCCATCATCTAAGGAGCACACAACCAACCCAAGCAAGGGCCAATCAAAGAGGTATCAACAACAAGGGAGGTAAAAATATTTGTGTTTCATTTTATTTGCATTCATTTTCGTTTAACCATTCTTTTGGCTAATCTTGAGGTGTCCTTGGTATTTTGTTATTCTTGCATTCTTAGTTATTTTACACCTTTAGAGCAGTATGAATTCCAAGGTATACATTTGTGGCAACGCCCTTCACAGAGTTGCGGCAGCGCCCTTTACAGAGTTGCGGTAGCGCCCTTCACAGAGTTGCGATAGCGCCCTCGCAGAGTTGTGGTAGCGCCCTTCACAGAGTTGCGGCAGCGCCCTTCACAGAGTTGCGGCAGCGCCCTTCACAGAGTTGCGGTAGTGCCCTTTACAAAACTGTGGCAGCGCCCTTCACAGAGTTGCGACAGCGCCCTTAACAACACAGTTTGGAGGGTAAAATGGACGTTTTGGCTTCGTTTTTGCTCTAGTTTTTTGCTATATTCACGTGATAACTCTCTAACGTTGTTCTGGCGAGAATATTGCTATTTTTCACTAACGTTTTTACAGCATATTGTGGCAAAATTTGATCAAAGGCGAAAAAGAAAGAGGACAACTAACATTTGTTTGCAGGGGCATCTACATAATCAGACTTTCAAAAAGTATCTTTGCTGCTCTCAAACATAGTCTAATTAGGGGGATTAAATCTCATTGTTTGTTGTGGTTGCTTATTTTTGTGTTACCCAAGGGGGCATTGATTTGTTTTCACTTTCCCCTTGCACTTCGTGTGAGCCTGGGGAGTAGTTGGAAACAGTTGGTGTCTTCCTTTTTAGTGGGACCTGCTTGGGGATTTCATCACCCTAAGGGACGATTCCAACCACGTGTACCGGCGGGGTATATAAAGGGGGGAGAACGAAAGTTGTACCCCAATCCAGTTGCGTCGTAATTGGCAGAGCGTCGAAGCTAAGGTGATACCTAGATAGACGTGAAGAGTTGGTCCGAGCCTTTCAGTATCTCACTGGGGTTCCCGACTCACGCTTGTGATGGACTGGTGTTCATGGTTGTGCCTCATGTACCGAGAGTATATCGAGGACTCCCTAGAAGCCTTGTACATCCTAGATTAAGACTTTGCCTTGCCATACCCGTAATATTAATCATAAGATTGTGCTTGCTTGAGGTGTTTTCTTGTGGAAATTCTGTCAAATTTTGATACTTTTGACTTGTTTCATCATTTTGCGTCCTTTCCATAGCCCTTGCCATCAAAAAACCAAGCTTTGACCCCGCAAAAATGTGGTAGCGCCTTGCGCAGAAACGCGGTAGCACCCCTAATTTATTGCATAAATGTGGTAGCGCCCCTGATTTACTGCAAAAACGTGGTAGCGCCCCTGATTTGCTGCAGAGAGCTGTCTACGCCCCTGATTTTACTACAGAATGTTGGCTACGCCCCTTTAACTTCCCGGGGCCACCATTTACAAACCGTACGTCGAATCAACTTCGTTCAAAAACCAAAATTGCTTAATTTTTCAAGCTCTATCTAGTGGTACCTTTTATTTCTTCCTATCTAATCAAAAAAATCCATTCCTATGATCATCTAATCAATCCAAGCACACTAATCCGATCAAGTTCATCCAATCACAATTATCCAATCAACATCATCTAATCATTTGATCCTATCCCATCAAACTGATCTAGTACTTTAATCAAATTCATCAAATCATCTACCCGATCCAATCATCCGTCTATTGAATCCCATCAAAATCAAAAGCAATCCCATCTAATCATCCTAATCTGAGCTTTTGTCCAATCCTGATCTGAGCTTGACCAAAATCCTGATTTGAGCTTTAATCCGTTCCCATCCAAAATCTTTTATCCATCCTCTTTATCCTTTCACCATCATGAATCCTCATCCTCCATCAATAGTAGTAAGGGAAACCTTAATTACGTGGATGACGATAACGAAAGTCTTGTCAATCAAGAAGAATATGACATAGATCCCCTTGACACTATCATCTCTAGTAAGCTTTCTCCACCCACATTCCAAAATCCGATTACTCCTATGAGTCATCCCGTTATGTCTTCATCCATGCCTTGTCATGTTCCTTATGCCACCTTTGACAATGGATATCCAATATCATCCCCATATTTGTCATGTCCTTCATCTACATCATCCCCTTACACAACATCTACATCCTCTTATCCTCATCTTCCATCCCAATACTCCTATTACAATTCCCCATCCATGTCCCCCTATCCCCTCTTTCCATCTTCCACATACTAATCCATCCACCACTGTCCATCCATGTCCTCCTCATCCTGTCCATCCATACCTTCCTTCATCCATCCCCACATCCCTCTTGTCCACCACCTGTCCTCTTGTCCATCCATTCATGTCCCCTATCTTATTCCACCACTCCAATATCCCATACCTTCTTCACCATCTACTCTAGTCCTCCATCCAATCCATTCCTTACATCTACTCCTAGTCTTCCATCCACTCCCATTCATCCATCCCATCCTAGTCCTCCATCTACTCCTAGTCCTCCATCCAATCCCATTCACCCATCCAATCCTAATCCCCCATTTACTCATAGTCCTACATTCAATCCCATTCTTCCATCTAACCCTAGTCCACCAATCCATAATCTCTCATCCATTTCTACCACCCTAGCCAAGCCAACCATATGCAAGTCTCTTGTTTCAGAAGTTCTCCAAGGACTCATTACAAAGAAGCCATCCCCAAATCCACATCTTGAAGTCATGGAACCATGCCATCTAGATCCATCATCCATGGTCACTAGTGATGAGACCCTTCTCCATACCACACCTATTATTGATGTTACCACCCTTAGCACTGATCAAACCATTGAAACCATTGAACCCACATCTCCTACCATGAGAGCCACGGAATCCATCGAAGACACCCAAGTCCAATCCACTCCCTCTACTCCTAGATCCACCGAATCCATCGAAGACACCCAAGTCCAATCCACTCCCTCTACTCCTAGATCAGCCCAATCCATCGAAGACACCCAAATCCAATCCACTTCTCCCACTCCTAGTAGCACCAAAACCCATTCCAATGAACCTCATGAATCTTCCATCCCTCCATCTTCCCCACTTGAAGAGTCCCAACAAGAGTCCATTACCACGCCTCCCGCACACGATGAGTCATGCCACGAGTCTAATCCAAAGCATGCCAACATATCCCCTTCTCTAGATCAAGATCCTACCATCCCATCTATTCCACCTCAAGACCACAGTCCCCCATCCATTCCATCCCATGATCCCCTTGACATTCAAGCTTCCACTGCTCCATCTCCATCTCCATCACATGAGCCTACTACCATAATTCTAGATCCTATCATGGCCCCAAGTCCCTCTCCTGATGTTGCTATCCCATCATCACCTAAAAATGTTCTCCCCACACCACTTGCATATCCCCTTGGTCCTCTCACATTCCTCCACGGTGGTCTCCTCGCAGAAGAAAAACAAAGCATATACACCAACCCTCCTCTTCCACCTATGGCCGTTCTTCAGATAACAAAATCCTATCTAGATGAGATACTTTCAGAAATGAAGACTATCAAGGGGAAAGGAGTTTGGGCCTTCATGGGCAAGATATTATAAGAATTACATCCAAATTTCAAGGGAACCTTGTATCCATAGGGTCTTGGATGTACTACTCATATTCATAATCCAAAGATGTTGGTACAACTTGGGCGTCCTCAGCGGGCCTTTTCCAAAGTAATAGAATATTACATGCATAGGATCATGTCTTGGCCCATCCCTCCTCCTCTATCATATCACCTCAAAACAACCGTCCATCTTCCTCCTTCATCTGCTCCATCCATTTTGGGTCCTTACATCCCTCCATCCACCATCTCCCACCCTTCATCTACTCCATCCATCTTGGGTTCTTATGTCCCTCCACCCACTATGGCTGCTTTCGGTCCATATGTCCCCAGATCACCTCCTTCGTCTCATCCTTTCATCCATTCAACACCTATCCCTCTCATCCATCATAAACATCCCTCTCACATACCCCATGGTCAGGATCAACAAAGGCACATACCTAAACATCCTCCATCTACACATAATCCCCATACTCCCACCTCTATCACTCCACATCATCCATCTCCTCACACCCATCCCATTGCTATTAAAAGCACTTTGGTTATTAAAAAAAAATGCATAAATCCAAACATCCACATGAATTTAAGGCTCCCCATGTCCCCTCCAAAAGACATGGTGAAGAAAAGAAAAATCTACATCAAATCCATAGGCCACAAAGGCCCACGAAAGCAAAGATTAAAACCATGTGGATCCCAAAGAAAAAAGATGCATTACCATTACATGAAAAATCAGTAAGAACATCCAAAGTCGCTAATCCACAAGCTAATCATACACCCCTTTCATCTCCTACGTCTGTTTTGGGTCCCTATGTCCCGAAATTCACCATTCCATCTCCTCCATTATCCCCACATTCTTCACCCCTTAATCATCTTATCTTTTCACATCCACCACCACATGTGCCAATGTTGGTCCTAAACGCATCTCCCCATCACATATCCACCCCATCATTCTATCCATACCATTTCCAACATTCCACCCATTATCCCATGTATCTCCCCTCTCAAATCCCCCTAACTCATCCTCTTGCATAATCCATTTATTCATAAGGTTGTACCAACATCCAACAGTCACTTCAAACATGGGCTCTTAACACCTTGATCCTTATCACATGTCCTTACCCATCTCCTTCTGCATAACATCCAAAAATCCAAAAAAGTCAAAAAAGTCAAAAAAAGTAAAGAGAAATAAATCCATAAATGGGTGACTTGCAGCAAACAAGCGCCGGATAAGTACCATGATAAACGCGTAAGGCGATCATGCATAATCTCCATGTCTGCGCGCCAGGGCAGCTTCCGACATGCATTCCCTCCATCCGCTATGCTTCTAGCTTCTTATGCGCACCGTCTTCTGATTATCCAGGTCCTCTTCATAAATCCCTCTATCCCACCTATCTTTTGCATCCTACCATCATATCCCATTTATCTCCCATTCCCTCCATCCTTCTTGTGATCTTGATCAAAATAGGGGCACCTATCTATGCATGCTTTGGACACCTATTGATATACATTCCCTTCATCCATGCTCTATCATATTCATGGTCACCCATCTGTCCTCGCCGGTTATCTCCTTTATCTTCATCCGCTTTCATTACGGCTCCTCATGCCTCTCCATCATATATGACATATCTAGAGTGGGGGCATCGCTTCCTTTGTGACATAGTCCTTGGAGACATCATCCATCCCACAACATCCTTCATCTCCTATCCATCCTATCGCTAGCATCCTTCCATCTCCCCATCTATATCTTCCATATCCATCTATCACGAACCCTTTCATCTCCCAATCCTTGTCCCTATCCATCCTATCACAACATCCGTAATCCCTATCCATCTATCCTTAGCATCCTTCCATCTCCCCATCCTTATCTTGGTATCCATCTATCCACAAAAGCATCTCCCAAATCCTTATATTCCCATCCATCCAAACAATCCCTCCCCTCCCCCATCCCTATATCTTTATCCAATCTTCCATCTTTATCCTCATCCCATCTCATCCCATCTCACAATCCCTTGTCATTAGTATCTGGCTATAGTCCCCCCCCATGCAACCCAATGCCATTTCTCTCATCGTCATCACCCTTGCTTCTCTTGCACATCTTTCCAATCCCCTATCACTTTTCATCCCTCCTCTATCTATCATACCATCCTCCCAAGTCATTTTAATGCTTTGATAACTATCCCATCCCTGAGCTTTATGTGATCGTCATCATTCTATCCAATCCACTAGGTCTATCCTATCTAGTCGTATTGGTCCCACCTTTTTATCCACTTGTCCTATCATCTTATCATCTTTTATCCATTGTTTGCATTTGGTCTTGTCGAACTACGTTTCCCCTGCGCTTTCACGTAGGCAAGGTCGATCATTTGATCCGCCCTTGGGGTTCCATCATCGATCTTCATTGTCCACTTTG
The DNA here is from genome assembly GCA_007258455.2 of Sequoia sempervirens. Classification (NCBI taxonomy): domain Eukaryota; kingdom Viridiplantae; phylum Streptophyta; class Pinopsida; order Cupressales; family Cupressaceae; genus Sequoia; species Sequoia sempervirens. The sequence goes on along the minus strand of VDFB02000003.1, from coordinate 126,301,201 downwards.
GTCCTCTATCGTCTATCATCGGTCTTTCTCCTTTTGTCCATCCTATCTTTACCATCCATTAATGTCTCCATCTTGGTCAGTCATCCACATTTCATCGGACTACAAGGGCTCTGCGCTTTTACGTAGGCAAGGCTAATCTTTGATCAGCCCCCAAGCCCCTAGGTCCTTAGGGTGTG
>VDFB02000003.1:126206727-126300925 GCA_007258455.2 Sequoia sempervirens | reverse complement strand
TTTCTCATCCTCGACAAAACCCACTTTTTTATTTTTGATTTTTTTTTAGAAAAACTGCGTAAATCACAAGGGGAGGTTTTTCTTTCTACTCACCTGCTGTCCACCTTTGCCCCCCCAAATGCATCTTTTTAATCTCTTTTTCAAAAAATTGATCCCGACCCAGTTCCTCATTTTCCTCCGCGAACAAAACCCATATCTTCGATTTTTCAAAATCGATTTTTGATTTTTACACCGACACTTCTGGAGGCCATAACTTTTGACTCGGGTGTCCGTTTGAGCTGAAATTTGATGGGTAGTTGCGTTATGAGCTAACGAGTGGATTCCCAATAGTTTTATAAAAATTGGTTGGACCCCGTTTTGACCCATTTTTGGGGCCTCAAAGTTTCATCTTGACCCCCAAAATCCCAATTTAGTGTTTTCTGAAAAATTATTTTCACCCATAGCTCAAAATGCATATCTCGAATTTGGGATGTTAGTTGGCAATTCATCCTATCTCCCCAATGGGTATTTCTTGGAAAAAATTGGGACTCCCAAAAGTCTATCTATGAGGTTTCCTAAAATGGCAAAATTAAACAATTTTTGAAAATTGCCAAATTGAGAAAAATCTGATTGTCAACATCTTATGCCCTTTTAAACTCCGGAACTCGGTGTAGAATCAATCCAATCATATCCTTCAACCATTCTGGTCTTCAATCCAATCCTCATCTGAGCTTTAATCCAATCCTAATATGAGCTTAACCAAACCCCTAATATGAGCTTTCGTCCCTCTTCAGTCCAAATCTTTGGATATCAAACCAACTCTTGAGATCCTTCTCTCCATCTCACATATCAATCCTCTCCTCATCTGTTCAATCTCACAAAAATCACCTAATCAAATCCTTCGTCTTGTCCCCAGTCTCGTTACCAGCCCTGACCCATCATCATCATCCCTTAGTATCCTTCCCTATCTCTTTGGTGTTGTTTTGGGATGTATCCTTCCCTCATCAACAACACTTTCATCATCATCATCGGGAGTTATTCTTCCCTATCCTTTAGTGGTATTTTGGGATGTATCCTTCCCTCATCAATACCACTCGATGGGATGTATCTTTCCCTATCCTTGTGGTGTTTTGGGATGTATCCTTCCCTCGTCAATACCACTTCGTGGGATGTATCCTTCCCTATCCTCGTGTTGTTTCGGGATCCTTCAATCCGTCATTGACAACACTCCATCCATCATCAACCCATTTTGTCTTGTACCTTGACTGGGGCAATATCACCTTCTGTCCTCAAATCCATTTGTGCTTCATCCATCTCCTATCACTTCTCCTTCTCTCTTACCCATCACCTTCCATCATCCTCCTCATCTCCCCCTGCATCACATCATCTATTTCGAGAGCCCACCCGTGTTCTCTTGAACCCACATGACCTCTCGAGGGGGCATCCTTCATCCCTAACTTTCATCTTTTCCCTCATCATCTTCCTTCCTAGTTACTTCTTTGAATGACTGGGGCATCTTCTCCAATCTAACCATCTTCTTCTAGGTTCTATATTTTAATATTCTTTGAAATGATGCTACTTCGTAACACCATGTCAAAGAGGGGCAAAATGTAGACATCCAAATTTGGACAATTAATCCAAATTTATCACTTTTCGTCTAAACATCTTCTTATCCGAGTTAATTAAATAATATTCCTATTATTTAATTAATATATTTAATTCTGCCAAATCCCTAAGGTATTTAATTAATAATTAAATACCTTACCCTCCTTAATCCTCTTTTCATCAAATAAATTAAATAAATATTACATTTATTTAATTCCTCACATGTCATTTTCATCTAATCCTAATCCATCTCCTAATCTCTTCATTAAGGATGTGCACATGCCTAATCCTTGATTAGGATGTGTCACATCCTCAACTTTTGCAAGTTGGCTTTTAATCCTCATTTATCTTTCTAATTACTGATTAATTAAGCCTAATCATTCTCCAAGGAATTTTTAATTCCTTTTTATTTTCCTAGATTCCTCCTTTATATGTGAATTTTTAATTCACATTCCATTCTTCAAGGCTTCTAGAACCTTGGACTTGTCACAATCTTCACATGTGACCCACCTTGGACTTGTCACAATCTCCACATGTGACCAAGTCCCACCTTTTTGGAGCCCACCTTTTATCCTCTAGATCATCTTATGAATGTGAATTTTTAATTCATATTTATATTCCCAACCACCTTTCCTTTTCCCATGTAGATTTTTGAGGAATTCTAAAATTCCTTAAATGTCCCTTTCACTCCCACTTGGGGACAAGAAATCCCTTTTTGTGGAAATCCTCTCATCCCCCAAGGTGCATGTCCTTTTCCACCTCATGTACCTTTTTGACAACTCATCTCCACCTCATATCCTCTTGTCCACTTCACCCTCCACATGTCAAGATGTGAGGGCTTGTGGGTTCTCAACCCACCATAGCCCTTCATCTTGGCCTTGTTGGAGCAATCTTGACCGTTGAATTCTCTAGAGAATTCAAATTCTTCTATAAATACCCCCTTCTCAAGGGCATTTACAACACTTTTGATTTGAGCAACTACATGCTGCCCATTTGCTTTCTCAAACATCTTGCACCCTCATGCTGCCTATTTGCATTTTGAACACTTGGCACTCTCATAACTACATGCTGTCCATTTGAATCCTCAAGCCTTTTTCAATCATTCAACCATCTTTGTTCATCATTTTTCATATTGAAGCTTGCATTTTAGTCACTCAATCCATCATATAAGGAGCACACAACCAACCCAAGCAAGGGCCAATCAAAGAGGTATCAACAACAAGGGAGGTAAAAATATTTGTGTTTCATTTTATTTGCATTCCTTTTCGTTGAACCACTATTTTGGCTAATCTTGAGGTGTCCTTGGTATTTTGTTATTCTTGCATTCTTAGTTATTTTACACCTTTAGAGCAGTAGGAATTCCAAGGTATACAAGTTGAGCATCCACAAATCCGTTCAGTTCACATTTTCCAATGTACTTTCAGCTTGTGCCAAAATGGGATCATTGGAAGAGGGTATGGAAATCCATCAAAGCATAAAGGAGAGAGGAAATTTTTTAGATGTTGTAGTTGTAACAACCCTGGTAGACATGTATGCGAAATGTGGAAGCATAGAGAAGGCACATGAACTGTTTGAAAAATTTCCTCAAAGAACTATTGTCTGATGGAATGCAATGGCTGCAGAATATGCATACAATGGATTTGTTGAAAATGTTTTAGATATGCATCGAATCATAATGAAAGGGGGGTTTTTGTTGGATATTGTAGTAGGAAATGTTCTAGTGGAAATGTATGCAAAATGTGAAAGCATACACAAGTGATGCAAGGGAACTTGGTCTTTACCTAAACATCACAAGACAAGTTAGATAAATCAACTAGATGAATCACAACTCTTTGACAAATCAACCTTTTCAATCTAACTCTGCCTTGGCTAGTAGGTCTATAGACCTCTATTTGAAAAATCTTCTCTCAATCCACTCACCAACTGTAGAGACTATTGACGGTTTTGAAAACCCTATTTGGCCAACTTAAACATATACCAAAACCAACATTGATTCCTTTTTGGCAACTCACTCAAATCCCTATGCAATGTTGCCCTAAAAAGACCAATTAGGTCTATTTTACAAAGCAAGTCCTCCTTAAACTCTCCTCCAACCTAATACAACATCTTAGACCTTAAAGATAGCCAACAAAAAGACATATTCACCAAGTTTCAGGTTCTCAAACCCTCATCAAACCATTGATCTCAAAAATCCTCAATTTTCACCATTAAAGGTAGGGTTTGTTCAAAATCACTATTCCCAGACTCTTTCAGACTTGAATTTTCCTCCAACACACTATATTTTGTCTTCCTTCACTCAAAAATCCATCTCCTATCCACCACTCAAGTCACTTCTTCAAACTCTTTCTCAAAACCTCATTTTTCATACACTAACACACTACAAAACCACAAGACAGTCACAATTTTTGTCCCCCAAATCTCACCATCCAAAGAAAAAGCTACTTCCAACCATCCCTAAATAACCTAACATGCCAATTCCATAGAGATATAGTGATGACAGTTTGTGGAATGGGCTTAAAACATATTTAAGTCTACAAAACCCTTGATAGGGTATACCCAAGTCTGTCAAAGAAAAAAAAGGATACTATGCTTCTAAACCTATTTCAATGACCCAAACCAAGTGTAAAGCACAAAAAACTCACCCCTTCACAATAATCACAAGCTTTTGGATAGATTAGTTTCTATACAAAATCATACAATTAACTGATATTATAGAATTTATAGGAAAACTCATAAATTGATGCAATAACAGAGGTGTTTTTATTGTATCTTCTTCAAAATGGCTTCAACAACCATACCAATCAAAGGATTACTTGCTTTTATACATTTCTTTCTTGAAAAGTCCCTCCAAAATTGACCAATTTCTTTACAACTACCACTTGCCTATTGGTATCCCTGAATCTTGCTTTTTTGCAATTACAACTTTGACAACATTTGTCAATTTTGGAAATTTTGTATTTTTGAACCCCCAAACTTTCTAAACACCTCTAATATGACCTAATACACTATTCAATGATCAAATATGACCTTATTCAACATGTTCCGTGACTTGACTCACTAAACCCTTCATAAACCCTATTTACATAATTTTTCTCTTTCAAGCATGATTGACAACATTTCAACATTGCTTTACAAAAATGATCTCAAGATACACTCTAATGGTCTCTTTTAGACCTTATTGACCCAATTCATGAATTTAAACTACTATAACAATCTATGACTCCTTATTTTGATCAAATTCAAATAAAACCAATTGGGTGCTCCTACACCAACAAGGCACGTGAAATGTTTGATAGAATGCCTAAAAGAGATGTCATCTCATGGAATACAATGATTGTAGGATATGCACAATTTTTTTTTTTTGAAAAGGCTTTAAAATATTTCAAGCAAATGTAGTTGGCAGGTGTAAATCCAAATTCCACAACCTTTTCCAACATCCTCCCTGTTTGTGCCAAAATGTGAGCTTTGAAATAGGGTATGGACATCCATCAAAGCATAAAGGATAGAGAAATTTGGTCAGATGTTGTAGTGGCAACAACCCCTGTAGACATGTATGCAAAATGTAAAAACATAGACAAGGCATGCAAACTATTTGAAAAAATATCTCAAAGAAATGTGGTCTCATGGACTGCAATAATTGCAAGATATACACAAATTAGATATGTTGAAAAGACTTTAGAAACTTTCAAGCAAATACAATTTGCAGGTTTAAATCCAGACTCCACAACCTTTGCCAGCATCCTCTCTGCTTGTTCCAAAATGGAAGCTTTGGAACAGGGTATGGACATCCATCAAAGCATAATAGAAGGGGGATTTTCATTTGATATTATAGCTGGAAATGCTTTGGTTGACATGTATGCAAAATGTGGAAGCATAGAGAAAGCATGTGAAGTTTTTGACAGAATGCCTCGAAGAGATGTCATCTCTTGGACTGTAATTGTTGCTAGATATGCACAAAATGGATTTGTTGAAAACACTTTAGAAACTTTCAAGAAAATGCAATTGGTAGGTATAAATCCAAATTCCACAACCTTTTCCAACATCTTTCCTGCCTGTGCCAAAATGGGGGCTTTGGAACAAGGTATGAATATCCATCAAAGCATAAATAATAGAGGAATTTTGTTAGATGTTGTAGTTGTAATTGCCCTAGTAGACATGTATGCAAAATGTGGAAGTATAGACAAGGCATGTGAACTATTTGATAGAATTCCTGAGAGATGCCATCTCATGGAATACGATGATTACGGGATATGCACAAAATGGATTTGCTGAAAAGGATTTAGAAACTTTCAAGCAAATGCAATTAGCAGGTGTGAAGCCAAATTCCACAACCTATGCCAGCATCCTCCCTGCCTGTGCCAAAATGGGAGATTTGGAGTAGGGTATGAACATCCATTAGAGCATAATATATGGGGGATTTTTATCAGATATTATGGTTGAAAATGCTTTGTTAGACATGTATGCAAAATGTGGAAATGTACACAAGGCACATGAACTCTTTGATGGAATGCCTCAAAGAGATGCCATCTCATGGAATGCAATAATTTCAGGATATGCACAAAATGGATTTTTCAAGGATGCTCTCAAAATATTTGAATTAATGAAGCACTCTGAAACATATCCTAACATTGTAAGCTTTGTTTGTATTCTTTAGTGCATGTAGCCATGGAGGTTTAGTGGATGATGGATGTTATATTCAACAAAAAAAACAACAAAACCCTTTGTTTTTTTGATGCAAGGAAATGGGTGGAACTAACTTCAAATACACTCAAACACTCTGTCTAACACTATTTCCATAGCCTTCAAGGCATAAAACTCCAACCCACAGGGTTTTGCACAATTTCACCTTTTACCCAACTAGGAGACCAACGCCTAAAACTCAACCATAACTCCTGATAGAGGTGGACTCAAAGTTGGACCAGAAACTTTTTTATTACCCATGATCAATTAAATTAACATACCAAACTAGTTCTATAAGTTGTTTTGGAACAACTTTGTCAAACCTAACCTGCAATGCAGTAATTAGGCCTAAATAGGCCACTTTTACAAAGGAGGTGTGCTCTAAACAACTTAGAAATCTTAAAAATATTCACAAATAGGTTCCTTGGGTCTCAAAAGCTTGAAATTCACCATTATTTTGACAAAAACTTGAGAAAAATCTGTTCATCCAATCAAATTTATCTCAAAACAAGCTTGACACATGAAATTGCCAAGCTAGGGCATCATCTAAACACTTGGAACTCCACTCCCTTTCCCTAAAAACAACTCAAACATTGAAAAAAACCTACAAAGCACCATTCCACCAAGTTTCATTGAATTCCAATGGTGGAATGATGAGTTATTACATTTTTGCAACCAAACCCTTGAAAAATGAGGGTTTTCAGACCACCTGCAGAAAAAATCTTCAAAATTTCTTATTCCTTGATGAAATTTGATCACTCAACAACCAAAATAAATTAGAAACTCAGCACAACACTTTCCCACAATTTTTAGAGGTCAAAACAACTGTATGGAATCGTACATATTAAAAAAAGACAACTAAACACTGTAAATTTCAGGAAAAATAGAGAAAATTAGTTATTTCACTCCAAAATGATGCAACAACCTTGCCTCGCCCCTCTTGAGGCTTATTTATCATGTTACAATGGAATTCAAAATGTATCACATGTTGTTACAACGTTTGACCCTTGATCTTCCATAGAACAAGAAATTGTCAAGTTGCAACTATGCAACATTTACACAATTTTTGAACATCTTTACAAAAACTGACTTCTTTCAATGTTGAACGCCTACTTGACCTCATAAGGCCTTATTTACATTTCAAGGTCTAATTGACCTTATTAACACCAAAATTGGACAAAAAATCCAAAACTAGACTTAATTACTATCACCTAGTCCACTGTTTCCAAGGTGCTCCTGCACCATTATTCTTTTGTTCCAGTCTGAACATGCATAAATACAGTCCTAGGGAATTAAAATTACATAAGAAAAATTCAATATCAAGTGCACAAACTTTTCCACATGGAAACATACAAAAAATTACATCATTTCACAAATTTTCAGAATTTTCCCTTGGATGAAATTTGAGAAAACATCATTTTAATCACCCATTGTTACCCTATCTAGGGTTTTTTACTGTTTATAAAGGAAATGCAATATCTCTCTCCATTCTTGATGAAATTGAATGAAAAAAATTGCAAAATTCAATAAAATCAAGGCACTTTCATGCCAAATCGGTCTCAGACCATGAAAGGGTTCATACAACCTGTACAATGTGTAAGAACAATGATAGGGCGTGGAAAAACATAGAGAAAATGAGGTTATATTTTATTCCCACTTGAATTCATCCTCACCACTTCCTCCTTCCACCTTCACCGTACAAAATGACTCATGGGAGGCATATTTATGCCTATTATAACCTATCTAACTTCTCCAACTACCTTTTTACAACCTTGTCTCTTCATCTTCCACTTTCTGCAACTTTTAACAATATGACAACTTTTACAATAGTTGACATATGACCTCAATAAGACCTTCTAGGCCTAAAAAAAACTCAAAAAGTTAAACATGGTCTATTAGACCTTATTACATGAACAAAACACAAGACTCAAGAAAACATTGCAAAATTGCTTCATGGAGGCATATAGTCCATCAGGTGCTCTTGCATCAAGCTACAAGCTACCATGATGACTTTTTCAAGCAAATTTATATTAGAGTCTTGCTTAGCGTGGCTTAAGACATGTACATATGATATTCTCTCCACAGATAGGCTTGGGATAAAGTATTTGCTTGATCTTGTGAAAAGTGGCAAGGAAATTGTAGAGAATGAGACATTGATAAGAGAAACATTGGACAGTCTGGATGCATTTGAAGGGAGCTTGGAGTGGCTAAAAATGGATTTTGGTTCAAATGTTGAGTTTCCATGGCAATTCATGTGTGAGATTGTTTTGAAGCACTCAAAGTGTCTGTGGGATGAACTTTTTCAAAGCTTATTTGTTATTAGGATGAAACAAATAATAGCTGATGGATTTGTAGAGCTGTGTGAGAGAGTTAAGGTTGGTAAATGCCTTGAAGCCATAGTTACATCTTTGGCAAGTTACAAAGATGTTGAAACCCATTTTCACAAATTAACTACTAGTGAGGGCTCGCTTATGAAGAGAGGGGACCTAAAAAGTGTCAATTTACCTGTGTTGAGTTTTATATTTATGATGACAAATGATGAAGACTGGTTTGGTTGCCTTAACACTTATTTTGGAACTGAGGTTAGTCAAATAAAAGATACCATAGATGAGGGGTCCAAGAATATTCTAGAAGACCTCCTAAGTTTTCTTCATGCACACAAATCTCCTTCAAGGATAAATGATTTAGCACCTTATTTGCAAGAGCAATGCTTCCATTTTATCTTAACATTGATTGTTGATATTGAAGAACATCTTGCACATCTTTTAGAAGCTCTCTATCAAGAAATAAAAAATGAGGAGATGCCAGAAAAAATGAACAAGGAGACACTAGAACCGATAGTTATGGTGGAAAGGGCACTTTTCTTAGGAAGGCTTTTAGTTGCTCTCAGTTTTCATTCAACTAATTTTGATTACCCTCTTCTAGATAGTTTTGGAAGACAAATACTAATGAGAGGGGTCAGCTTGAAGCTTGAATCACATGATAAAAATAATAGCACCAAATTGAATAAACTGAGAAGAACTATGCATAATCTTTGTATACATTAAAATCCTTTAACATTTTTAGGGGGCTTTGAAACATCATTAAGGGTTTTACTTAGCCTGTTAACGCTTTTCTTAGTCATGAGAAATATCTTGAAAAGTGTTAAGTATTTTCACAAAATGGATAGAAGCATTAGATGCCATAAGTATAGGTCTGCCCAAATGAGACCATTTTTTATGGGAAGCTAGCGGCAATGGATAGTGTTAAAAGACCTACTTTAGATGTTATAGGAAGCTACAAACCTCTGATAGGGTCATGAAGATAGTGAAGATGCTTGGAGGAATACTCTTGGGTATTGGTATGCTACAAAGTTTGTGAAGGGTTTTCTTTCATTTCTTGAAACCCTAAACTTAGGACAATCATGGAAGATGACATAATAGATGCAAGAAACATTACAATCTCCCCATGATTTCAACATCAAAAGAGGTATAGAGAATGGAAAGAAACACCAGATATGATCATGTTCAAATATTAACTTTGTGTTGACATGAGTTGTGGAAGGCTTGTAAAAGACAGTCTTATTAAGTACTGTGTTGTTTGTTAGCAAAGTTAATGTCAATTCACTAGAGGAAGTCTAGTGAGGAAGCCAGACAGGCTCAAGCTTCCAAATTGTTCTTGATGTTGAGGACTCCATAGCAGAGAAGACGTCAGAAGAATTGATGCTTAGTTTTGTTAGTGGAGAAAAGGGGGCAAGCCAAATTTGTATTTTCCTGAGAAGTTAGTAGCTTTACCTTGACATAAGGTTTGAACAACTAGGGATTGCAATTGAGCTCAAACTCTGGCAGGAATCTTCTTGTTCTATAGAGGACAATCATGGTCTTATGTTCATGATGAAGAAGACTCCTAAATCACAAGTGACGACAATTTACTACTCATACAATAAAACCTGACCTAGAAGGACTTGCAACTATTAGCTACTATTTTTGTTACCTATACTGCCAACTGTTATTTCTGTCAGACCCTATGATCACAAACATGGGGCTCCTTGATTTCAAAATTGAGAATGAGAAGGAGAGGATTAAAAATATCTAAGGCCCAGTCTTTCTAGGAAGCTTACAAAGCTTAGTGACAAATTGTCATCAACTCTCTTGTTTCAGAAGTGCAAATGGAATAATATATTCTTTCATTGAAAAGACTAATCATATTGAGGATGTTACAACAGGTGTCTCAGGTATATCAAATTATTAAAATTGGAAACTTGACAAGGATGATACCATTTTTGGACTTCACTATTGTTGAAAAACTCAGTGTGGATGCTGTTAAGTATATTTTTGTGCAGATGAAGATTTGATCATTTAAAGAGACTTCTACAGCTTGGTAGCCAGAACCTTGAATTAGGCAAAATTAAAAATAATTTTGACTATTCTTAAAAATCAAAGATAGAAGTCTCATACAACCTCTAATCATTGAGAACCTCTAAAAGACTGCTATGATTACCAAACAATGACAGCCTATGAACAAACCCTCGGGTTTGTGTAAGGGGGGGTCTTGGACTAAATCTTAAGGGTTTGTGTGATGAACTAATACAATGAACTGTAGCAACTAAAAAGGGCAGTGTTAGATACTATTGAATAAATGACAAGAATAAGAGCCAATGAAGACCAAGGTCATCAAATGTGTGACAGTGTTGCATAACCTTCCAGTGGACAGTTCGTAGATTGCAGTGATCAAGAGAAAGGGACAGTTCATAAGAGTAAGTGAATAGATCTCAAGTAATAGATGACAGCGAAAAGGGCTATCAAAGCCATTGTAAAGCCATGTCTAGAGTGTAATGATTCCTTCAAAGTGTCGAACATCTATGTAAGACCCTACACACCTGTAGGTAGCAGTGCCAAATCATGTTATGAGCACAGTATAGTGAAGAAATAAATGGTGAATACAAGGTCTGAGACATGGAAAATGTATTTGATTTACCATGTCATAGAGATATCTATAGTAATTGTGTCAAAAATAGTAAACAATGATAAGGTAGTTAGATAGCACTGTTAGTAGGTAGTAAGGATAGTAGTGTCATGTGTTAAGATTAGTGGAAACCCATGGAGAATGTATGATGCCCTAGTTCTGAAAAACTGTGAAAAATATGGAATTGACAATGTACAATGAAGTTTTCAAAGGTTTGATTATAGAAAGTGAGTCCTTTCAAGGTATTAAATTTTTGAAAGGTTGTTTAGGAGTGTTTTGATCTCTTCTTAGTTATTGTTTGGTGAATTTATAAGTTGTGGCCCTTGTTTATTTGATTGTCTTGTTAAACAGTTTGGAGACAGTCTTATCTTGGGGTCAAGAATTGAAGGTTGAGATAGGTGTTTGATAAAATGTTATGAACAAAGAATGGGGAATAGTATGATGTGTTTGAGCAGGCTATTTTATAATTTTTTGAGGATTTATTAAAGAGATATGGGCTTGGGAATTTGTGGTTGGTGGTTTATGTGGTCATAAAGGGCCTAAAAGCTGATTTTGGATAGTCTACTTTTGAAAGTTCTCTTATTTGAGTTGTCAAGGTTGGAAATTGGTGTTGATTCAATCAATTGATGTTGTTTAAGGTCATTTTTGGAATCTACAAGAGGATTTTTTCCTTATTCTCAGTTTGGGTAATTTGAAACAAGAGTTTTGTGAAGGGGAAATGAGTCCTAGTTGCAAGGACAAGAAAAAATAGATTGAGATTTTTCAAGTTTTGAAAGTTAGTGAGTTTTTCAACCCCTACCATTGCATCTGATTTGTTGTCATCAAATTTGAAGCCAAGAATGCTAGATAGGCATGCAATAATTTAAATGAAGGGAGCTTCACTATTTCAAAGGATAATTTTAGTTTATTGGTGTGCACCTCATCAAGACTTTTTGTTTTCAAGTGTCACAATAGTAATTGCTTACAATGACATGCACTTGTGTTAGGAAATTGAGGTTAGTGAATTAGAAAAGATGTTTTCCCATGCTCAAGTGGACACTTGTGCAAAGAAAAAAAGGATTCAATAGATTTAAGTAAGGTTTGCATAAAATGGTATGCCCCCTTATTGAGAAAACCAATTCAAAATTTCAAACATCAAAACTACATTGTGAGGCATGCACCTAAGCATGGAGGTTTATACTTTAAATTTGAAGACAAATTTGTATATTTGAGTGTACACCTATCTTAAGGAAAAGTGCATATCACTTTTTTCATGTATAGAGGTGTGCATGTGAAAAAAAGAAAAAAGAGTTTAGTTCATCAAAAAGGTGTCTTTCCATTTATAGGGGCATATATCTTTATAATAGAAATTCAAAGCATAAAATTCCTTGCGAAGTGCACAATCAACAAAGGAATTTTTTCACTTAAAACAAGCAACACATTCCATTGATAGGAACATGCTAATATGAAAAGAAAGTTGCTATAAGACAAAGTTCCAAATTGTTATTATAAGGTGCATGCCTAATCAAGCAAGATAGGTGTTTCAAATCATCAAACACTTTACCCATTTATAGGCATGCACCTCAATATAGAGTGTTGCTTTCAAATTTTAAATGATAAATATCTTGTATAGGTGGACGTTGGAATGAGAATAAGGGAACAAAAAATTCAAAAGCCAAAAATACAATGCATAGGTGCATGCCTCTTATTGGGAACTAAGTAATTTTTAAAAGGAAAGCATGTCTAGTGTAAACGATCCTGAAGATACCTTTCACCCATTAAATTTTCGTTAAAATAGGCAAGCCCATAAAATATTAAAATACCCTTCCTCTATTACTAACCTAGAGCAAGGATTTGAAGCATGGGCAACCGCCCTCCACTTCTTGGGATTTGAAGGCCTTTGTAACGCAAACAACACTTGTTCAACATACCTACAAGCAAAACAATATAGGAAAAACACTCACAACATAACTTACATTGACAATACTTGGAGAATTGTTTAAAATTGCTTCTAAGGTTCAACATTTAATGCTTATTTTTGAAAGTTCTGAGATAAAAAACAAATTCCAGTTACAATTTTTTTTTACTCTGTTATAGTTTTGCACCTAAGGTATGCTCATTGAAACCAGAAAATGTCCATCCTGATTGTGATTTGTTTTCTTGTCTTGAATCTGTCAAAAAATGTCACAATTTTTAACATCAAAATTTTTTGGGCATGAAATGGGCATGCATTTTTATTTCTTAAAGAGTGTGCAATACATAAACTAAGAGAAGCAATACATACTTTTTATTTTGGTTGGCAAGAAAGCTTCTATTAAATTTCAAGAGGTTGCAGCAAAAAAACTAAATCATAAACAGAAGGTACCTTTGATCAGGGAATACTTAGTTCTCACATATACTCATAATTGCACTGTAGGCCCTAATTTAGAACTACAAAATTTTTGAAGTAGGAGGGCAGAGATCCTCACAAAATAAAGGGAAATTAACTGAACTAGCAATCAAAATTGGAACACATCAACAAACAGTGCACCTGAAAATAGATGCTAGAGCAGAGTATACCTTGCATCAACATCTATTGTTTTTGAGTTTCATTTCTAGATGTTGGATTGGAGGGGTAGTCACATTCTGAAAGTTGTTCAACAAGAAATTGAAAATTTTAGTGTCTATCTGACTTGCAATAAACAGCCTGCCAAATCAACAAAACTGATTGTGAAAATAAAAAACTAGTGTCCATTATCCAACGACCATTTAAACATTTGTCTGTAATTATTTGGTCTTTTTGTTGGTTACCACGAACTCCCATTGGCATCGATTTTTGTTCAATCAGTCCCTAGTTGGGGTGTTAAAAATATTTTTTGATGTATATTTGATATTGAAAGTGAAGGGCATTATTGTTGTTTATTAAATATTGTCTTTAGTTTTACGATATATTTGAATATGACATGTCCTACTTGTAGAAAATTGATTAACATGAAATTGGTTTTCACTGAATGATAGTTAAAATTTAATAATTTTTCTATATGCACAAAAGTTTAAAACCTACGTTTCTTAGTTTGAACCCATTTTTGGGAGCATAGATAAATTGTGCCAATTCCTGATTATTGTCCTCGAGAATAACCAGTCTTGGTTTGATTCCTTTCTCTTCATAGTATGGCTTATGATTTTGCATTTTCTTATCCTCAACCAACTCACGCCCATAATCATTGTCTACCCTCGGAGCTACTAGAGATTACTTCATCTTGTTTTTCTATGAATGGTTATACTTCCTTACATGAAGTTGCCATTGAATCTCATTTTGATTATCTGATTCATCAAAGGCTAGAGAGTGTTGATCAAATATGGTCCAATTAAGATTAGGAGAGACATTCCCCTCCTATTAAATTTTTGAGTACCTTTCCTACATTCAAAATGTATGCTATATAATATTTTTTTTCCCATTTTGATATCCCAATAGTTTTCTTTGTTTTAAATCAAAATTTTGTACTTGATGTTTAATATTTGCTTGTTTTTAAACAAAATGTCAAAATACAATTTCATCCCAAATAGTGATGATCTAGATGCATGATCCTGCACCACAATATTTGTAAACAATAGTGAATTGATTTTAAATGATTATGTTTTCTACATGTAGTGTTGTTGTAATGACGAAAGCTTTATCTAATGCTAAAGGGGAGAAATAGATATTGGCTCTTTTTCAGGACATTTCAAGCTACTTGCTTCTTGCTTGTGGTGTTGTATACATTATTATGGTCTGCATTCAATTCACACTTATGCAAATTTGTATTGACAGTTAATCTATTGCTACGATGTAAGTATATTCTGCTACTGCTTACAACTTCATTGGGATTTTGAATCTGATAAGGACTACTATGTCGTGGGTCTTCCGCAATCCAAAATCATGTGCTTTCACTTCTCCATTTTGGCGGGCATTGAAAATAAGGTCTTGAGGAAGGTTTTAGAGTATGTTTATTAAAATGAAAATTATGGCCATTTTAATAATGAGCACATTTTGACATGTTAAATATATATATATATATATATATATATATATATATTACCAGTAATTGCACCTTGGTGTGCAATAGGTACGCCAAAGAGGTATGAAAGGTCAATTAGAGAAAATTTTGGTGTATTTTTTTAGACATATGTGTAGTACATGAGGTCAATTGGTAGGTCATTTAGCAAATGATGTTTATGTAACAAAGGTCTCAATTAGCATTCACTCAATAAATATATATTTTAAATATAATTTTTCATTAGACAAAATTATATATTTGTAATAGTAAATTTATTACAGGAGTTCAGTTTATTTTTTCTCTATCCACCTCTTGTATCTTATCTATATCTCCCTCTCCATTTTATGTCTGAGTAAGGGTTCAATTAGGGTTAGGTTTTATTATAAACCTTGGGGTTAGGGTTATAGTTGGGGTTCAAATAGGAGTACAATCAAAGTTACAACTCAATTAGGGTTATGATCCAACTATGGTTTCAACTCAATTAGGGTTACAATACAATTAGGGTTAGGGGTCAATTAGGACTTTAGTTAGGGTTTAATTAGGGTTAGGTATATATTTCAATTAGGGTTACTATTAGGGTTAGGGTTAGGGTACTATTTGGGTTAGGGGTAGGGTTAGGGTTAGGGTTGAATTAGGTTTAGGATTAAATTAGGGTTAAGGTTACAATTCAATTAGGGTTACTATTCACTTAAGGTTACAATTAGGGTTAATTAGGTTTTGGGTTACTGTTCTACGATTAAGCTTGCACTTCGGGTTACAATTGGGTTTCATATAAGTTTATGATCAAGATTATTATGATTGAGGTGCAATTAGGGGCTAATTAATATTAGGGTTATGTTACAATTAGGGTTTAATTAAGATTGAATTATGGTTATGACTAGGATTCAATTATTCTTATGATTAGGGTTAGAAAAGGGTTAATGTTCAATTAGATTTTATTATCACAAATGTTAGGATTCAATTAGGGTTAGGGTTCAAATAGGATTAGACATGAATTAAAGTCACAATTAGAATTTGAGTTCAATTAGGGTTACTGATAGGATTAGATTTAGGCTTCAATTAGGGTTAGCATTCAATCAAGGTTTAATTAGGGTTAGAGTGCAATTTGGGTTAGGATTTAATTAGGGTTAGCATATTACATTAACATTATGCAATTAGGGTTAGAATTAGGATAAAGCTTAGGGTTAAAGTTCAATTAGGGTTATGATTAAGGTTACATTTAATCTTAAGATTAAAATTCAATTAGGGTAGGCTTTAATTAGGGTTCTAGGATAAATCTTGGGGTTAGCATTAGGGTTAAAGTTAATTAGGTTTAGGGTTCTAAAATAAATCTCAGAGTTAGCATTAGGGTTAAGGGTCAATAAGGGTTTGGGTTATGGTTATGGTTTAGTTAGGGTTAGGGTTCAAATAGGATTTTATTTAGGGTTTAATCAGGGCTTGGTATATAGTTCAATTAGGTTTACTATTAGGGTTAGGGTACAATTTGGGTTAGGGGTAGGGTTAGGGTTAGGGTTGAATTAGGTTTATGATTAAATTAGGGTTACTTGGTTACAATTCAATTAGGGTTAGTGTACACTTAAGGTTACGATTAGTGTTAGATTTAGGGTTTCTTCATTTAGGGTTAGGGTTTTGTTAGGGTTAGGGTTAGATTTTAAGTAGGGTTAGGGTTAGGATATAACTAAGATCCAATTTGGATTAGGGCTTAATAGTAATTCCAACCCTACCCTTAACACTAACCAAATCCTTATTCCTAACCTGAAACCTATTATAATTATAATCCAAACCCTAACCCTAACATAATTCTCACACTAAAATGAAAATTATGGCCAATATTTTAATAATGAGCACATTTATTTAGTCATTTTTATCTGTTTGATATTAGTCATTTATTCAATCATTTTTATTTGTCTGATATTAGTCATTTATTTAGTCATTTTTATTTGTCTGATATAAGTCATTTATTTAGTCATTTAGTTGTTATTTTACCCAATGACCAAATTAGTCATTTATTTTCCAAATACTACTAGTGTTAGTCACGTGACTAATTTTTTTAGTCATGTAGTCATTTATTTTCCAAATTATACTAGTGTTTCATACTTTGATTTCCTATAACTACTAAATATGCTTTAGTAATTGGATGGTTGATGATTGGATGGTTTAATAGAATACTGATTCACACCACTCTCCGTATTCCAAGTGTTCAACAAAGACTTGGGGGAAAATTATTTGCAATTGGATATTTCCAAGGGGAATGAGATGTGCGAAGAAGGTGAGTGGAGGTCGGAAGAGGAATTCTCATTACCATGGGGAGCAGCGATTGGAGTAGACAAAAAAAAAATTCCTAGAGAACCACAAAATTTAGGGCTGAAATAGAAGGATCGAGTGAAGAAATCTCCAGATTGTAGTGAGGGAAGAAAGAAGGGGAGAGAATCAAACTAAGAAAAGAGTTCCTTAGATGGGGATGCAAAGGGGTAGGTAAAGATCACCCATATGTTAAGATTAGGGAAGGGTGATGGGTCTGGTTATTAGTATCTTTTTATTGCTTTTCATATACTTTACATATGTTTCTAAAGTACCTTTTATACAATACTTCCATAATATGTTATCCTTTCATGCATACCTTGCAACCTTGAACCTAGTTTGTGGAAATGAAATATGGTGAAAATATTAGTAGAATTGCATGGTTTAAATATGAATATGTATGTATATGGATTGAATGTTGTGATTTAATTATGGTGGTTAGTTGCATATGTATGTTGTATGGATTAATCTCTTTGTAGCTTAGCACATGGTAGCAAGAATGGAGTATTTGTAGCAAGTACCAAAGCAACAGAACATGGAATTAATGAAGTTCAAGCCGCCTAAAGTGTAGGAAGCTGTGGAGCTGAGCGTGGTCATTATGGAAGGTGTAATGCCAAGAAAGTGCACAAGAAATAGATTAGAAGCAAACATGCAATACTAAATCTAATATGCAAATCTAATGTTAAGCAACAAAGAACAAAGGAAAGTAAAACGTAAACAAACTGAAACAATCTCACCAATTTCAAACATATTTCCATGATTCATCTCGATTTCCCTTCTCCATTTTGCTTGTGTAGTATAATTGCCCTTAGATTTTTAGTAATTCATGCAAGTATATCCTATGATAATGATTAGCAAAATATCAAAGATTTAAGACAAGTGCTCGCAAGATTCGAAAAGAGATTTTGATTTGGAGAGAGATTGGAATGAAGAATGACAAATCAATTTATAGAAAATTGATTATTCAAACGATAGGCCGAGATCAAAAGATCAACAGATGGTTGAGATTGACTGATTAGTCATGCATTCTGATAACTGTCAGTAGTGACATGAGTGATACAAACTAGAAATAGAATTAAAGATTAAATAAATGATTTAATCTTTAGTTTGGTATTCGAAAATATAAGAAATATCTTTGCATGACAAAGATAAAGATTGATTAAAGCAACTCACGTTCGAATGCACATACAAGTTTAAGTAATTAAATAGGAATATTTAATTAATCCGCATGTACACACAAATGAGTTAGAACTGGACGATTGAATGATCTGATGAAGATATTACTCGAGAAAGCCACTCATACATCAAATCAAGAGTTAACTGAGTGATTAAAATAGATGTTGAGTCGAGTAAAAGTGAATACTTAGATAACTCACACAATTATCTAAAATATAGAGGAATGCGTTAAAATAGAATTTATGAATTAAATAATTCATTTAATTCAAGATTCAATATTTGAAGAATAATTAAATAAATAAGATTTATTTAATTAAGTGATGAAGGGATTTAAATAAATAAAGAATTTATTTAATTATAGTTGAAGTATGATAAAGAGTAAATTAAATAATAATTTATTTAATTTAACAAGAAGAATAAGGTTAATTAGTAACATAATTAAATAAAAAGCGTTTATTTAATTAATCAGATAGAATAAAGAAAATGTGAATTAATTAAATAATTATGATTGTTTAATTAATAGAAGAAATGAAGACTATAGAGAATAATTAAATAATTGACATTATTTAATCATGACCATGAAGAATACGAATTATGAAGAATATTGAAGTCGCAGGCCTAAAACTAGATTTCGGTGTCTACATTTGCCCCTCTTTGATACAATGTCATTTCGGTGTTGTGTCAAAGAAAATCGATAAGAAATATGCCTCAGTAATGCCCCAGATTAAAACAGGTGAAGGTATGCCCCCTCGGGAAAATTGACAAATTTTCAAAAAGTTCAAAAAAAATTGGAAATGCTCCCGATTAGTCCATTGGATAGGCAGAAATGCAGTGGAGTTTGCGGAATTGGGTACTTCTTGAGATGTATCGAGACATTGTATTTTGATCTTATAGCCTGCGGGCTTCCATGTATTATTGATACATTATGACATTGTGATGTGACACAGTTGAGCGATATATATATATATGATTTTGGCGGTAATTCTCATGATATGCATTTCTATGTATTGATTATGCAGTCTTTATTTATACATGTGATGTTTATATGATATGCCTATGTGATGGATGAGTATATGTATTTTATGATGTTGATGCAGCTAATGAGATAATGTTGATTCTATGTGATGTATGCAATTTATAAATTATGAGATGGTATATGATGTTATATGTATGATGCATACTAGATGTGATGCATGTATTTACAGTTGCTTTATACATGGAATGCTTACGATATGTATTGTTTAATGAAGAATGTCTATTATGCCATGATGATCTAGATATGAAATATGCCTATATGTATGTATTTTTATAACATGTACGTTGATGCAGGATGATGTATAATGTTTTGTGTCACAGGACTCCATCATAATGCAAAAAAGAAGAACTGTTAGTGTGGAAAGAAAGATCGAGAAAGAACGAAAGACAGGAGATAGATGTTAGTATTAGCAATCTTCGATATTTCACTGTATCACAAAAGGTATTGCACTTTATCATCATTGGGCGGGACTAATACAAATGGAGAAAAACACCATGATATGACATAAATCAAGGTGTGCAAGGTCATCCACTTGCCATTAACAGACAGTCGCAGACAAGGATTGTCATTAACTCATACTAAGGGCACAAGTTGCCCCAGTCTTTTTGTTAGGACAAACCACAGACAACAAACAAAGTAAAAGACGGGTCATGAGACATCATTGCTCCTCTAAATCCTTCATGGGACATCCTTGAGGAAACTAGTAATATGACTCAAAATCAAATTTAAAAGACAGTCGACAAACAACAATCAAAGAAAATAGAATTCTGATACATCGTTGCTTCTCTAAATCCTTCATGGGACATCATTGAGAAAGCTAGTAACATAATTCCTAGTCATCAATTCAAGATAAATGATAAGATAAATAAGCCATAAAGTCAATAAGCCAATAAAATATTTTCCAAAACTTGATTTGTTTGTTTGATTTGTTTTGATTGATAAAAGGATTAATTGACAGAGCCTGATTTCAGGAGATACACATACCGGATAAGACTTTGAGTTTGGTTTCGATGTTATGACTATCTGTATAAGGCATGACAAAGCTTGGTTTTAGAAAGTCATGTATCATATAAGACATTGAGTCAGATGTCGTTGATGTGATAACATGTGTAAGACTATGTTTGATTGTTTAACCTTGTTGATTATGCAGGAAGGACTCATCCTGTATAAGACAGATTATTTTGCTGATATCAGTATTTAGGAAGGACCCATCCTGAACAAGATACAGGTTGATTTTCATGATGATGATGTTTGTTTCCAGGAAGGACACATCCTGTAGCAGACATTTGTTGATATGTTTTGATTGTTTTGTTTGGAAAGTTGTTTGATTTGACTTAGAGACATTGCTGACTTGTTCACCAGATTGATGCATGACTTGAGACAGTGCGTTGACAATTGATTGTGTGTGACGACAAAACCCTAAAGGACTGCGTAGTGCGCGCCTGGGCTCATCGATTGATGGCCTTGCCCTACGTTGTACGTAGAGACCTCGTAGTTCGACTTGACTTGACCGACAAAGTGACTACAAATAGAAAGGTGTGAAAGTAGATGTGACGAACCCTAATGGTGACCTGAGTGTGGCCTCGGGGGCTCATCGATTGATGGCCTTGCCTACGTTGTACAAAGACCTCGTGGTTCGACACTTGACTGACAAGAGTGACTACAAACACAAGGCGTGTGTGAAAGTGAATGTGATGAACCCTAATGGGTGACCTAGTGTGGCCTTAGGGGCTCATCGATTGATAACCTACCCTCACGTTGTACCGAGACCTCATAGTTTGACTTGACTTGACCTTGTCATATAGACATATGGATTAAACCATGAATTTATACAAACAAACTTAAACATCTTGACCCTAATGCCTTAGGGCACATTGGCGAGATGGCCTTGCCTAAATCCGGTCGAGAGGCAACGTAGTTTGACAAATGACAAAGACTAACAAGTGCGGTGACTTTGACTCTGTTTTTGGATTTTTGAAATGTTTGATTTTTTGTCTTTTTGAAGTTTTCTGATGTTTTTGTGTTTTCTCAGGTCATTTTTTGAGGCTCGTGGATTTTCCATGATTTTACATCTTCAACACAACCAATGTAAGAACCAATATGACACATGTCAAGTGTTTTCCCCCAGTCGAGTATAAGACCAATTGACTATGAATAAGGTAAAATGGGGGATATGAAATGCACTTGATGTCAATCATTACAAGTTATGGGAAAGACTACCACTTATTACGAATGGTATATACAAGCGATGGATACGAAAGATAAGGGGTATGTACAGGGATAGGTAGTATGTACAAGGATAAGGGATATGTACAGGGAAGTGAGCTATGTACAGGGATAAGGGAAATGTACAGGGAAGTGGACTATGTACAGGGATAAGGGATATGTACAATGGTAAGGACTATGATTAGAATAATAGTAGACAAAGGAGGAGAGTTAACTACACATGGCGCCTGTTTGCCAGGTTTTCACCATGGTACCTATCCAAAGCACCACCGAAGTGGTTTTCACTATTGGACGAATGATTTGTCTTTACTATTTTCTGGATTATCTATTTTTTTTTTAGTGTTACCAAGATGCCTGTTTGCTAGGTTTTCACCTTGATAACAATTTTTGTGATTTTCTATTTTTTTTGTATTTTTGCTAATTAAGACAAAGGCCCCCAGAAGCTATGCGTAGAACTTCTTCAGATGCATACTATTGATTGGTGAGGACAATGGTTCCCCTTCAAGAGTAGAGAGTTGGTATGCTCCTGATCCAAAAGCTTTCGTAACAACATAAGGTCCTAACCAATTTGGCTCAAACTTTCCTAGTTTTTCTCTTTCTGCTTGATTCTTTGGGTTCCCCATTAAAACTAGGTCACCAATGTCAAAGTTTATGTTCAATACCTTCCTGTTATAGCTACAACAAAGGTGATTCTGATATGCTTGAAGATGGTCTAGTGCCTTCTGTCTTCGCTCATCTAGGAATTCTAGTTCATGGAGTCTCGATACTCGGTACTCTTCATCATTAATGTGGCCTTTCAGGGATACCCTTAGGGAAGGAATATCAGCCTCAATAGGTAGAATAGCTTCTGAACCAAATACAAGTGAATATGGAGTAGCACCAGTGGGAGTATAGATACTTGTGCGATAAGCCCATAAGACAGTGTTAAGCTGTAAATGCCAGTCACGACCAACATCATTGATAGTCTTCTTGAGGATTCTAATGATAGTCTTGTTAGATGCCTCTGCTTGGTCGTTACCTTATGGGTAGTATGGAGTGGAAAAGTGATGTTGGATATGAAATTCATCACATAGGTGGTGGACTTCTTGGTTCTTAAATGGGCAGCCATTATCAGTGATTATGGACTGAGGGACACCATACCGACAGATGATATAGTTTAGGATAAACCTAGAAATCTGTGTGTCGGTAATGTATGTCATAGGAATGGCTTCAATCCACTTTGTAAAATACTCAATGGTAGTGATAATGAATTTGTGTCCATTTGATGATGTGGGATGGAACTTACCTATGAGGTCAAGTCCCCATTGGGCAAAGGGCCATGGTGACGTTATAGGATGGAGCTCCTGTGCTGGCGCATGTATTAAGTTTCCATGAACTTGGCATTGATGACATCTCATTACAAAGACATATGAGTCTTTTTCCATAGTAGGCTAGTAACAACCCAGTCTCATAATCTTTTTGGCTAAGGTAGGACCGCTAGAATGGGAACCACATATACCCTCATGCACCCCACGCAAGGTTGCTTGTGCTTTAGTAGAATCAAGACATCTCAGTAAGGTATTATCTAAGGCACGTCTATATAGGGTGTCTCCAACGATGGTGTACTTGGCTGACTTGCAGAGGAATGTCCTACGTTGGTTATTTGATAGGCCAGTGGGTATGACTTCGACATGAAGGTAATCATAGATTTCTTTGTACCATGGGGAATCAAGACCAACAATGTCACACACCATTTCAGAATCTAGGATATCGTAGGCTAGGACCAAAACCTGTTCTACCAAGAACTCAAACTTAGGCACGTTGTAAGGAATGTCAAGAAGTGATGCAATTTTAGCCATAGTGTCTATTGCCCTGTTTAAAACATGAGGTATTTGATGAAATTCAACTTTGTTAAAGTACTCTTTAAAGCTATCAGCCATGTGCTTGTATGGAGCAAGCTTCTTGTCCTTAGTCTCATAATCATCATTTACCTATCTGATTACTAGTTGAGAATCCCCATATACTTGTAAAATCTTAATTTTCCACTTGACTACCATACGTAACCCTATTACTAGAGCTTCATACTCTTCTATGTTGTTAGTGCATGGGAATGCAATCCTGAATGACTTAGGGATGGAATCACCCTGTGGTGTAATAAACAGTATACCAGCCCCTAAACCACGATTTGTATGTGAGCCATCAAAGTACAGTTTCCATGTTATGTTTGTGTCAATTGTGAATATGAAATCATCAGGAAAGTCTGCAACTAATGGGTGATCTGTCTGTGTGGGTGCGTTGGCTAACTGATCAACAATGACCTATCCTTTAATACCCTTTCTTTCTACATACTGGATATCATACTCACTAAGTATCATCACCCATTTGGCCAGTCGTCCTATTAATGCTGCCTTGCTGAGGAGATATTTTAGAGGGTTTATTTTAGCAATCAACATTGTTTGATGGTTTAGCATATAGTGCCTCAATTTTTGAGTAGCAAATACTACTGCAAGATAGGCATGTTCAATGGTACTATAGTTGAGCCCATAACCTACCAAAGTCCGACTGATATAATAGACTACCCTTTCATGACCTTCATCATCATTCTGTGCAAGCAATGCTCCGAGTGATGAATGGGTTGCCGTAATATAAAGAATCAATGGTCTTCCTTCAACAGGTGGCATTAAGATAGGTGGTGTGAGTAAATATTCTTTAATTAGTTGAAAAGCTTCTTCACACCTAGCTGTCCATGCAAAGGGTACTCCTTTCTTAAGTAGATGTTGAAAAGGATGTGTCTTATCTGCTAATTGCACTATAAATCTTCTGATAGATTGCAACCTTCCCTGTAATGTCCTTAGTTGAATAAGATTAGTAGGTGGAGGCATGTCCATGATTGCTTTTACCTTAGCCAAATCCACTTCAATGCCTCATCTAGAGATGATATAACCTAACAGCTTTCCTGACTTGACTCCAAACACACATTTCTTTAGATTGAGTCTCACTTTATACTTCTTCAGCCTCTAAAATATCTTATCTAAAACTTGTAAATGTTCTGCCCAAGTTTTGGATTTTGCAATAAGGTCATCGACATAATCCTCCATAAGAGTGTGTACTAGATCATGAAAGATAGTAGTCATGGCATGTTGATAGGTTGCTCCAGCATTCTTGAGTCTGAAGGGCATAACATTCCAGCAATACATTCCCTAAGGACAAGTGAAAGCCATTTTAAGTTGGTCTTCAGTTACAATTCTGATCTAATTATATCCTGAAAATCCATCCATAAGGGACAACATGTCATATCCTGCTGTCATGTCAACTATCATGTCTATGTTAGGCAAAGGAAAGTCATCCTTAGGACAAGCTTTGTTGATATCTCTAAAATTAGTGCAAATGCAGATGCCCCCAATTGGTTTAGTGACTGGTACAAGATTGGAAATCCAATCTGCATAGTCGATAGATCTGATAAAACCAACATCTAAGAGTTTCTTGAGTTCTGCCTTGACCAACAAAGCAATATGTGGGTGCATTTTTCTCAATTTTTATTTCATTGGTTTGGCACTTGGTCGTAAGGGAAAATGATGTAGAACAAGTTTAGGATCCAACCCTGGCATGTTGGCATATGACCAAGCAAAATTTATCTGTCTTTGTGCAAAGAAGTTATGGAACTCCGGCTGCTCTTCTGTTGTCAATGACGCTGCAAAATGAACCAGTCGAGGATTCTCCTTGGTACCTATGTTGACTTCTATTGATTCTTCAACGAGCATGGGTGACCTTTCCTATGCAATGGGAAAAATGTTCAAACCTCCATCCTTAGGTACCTCAGAGGGGTTTTCACCTTCAGATGTGTCCTTTCTTTTTACTTTTCTGTTGTCTAAAGGTGCCTTTCAGTTTTCACCTAGAGACTCATCCCTTTTATTTTGTTTATTATTTTTCTCATTTTTGTGACTGGAGGGTTGAACAGATTCCCCAAAATATGCTTTGTTATCCAAGTCAATAGTAAAACCAGCCTTATGATCACCGTTTGGTATGCCTTCTCGTAATCCCAAGAACTCAGCAATTGCTTCGTCATTCTCAAAAATGTCTAAGACGGGAGTGTCTTGTTGGTCCCAATCAATGAGTTGGGGATAGAGTAAGGGCATGTCATCATCAGAGTTATCAAATTTTAATGGAGTCAAGGTGAAGATTGAATTATTCATGTGGTTACAAAAGTCTTTTATTAGGTCCTTTTTTCTCTTAGGTTTAGGTCTAGGTGGATGGATAGGTGGGCCTAATGCCAAGGTTTGACTATCAAAAACAGGTGGCTCAGGTTGCCATGAGGTAGGATCAAGTGATTCCCAATAGTAGTGTTTAAACCACTCCTCCTTTGTCATTTTCTTTGGTGGACAGGAATCTAAGGGATTTGGTGAGGAATTTAACATCAAGTCAAGTTCGCCAAATAACTTGTCAAGGTCCATGGAAGAAGTAAAGGATAGGGAATCCCACTCATAATCATTAGAGTCGGGGGAGTCACAATGATATTGGTCCACTGGTTTGTGAGATGTCTTAATATCTTCTGAAGCACTTACTTCCTCAAGTAAGGGTAATGGGGTACTAGGAGCGCCAATCTGAATCAGTTGAAACCCTAGCCCTACTACTTTTGGCCATTGAGAAACAAATATTGGTTCAATCCTGCCATCTTGGTTTAAGCCTAAACCACTCTGTCCATCATATCATTTGCTTTGTATGATTTTGAAACCCTTTCCATATAGATTTGTAGGAATATGAGCAAGTAAGAGGGGTTCCTCATCATCTTCCCTATATAGCCAGGAAGTGACATCTTATGTATCTATAGCCTTTTTGCTTAATTCACCCCATTTAGAAAAAGTTGTTATGGGAGGAATGTGTATAGTGACCATAGATTGTCTCCTATCCGATGTAGGTAAACCATATGAACTAGGAGGAATCAAATGGCTAACACAATAAGAAGTTTTCATGTAATACTCTCCACAACCCTTGTCTTGGATCTCAACCTGAGGAGTGGTAGGAACTGAGGGTGAAATAGATGTTCGAGTGAGTGTGGCTAGATCAACATAGGAGGATGAATTGGACGATGATGCCTCTTGGTTTACTGGCACTTGGCGTTGGGGGATCTCCTTTAGATTGGTGCAATACTGGAAAGGATCAAGATCACCATCTATAGTTATTTATGTGCCATTGTAAGGGAATTTAAGACACTGATGATATATGGAAGGGAATGCCTTCATGGAATGAATCCATGGTCTACCTAGCAGAAGGTTATAAGGAAGGGTGAGATCCAAGACCTGGAACTTTGTCTCCATTACCACAGGACCAATTCTAATAGGAAGTGTTACGACTCCCTTTGATTTTCTTTCCTCATCATCATAAGCTTTAATGACAATACTCTTGGTCATGTCTACGCATGCTTCTAAGATACCTAAAGCCTTAATTAGTTTTAAAGTACACAGATTTAACCCTGCTCCTCCGTCTACCAAAACTTGTCTAACTTTGGTGTCATCAACAAGAACTTCTAGATGTAAAGGGTCGTTGTGGTTCATCTTTTCAGTTGCATAGTCATGTTTAGAAAACATGGCATGGTGATTATTGGTCAAGTAGCCCACCATTTCCTGGAAATGATTGACATCAAGATCATTAGGGACAGTGGTGTTCTGTAAAGCCTTATCGAGAACAGATCAATGCTCAGGGGAAATATGCAACAATTCCAAGATTAAGATTTGGGCTAGGGTCTTCCCCAGCTGGTCAAGAAGGTTATATTGTAACTTGGAAGGTTGGGATGTTTTCTGCGATGGAGGGCCTTGGATAGTGAACTTAGTACAATGAGTATTGACCACACACTCAGGATTAGTATTTATAATAATGGTATTGATATTCTCATCGGTGGCACAAAGGCAATGAATAATTTTTCCACTATTATAATCATGCTTGACATTGGCATAGTTGGCTGACATATTGGTCTTAGTACCCAAATTGGGGACAGTTCCTTTCCCATGATCATGTAGTGGGTCAAAAAATACTTGATGATCAGTGTTTGATGACTTCTGTTTTTGTCCACTAACTTCAATAATTCTCTTTTCGACAAGATCCTATATGATATTCTTCAGTTGTCAACAATTTTGTAGGTTATGTCCTTTAGTTCTATGATAATCAAAAAAGGCATTGTCATCCCACCAAGCTGGTTTAAATTGTCCTGGATCATATTGTCTTGGTTCCTATAGTTGTATGAGATTATGTTGTAACAGTTGTTTGAACACTGACTAAATGGGTTCCCCTAAGGGAGTGAACTCACGTTTTTGAAATCTTCTTGGTTGTGGGTGTTGAGTATTTTGGACCACGTTAGGAGGTTGATTGACAACATTAAGCATGTTGGAAAAAGTATGAGGTCCTTGTAATGTGAGGAGGGGTCTTGCTTGTAGCATTTTAGCATCAACCACCCCATCATTGGTGACATTTTTGTTGCGAGACCAGAATCTGTTTCTGTTAGTGGGGGTGTTTTGTGTGGTCGGGTTTCTATTGGATGTTGATGTCTTGAGTTCACCCTTTCAATGAGATCCTTCTCTATTATAACCCCTTTTTCCACTAGTTTTGAGAAAGATGTACAACAATGTACCCTTAAGTTACTCCTGAGTTTTGCATGAAGGTTTTCTTGAAACATTGTAACTTTTTGTTTTTCAGGTATCTCGACAGGACACCTACTAGCTATAGTTCTCCATCTCTGGAAGAAAGCAATGAATGTTTCCCCTTCATCTTGCATTGTGTGACACAAGGTTGTTATATTTATCTTGTGATCTATGTTGAAGGAGAATTGCTCCACAAATTCTCAACCAGTTCACCCCAAGATCTAATGCCATAATCTAGACCCGAAAACCACTCTAGTGAAATTCCTACAAGAATTCTTGGAAATATTTTCATAAGATACATGGGGTCATAAGTGACATCTATGAATATGGTAGAAAATTCCCTTATATGTTCTATTGGATTTCATTTTCCATTGTACTTAGGGAGATTTGGTATGACATATCCATGAGGGAAAGGGGTCATGTACAATGATCTATCAAAGGGAAATGGGCATATGTCCTTTGTTGAAAATGATTTCTTAGTTGACACCGACATGTTATCCATTTGCATTTGTAATGCATGCATTTGTGTTTGTAAGATGCCAACTTGGGTCAAAGATGTGCTAGGGGGATTATGCAGATTTGTGTATGTATTCTGAAATACAAAGTCTCGTGATGAGTTTTGATTGAACATTGGCATCTGAGGTGGATTTGGATTTGAAATGTTGGTAAATGTGTTCTAGTCTGGAATCTGCATAAATTGGTGTTGACCTGGGATCTGTGTAAACAGATTCTAAATACCACTTTGGGAAAAGGGGTTCTGATTGGGAATCTGTGTAAATGATTGGTGTCCACCGATTTGAGAGAATGGATTCTGAATCAGAATCTGTGTGAATGGATTCTGGTACCAATTTGGGAAAGTACATTCTAACTCAAAAATTACGTGAATGGATTCTGATTGCCATATTGGAAGGAGGGAATGCCCCCTGTTTGTGTAATCTATGGTATAGTACTAGTGACTGGAGCACTAGGTATGGCCATCGACTGTGGTATGGTACTCATGATACTAGCATTAGGTATGATCGTTGATTGTGAACTTGTAACACCGAGATAAGGTGTAGAGGCTAAAGTTTTAGGTCTTTTACTCCCAACAAGAGGACCGAAGGGAGTGGATGATGAAGCCCCTATAGTGAAATTAAATCCCAATGTCATGCTAGATGTACCAAATGGGGACATATGGACTGTCATCTTCTATGTAGGTGTACTAGATGGCATAGTTGTGCTAACCTGAGGTATAGTAGTACTAGCAGTCGTGGTATTTGTCCCTTGTGTAGGTTGAGTTTGTAAGATGCTGATATCAAATCCTAGAGGTAAGGTAGCACCTTCAGCTAGCAATTTGGCTAAGTATCGTTGTCGATCATTTGCTAGGTACTCATCTACGAAAGAGGCAAACTTAGGGTCCTGTGTGGCAACCTCTATGTCTTCTACTGCAGTATGTCCTTGAGTGTTTCTAATGGTGAATTTGTCTAATAGAGTCTTATGAGGTCTTGAAGAAAATGGATTGATGAATTTGTTTGGGTTTGACATGTTTTCTCTCTCTCTTCTCTTAGACCTAGTTTCAACCATGTAAGAGAAGCTCAATATGCAGGAAATGCAAAACTATATCTATGAACAGTATGACCCTACTCTATGTTTTTGGAATTTTCGTATGCAAAATAAGGAATGTTCTAGGATGACACTAGCCTAAAATCTAAAGATGCAAGACCTAAGCAAGGTTCTAAAATAATCAATTCTATAAACCGTAAGACGAAGGGACCAAATGCCTAAAGTCTAACCAAGGCATCAATTTAGTTTAAGTCAAGGAACCAACGTAGGATGAGGATCAAAGACAAGTTGATTTTCCTAACTAGACTGATGAGCTAGGAGGACTTTGTGTAGGACAAAGGATATACTGATAAAACTAGGTTCAATGACAAATTTCATTGACACTATGACTTTTCTAGAGTGTAGATGGTGAACTAGTCCTAAAGTTTGTAAAAGTGACCTTTCTAGAAGTTTAATGCAAGGTAATGTGTGTTCTAAGATGAAACTAAACTCTGAATTAAGACAACTATGGTAATGACCAACTGAACCCAAAGGATGCAAAATTGAGCAAATCGTTTCAGGTTTCTATTCAAGGACTGTCTGTATAAAGACAATTGAAACTGGTATAATCGCGTTGACTGGATAGTGACTGTGAATTCTAGTTTTTTGATAATCAGACAAATGCATCACGGGATTTGACAGTTGCGGTTCAAGTTAACAGTTGTGGTTTTCTAGTGATCAATTGTGTTTCTATGGTAATATTCAACGTGTGACTCTGAAAGATGCGATTAACCTTATAACAGTTACAACTTGTAATTTCAATTGCGACTCAGTATATAACGCATGCAGTTTTTGCAAAGCAAGTGCAAGCTAAACTAGTAGTTGCGACTCTACTCTAGACAGATGTGACTCAAATCTAAACAGATGCGACCCGTGATAACATATGCGACTCAAAATTTAATAGATGTGACTTCTATTGACAGATGCGACTCAAGATTTAACAAATGCGACTCTAAAAATCAATTGCGACCTTCGGGTGAATAGTTGCAACTCTCTGTGTATTTTTAGTGATGAAATTTTAGACCGACTCCATTTTCCATGATCAAATTCTAACAATCAAATACAATCATAAGACAAAGTGTTTTCAATTTTGATTTTTGACTCAAAGAAGGTTTAAGTTGATAACAGACAAGCACATCCTAATAGGCCAAAGGCCTAGGGTTTGTATACTTGGTATAACCCACCTTTTATACCCTGAATTGGTGATAAAACACCTTTCCTTCTCGAGAGCGGATAGCTTAGAAATTTGGTGGCATTGGCTCCCCTCCATGACTCATTAACATCTTTCGAGCACACCAATTTCAAATTCTTTGGGTGATGACCTCCCAAGAACTGCTATCTCTACTCAAGGGGATCAGTAGTGAGTATCTTCAGGCATGATACTGTACCCTGCACTATACCAAGCAATGGCCACAAATAGGTTGGTCTCTAAAACAAAAGGTATTTAGTATGAGCATTCTATTTGTGGGGCATGATCCATACGGTGAGAGTCCCCTTTCGAATCCATCTCATCGGAACCATACTCGTGATTCTTGGGTTTTCCCCAAGAACCCACTTTTATATACCAGCTGGAAGTCCCTTAGGTTCAGGGTGCTACCGGTCTGAGTCATCCTGGGGTGAGTACATTTTCCCACCAGAACAGGCCCAAGTTTTAGAGTTGGTAACTATTTCTCTTACACCCAGGATCGCACAAATGCATAAGGGGAGAGGATACTTCGATGTACCAAGTCATGAGGGTAACCAAACTTGTGCTTTCACACCAAACACAGTAGACACTTGTTAATTTTAAACCAAACAAAATATTTGTTATGCTACCAAACAATCTGTTTCAAAATTAACTAGGGTCTTCGACAAGCGTCCTGCAGAAAAACTCGTTAGTAATTTTCAATATCGTCTTCGTCAATCATCTTGCAAAAGCTTATTAACTCCAAATGGCCACATGCTAAAAATTAGATATTAGTAACACACAAATAAATTGAAAATTTTAGATTCCTGTAAACAGAAATAAAATTTTACCAGTCAATTGCGTCGTTGTGTTACCAGTCAGATGCGTCGATATTTTCTTCAATTGCGGCTATGTATTCACTAGTCAATTGCAGTTTAGGAATTGTCAAATGTGTCATTTCTGGTGTTATATGTGGTTCAGGAATTCAATTGCGTTGCTTCGTCAAACTGATGCATCGTTCTGTATGAAAAATCTACAAAATCAAAAATAAAAGATCTACGGATTCACAAAGATGGTGTCTTCATGTTGGGTTCACCAAATGTAACGCCAAGAAAGTGCACAAGAAATAGATTAGAAGCAAACATGCAATACTAAATCTAATATGCAAATCTAATGTTAAGCAACAAAGAACAAAGGAAAGTAAAACGTAAACAAACTAAAACAGTCTCACCAATTTCAAACGTATTTCCATGATTCATCTCGATTGCCCTTCTCCATTTTGCTTGTGTAGTATAATTGCCCTCATATTTTTAGTAATTCGTGCAAGTATAGCCTATGATAATGATTAGCAAAATATCAAAGATTTAAGACAAGTGCTCGCAAGATTCAAAAAGAGATTTCAATTTCGAGAGAGATTGGAATGAAGAATGACAAATCAATTTATAGAAAATTGATTATTCGAACGACAAGCCAAGATCGAAAGATCAACGGACGGTTGAGATTGACTGATTAGTCATGCATTCTAATAACTGTCAGTAGTTGCATGAGTGATACAAACTAGAAATAGGATTAAAGATTAAATAAATGATTTAATCTTTAGTTTGGTATTCGAAAACAGAAAAAATATCTTTGCATGACAAAGATAAAGATTGATTAAAGCAACTCATGTTTGAATGCACACATAAGGTTTAATTAATTAAATAGGAATATTTAATTAATCCACATGTACACGCAAATGAGTTAGAACTGGACAATTGAATGATATGACGAAGAGATTACTCGAGAAAGCCACTCAGACATCAAATCAAGAGTTAAATGAGCGATTAAAATAGATGTCGAGTCGAGTAAAAGTGAATACTTAGATAACTCATACAATTATCTAAAATATAGAGGAATGCGTTAAAATAGAATTTTTGAATTAAATAATTCATTTAATTGAAGATTCGATATTTGAAGAATAATTAAATAAATAAGATTTATTTAATTAAGTGATGAAGGGATTTAAATGAATAATTAAATAAATAAAGAATTTATTTAATTATAGTTGAAGTATGATAAAGAGTAAATTAAATAAGAATTTATTTAATTTAACAAGAAGAATAAGGTTAATTAGTAACATAATTAAATAAAAAGCGTTTATTTAATTAATCAGATAGAATAAAGAAAATGTGAATTAATTAAATAATTATGATTATTTAATTAATAGAAGAAATGAAGACTATAAAGAATAATTAAATAATTGACATTATTTAATCATGATCATGAAGAATACGAATTATGAAGAATATTGAAGTCACAGGCCTAAAATCAGATTTCGGTGTCTACAGAAGGAATAAATGTTAAAAAGATACTTGTTCTAGAATTCCAAACCTTTGATTATGTGTTTCACATGCACTCTATTTCATTGAGTTCTTATTTGAATAGGTCTATCTTTCCTTTTTCAGTTTGATGAATAAGTCAATTAATTTCACATTCTCATATCTAGGAGTGGGATTTATGATTGCAGTTAGTTAGTTAGCAGTTCAAATAAGACTCTCCCCATTTTGTATAAAGTCATGGGATGAGTTCATAGTTCAGTTAGTTGATTGTTACAAGCTATTAGCAGTTAATAGTTTGTCCCATTTTCTAGTTATCCAAAAACATGTTAAAATGATATTATGGAATAAAATCTTCAAGGATTCTATTTAAATATCTGGTGATATGCAATGAATGGAGTTGTATGTTGCATGGGTGCATAAGAATCTGAGTTATATTTGGCTTTAAGTTAAGTGAGACAGTCCTCTGAGCTGGACACTCAGGTACTATTCTTCACTTCATCTATTTATTTTTTTATTTATGCATTTCCATTAATTTTATTTTCATTATTTTACACGTGCTTTGCAAAGTAGAATAGTTTATGGTTAGTTATAGTAGTTGTTGTTCATGAACAGAGGCGTAATTGATAAATCATAGTACTCTAAAGATTAGGATTGGCTATTTTGTCATTTTAAATAGTTTTAGATTAATTATGTACTTTTACATCATTAGCAGTCACCTACAACTTATGTTGCAGGTACCCGTGGCCATTAGGTTCTGCAACTACTTTTGTTGTTTTTAAAATTTTGTAAGTTCTCAATAAGGTAGAATAGTATGAATAAGTTTGCATAGAGTAATTTAGGTGAACACAAGCCTGTGAAGGCACATATAGTGCAGTACCATCATAATTCTACGCACCTTGGTTGATGATTTAATGTAGGCTTGCAATGTCAAGTGGACTGTTTAGCTTGGCACATCCTTGAATTGTGTAGAATTTACCAAGTTCATAACACATTAGTTTGCCTCTACATTTTTTGCGCCATTGTCGGGGATGTTGCTATCTTCATAGGCCTAGTTTTTTACAAGTTTTTCATAGTTAATTTTTGTTTTCTGCATTAGGACTTGTAGATTTTATCTTCAAAAAAACTTGGATTTATACTAACATTGTGCAAGCTATTGCAATACAAAGTCAAAACTACTATATGCGGAGGTAGAGAGATAACCAAGGAATATTCCCCCCTTCAAACACTCAAGACAAAGAAGATACTGGTGGTTTTGTTGAGTATACTATAGAGATTGTTGAAAGAGTGGGCACTGCCTTTCTATCTTCATCATCATCTTCCACCAATACTGAAGGGACCTTCCAAACAATGACAGATGTAGCAATAGATGATCCCCTAGAGCATGGTACCTTTGAGTTCCCCATTACTAACCAAGCTAGAGCTACTGTGCAGAAGAAAATTCCACCATCAACATTACAAGTATTTTATGGCTTGGTAACTAAGGACCCAGATACCTTCCTCTTTGAGTTTGATGTTTTGTGCAAAAGTTATGATTATACTTTTGATGCCCACCGACTCAAGCTCTTCCTAGCTACTCTTAAAGATGCTACCCTTAGATAGTTTATGGGGCTTGGCAAGGATGTTGTTCCAAATTGGGACACCATGAAGACAAAGTTCTTGGAAAAATACAAGGACTATTGCAGAGGATTAGATTAGAGAAGAGATGACATTTTCTCAATGTCTCAAAAAGAGGATGAGCCATTAGAAGATTATGTGGAAAGATTTCAGTTTGCTTTGAATAAAAACCCACAACATAAACTATTAGAGGAATCCCTTAAATTGGTATTTTTAAAGGGAATTAACGAAGAATGTATGGATACCCTCAACCTTATTGGGGGAGGATACATCTCTATAGGTCCATTTAAAGACATTTGTAAAGATCACCTGAATTATTCTAGGACCCTTTCCAGAAAGCCAAGAGGGGAGAGGACATCCATCACAAGTCCTCTAATGGGGTTTCGAAAGTAGAAATAAGTAATTTATTGTCCAAAATGAAGGGGGATATAATCAGTCATTTAGCAACATAGTTGGACACCCTCCACATGAAGAAGAAGCAGGAGGAAGTAGAAGCTATGCTAACTGAGTACTGCCCTAACTATAGGAAAAGAAAATCAAATTGTAAGTGCAAATGAGTGGGAAATATCTAGTAAGAAAGGATTGAGAGACCAAATTTCCAGTCAATTGAAGGAGAGGATGGACAAATATTTTACATAGCACAAAGGAGGCCATGGAAGCAAAGAAAAGGTATGCCACTAGACCCCCTTAGTTTTAATCTATCTTTCCCTTTGAGCAATCAAATTTTTTTTGCTTGGAACTCTCAGCCCTAACAAAAAAATCAGAACTAGTGGTAGAATCCTCAACAATGGCCGCAAGCCCAACCAAATTGGAACCAATAGGAAAACCCATGGCCACATCAAATTTTTTAGGGTTATAATTACAATTCACAATGGATAACCCAACAAAATTAGTGGCAACCTTAGTGGCAGAAAGGCCAACAATGGTAGCAACAAAATATGAGTTACCAACAACCTATGCTACCTCCTCCTCCACCTCAGCAGCAAGCTGTAATGACTCCATCAAATCCTCAATCTTATCCACCTAAACCATCACAAATACCTACCCAACCTACACCTAACCCTAACACTAAGCCTATTCAATAGACTTATACTAACAAAGCTATCCAATACCCCACTTATGGAGTAGAGGTGAGTGATCTTCATCTCATATCAGGGAAGCAGCTTGTAGGACCTTCATCTCCAAAAATTATAGAATTAGATGATGAAGAACCCAAAAAAGAAGCCTCAGATAACCCACCTATAGAATCTGAGTCCATTCAAGGGCTCCAGACTATATCACATCTGAATACTACATTCCTTGAACATTTGTCTATCCAGTAGCAATGGACACAGGTTGAAACTAACCTTCTAAGCTAGTTAAAAGATATCATCATTAAAACACCCTTAATCCAAGTTATCAAATATATTCCCATCTATACTAAGACTGTTATGGATCTCTGCATTAAAAATCCAGGAAGGAAAAGAAAAGATCCACAAAAAATCCATGTTTTGGGTAACCTTGCTGATATAATATTGGGAAATATAACTATTCCCAAATATATAGATCCTAGTAGTCCAATAGTGGATGTTAAAATCAATGGGACTCTTATTAAGAATACTTTGATAGACCTAGATGCTATAATTAATACAATGACCAAGGAGACTATGTAGCTACTACAATTAGCGAACCTTAGGCCTACTCAAACAGTTTTATAATTAGTTGATAGGTATACAATTAAGCTTGAAGGATTTATTGAGGACTTAGTCATTGCATTAGATTCTTGGGATTACCTTGTTGATTTTATAGAACTTCAGCCCAAAATTAATCTTGATAGTTATCCACTAATCTTGGGTCAACCTTGATTATCCACAACTTATGCATTCATAGGTTGTAGGTGAGGAAATATGATCATAGCCAATGAAACTGTAACCAATAACCTAGTACTTTATTCACTAGCTTAGCCACATCAAGACCTTGAGCAAACCATTTTGCCACACCTAGATGATGAGGACAACTACTGATTATAGAAATTAATGACCATTGAATGTATCCCATATTATATATTCAAGATTGTGATAAGTTGATAGCTCATATCATAAAAAATGACTATGGAAGGCACCCACAACAACATGATTATATATCTTGCTTGCAAGATCCCTTGGAAAGCATAATACCTACTAGTTCCTCACAAGAGATATCCCAAATAATCCATACCTTGTTACCCTAGAAATGCTTTCCAATAATACCTAGCCTTGATCTATCCTCTGTACAAGAAATTTCTATACAATTAGAGATTGTGGACAATGATTTTGGCACCAAAATGCTTTCTTGCACTTCTAGGGTTTTTCACCTAAAAGGAGAGATAAATGGGCCAAAATGCTAATGTCTACACTCAATGTTAATGTAAATGAGATGTATTAAGTATAATTATGATGTACTAATGCACTAATTTGAAAATGAAATGATCTAATGATGCAAAACCCAAGAAATGTAACTTGTTTGAAAACACAATGTGATATGTAGAAAATGCGTAAAATGCAAGTAAATGATGAAATAACCAAACAGAATCAAAGAAGTGCACTTGGAATCTGAAACTTGATGCTGAGAGATTCTAGAATCCTAAAAATTTGACTAAAAATGTTGACTGGGGCACTTACACCAGGCTGGGCGACTTAGTCCCAATTTTGGGAAAACTTGTTGGAACAAGAATCTACCAAATGGGTGTCCAAAAATGTAAAAATCACTTTTCAAGCCTGGAAGCAAGACTATTTCGCCAATAGTGGTGACTTAGTGCACCTATAGATTTCAGGAATTTTGGGACAGAATCTTGTAGCCTCAGGTTTGCACTTGCTTCTCTAATAGGTGTCTGCACTTGATTCTGCAGAAAACAGGGTAAAAAGTATCTCCAAGCTTCAATTAGGGTTGTGTTGACTTGAATAGCTTTGATGACTCCTTTACCACTTTTCAACATCAATTTATTTGACAAATATTCCTACAATGTCTGCAAACACACATGCAAAGAGGGGAAAAATGGTGAAGGGTTAGAGTATAGGGGTTTGCCTTGGTCAAACCCCACTTTGGTAATCATACCATTAAAATGAAATAAAATGGAAGGATAATGATAAATAAACAACATGCAATGTCATAAACTTACCAAACCCTTGATGCATAAATCTGAATATATGCCATGAAGTGCTCCAATGGATGACTTGATCATGCTTGATTGCTTGAATGCTTGAGAATGATTAAGTTAATTTATTGAGTGAATGCTTGAATGAATAGGTGAGTTAGGAGATTGTAGGAGTTGTAAAATGAGGATAAAAACCCTTATTTATACATGATTTCACTAAAAATTTCCCAAAAATAACAATCATAGGCCGATCTCAAGGGTTAGAGGACAAAATCCTGCTAGAAATTTAAAATAATTTTGAGTTTTGTGCCAAAAAGGACTAAGTTAACCCTATTGGTGACTTATTCCCACTTAAGAAAATTAAGTGGGTGTCGGGAATTAAATGTTTCCCAATGGGAATATCCTAAAAAACACACTTAAAAATAGTCGAAAAGTGTATTAAAGGGTCATTTAAACATAAGAAAGGGTTGAATTAGTGACGACAAGTCTAGAAAAGCGTGAAAGTGGGTTACAACACATTGAAATAAGACTTGGTAAGTGATAAAAAGGAGTTATTGTGATGAAAGGGTCCTAGAAAAGTGTGAAAGTGGGTTACAACACTTTACAACACCTTTACAAGACAACCTAGAAGTCTTAATGATTCACAAGGGTTAACGACCTAATGTGAATGTGTTAACCACATTACAACATTAAATCTAGGCAAAATCAAGCCAAAGTCCACTAGAAAGACTTAAGTGGGCATAAAAATGTCAACTATACATTTTTTGGTGACACATTAAGCCCCCACTTTAGTGAGAGGATGAACCTACTTCAAACTCTTGCTAAAGTAGCCCAACATGCACATTGAGAGGGATCCAAATGCACATACGTTGGTAAGATGATACAACAATAATCAAGAGGGATGATCAAGCCCTCAGGATCAAGATCTCATGGAAAACGAAACATAAGCGCAAAGGAACACACACATGATGATGATGAAAATGAATGAAAGCTTCGATCATTTGTCCATCTCATTGTGGATTAGATCTAGGCTATTTGTTTGGAAAGGGAAATGTATACTCACTCTGGGGAAATGAAACTTATGACTATTTTTTGAGTGAGAAAGCCCAAGTACACTCACTCTGGGGCCACAAAAATTCTGGTTGTCTGCAAGGTGAGAAGGCCTAAAAGGTGAGAAACATACGCTTGGTTGGTATGCACTCACACAAGCAAGTGGCTATGGGGAAAGTCATGTCATGGAATGGGATTGTTGCTCAACCATATCAAAGTTATACCTTTTAATAACTTTAATAAGGCACCACAAAGGACAATGTCATTTTGTGCTTCATGAGACAAGAAAAGCTTTGTATGCTTAGAAATCATGAACAAATGCAAAGGTACCACAGGAATGCAAGATGTGTTATGCAAGGTGGCCATGTAAATGGAAAATGAAACATGCAAAATATATTCAAATGAGTCTTGTCAAGATCATGCAAGGTCTATAACTTAGGGAACATTATGTCTAATGTCTCCAAGAGAGGACCAATTAAAGGATACAATATTCTCAACTTAGGGGATGCAGTGTGTTGCATCAGGACACTAAGAGGAATGTAATATGCTAAGATAGATCACGCTTATGAAGGAAATCATACCCAATGTCATCCACAAAGTGACAAACACATCATATGAAGTAACAAGGCTGCACTAAGAAGCAAGAAAAAAAAGAAAAATGCAAATGAATAATTCCAATGTATGCCCCCAGTTTAAAGGAATTTCTACACACAAAAAGAAAATAAAAGAAAAATATAAAAGACTAGCAAGGAAAATTCAAGTCAACCATCTAACAAGTCCTCCACCTCCCAATCACGTTCAGTGTATTGTGAGGGCGGTTGACTGTACAATGGAGGAATTGCAAGTGATGAACTAGGAGAAGTGTCAGGTTCTTCACTTGGTATGAGAGATTTATCATTTAAGTTCATGGAGGATGAAAATAAAGAATTTATATCATTATGCACATCTTCATCTATTTTAGAGATCTCCTCATCATCATCATCATCATCATCAAGGTTAATCACAATGGGAGGATGGAGGGTAATTTCTAATGA
This sequence comes from Sequoia sempervirens, assembly GCA_007258455.2. Classification (NCBI taxonomy): domain Eukaryota; kingdom Viridiplantae; phylum Streptophyta; class Pinopsida; order Cupressales; family Cupressaceae; genus Sequoia; species Sequoia sempervirens. The sequence continues at coordinate 126,260,498 of VDFB02000003.1, read as the reverse complement.
AGGATGTATCAAGAGTTTTGGTTGTGGTATCAGATCATTTTCTTGTGATGGTTGTAACATACTCTCTTGTGGCGGGTCAAGAGGAGGAGGGTGGTCAGATATTGCTTCTGTCAAAGGTGAAGGTTAATTTTCCTTTTTGTTTTCAATTTTCATTTCATGAGCAAGGAGGCGACAATGATTCCTACACTCCCTAGCATCGTGGTTTTGTTTATTTCTATTTTGAAGTTGTTGAGGTGTAAGAGCAGGTTGAGCCACCATAGGATCCTTTACTTCCTAAGGGGGAAGAATGGAAGGAACCAAAGGAGATGGTCCAATCACTTTCTCTTTTGCTTTATATACTTGTTTTATGTGAGGAAAGACGGGGTTTGCTTCATTATCTCATGGACGTTTGGATGAGGAAGGTGAATTGTTCATGTTTTTTTGTTCCAAAGTTGGTGGCTCAGGTTCAGGTTGTAGCATTGTTTCATCAAGGATTGGGATAGCAGAAATGGATGGGGATTGGTTATGGAGGAACAAGTTGATAATTTTCTTTTCTTTAAACTTTTGATAGGCAATGAAAAATAAATCTTTGTGAGGTGTGATGGGCTCCATGGGCTCTGGCCAAAAGGCTTCTAAGGAGAAATTTCCTTTAGAAGACAAAGGGTGAAAGCCACTATGGTGGATAGTGAATATGTCACTATCATGCAAAAACTTTAAACATTTGTGTATGATTGAAGGAACAACTTTCATTGAGCAAAGCCATGGATAACATAGCCGTAGACAAAAGTGATCTGATTGTGGAATGATGGAGAATGTAACATCCACTATCTTAGGTCCTATTTGTAATGGAAGAACAATCAATCCAATCATAGGGCATGCAAAACCATTATGTGTTTTTATCCATGCTCTTGTTTGGTCATAATTATCTTGATAAAGTTCATGTAATACTAAAAATTCCTCTGTGATCATATTCTCTCCACAGGTAGAATCTATGAGTATCCCATTAATGGGCTTACCATAAATACATCCAGCTATGTAGAGAGGACCATGAGGAAGATTTGGAAGAATATCTTTAGAAGTGAAAGTAATATGAATATTTTTATTAGGTTGGCCCTTACAATGGATAACATATATCGCTCCTACCATTTCATCCATAGGATTAATAGAGGGTGTATCGGGATGTTCAGTCTCTTTATGAACAATCGTCACATCATTGGTTTGAGTTTCACTGGCTTTGATGAATGACACATTATGTTTAGGCATGGGATTGGTAAAAATTTGTAAATTTTGATTGGGTGGGGAAATAGATGTATTGCCTTTTGTATTAGTATTTGAAATAGATAGACGGCTAAAATCAATGAGGTATTGCAAGATGTGTTTAAGATGCTTACATTGTTTTGTGTCATGTCCATTTTGTCTATAATAATGGCAATATGCGTTAGGTTGAAAGGTTGGAGGCAAAGGTTTAGTTGTATCTAATAGTTTAATAGGAGGTAGGGAAATCATTTGTTGCTGCATGAGCTGGGTCATGGTGTTATGAAGAGTGTCTAGTAATGGTGTAAACTATCATTTTGGATCTCCATAATTGTAAGGTATCGCGGCTTTAACAACTGCTACTTGGTTGTTGATGGGTTGATGGGTTTGTTGAGGAGGAGGATTGAATTTTAAAAACACTTTGTTTGGTTTGTGAAATGGTTGTGAATTGTTTGAAGTGCTAGGTTCATATTTCTTAGTTTGGTTGGAAGTGGAATTTGCATCATGACTACTAACTGAATTGTGATAATCACAAAGGGTTGTGCATAAGTGCATGAAAGAAGGAAACTTCATCATGGTTAGTTTATCTTTAATTTGAGTTTGCAAGTTTTCGATAAACATCTTTTGGAGATGTGAATCAAGAATTTTGGCATCTACTTGAGCGTACAATGACTAATAGCATGAAATGAAATCGGTTACTTTTTCATCCACATTTTGTTTACATCTCATTAAATCAACCATTGTCTTTTTTGGAGTCATATGAACTTGGAAATGACTTATAAAGGCATAAAAAAGTTCATTAAATGATCAAATTGAATGATTAGGTAAGTTTGAAAACCACTCCAAGGTAGTTTCCTTTAAAGTCCTAGGAAATAGTTTAGCTAATAGTTTATCATCAAGGACAAAATCATTGCATAAGGTTGTATAGGCATTGACATGATTAGTAGGATCTCCTTTACCTTTGTACTTCCCAAACCTAGGCATCTCAATTCCTTGTGGCATTGGTGTTCTTAAAATTTCAAAAGCTAATGGACTACTATGGACATAGTATGTGGGTGGTGCGGTTTGGTTTTGGTTTATGGTAGATATTTATTATTGCATGGAAGAAATAGTTTGAAAGAGTTGTTTTCTAAGAGGGTCAGTGTGTTGATGGTATTTTCTGCACAGTGACAACTCAGACAGAATATGATATTCTATCTCTCTTGAAAGGTAAATCTCTATTAGCAAGCCTCAAGAGATAACCCCAAGGTCTCTAATGTCAGGTCTTGACAATGCATAAACAACTCAATGATAAATGTGAAAATGTTGGTAATCACAAAGGGACCTTACTACAAGCAAACACTGAATCCTTTAGTTTATCAGATTGAGTGATATGATGATACTTCAACCCTAAATCTAACTTGAATGATAAAGAAATAACAAAATAGATAAGGTTTCAGGAGACTTCTAAATTTAACACTAACTCTAAGACTAACAATGCAAATGGTTAACACTTGAAATGGACCAATCCCTCAAAAACTAATTCCTACTTGACCCAGATGAATCTGTAATCTTACAGAAATAGCGCAATCTTCTAAGGAATTAAAGATTTTTAGATCATGAACATTCATCCAAAACAACCCTATTGCAATTGAAATGAATAAACCTTCACAGTTGAACTAGGCACAATGAATATTAAGGTCCAGGCTAACTTTGCAAGGAAACTAACAATCAGCTAGCTGCAAAAGTATGGACCAAGAATTGTTGTGAACACTTCAAGCATCAAACCATAAACACCATTGAATCATATCTAATTCTAAAATCTAACATATATCAAATAACCTTGGGAAATTTCAAAAGATGGAACAATAAGAACCATGCAAGATAAGTCAACACAAAGAGATCACCAGAAATCACAATGTCTTCAATTGTATTGAATCATCTAATGACAACAACAATTCCAATGTTTTGTGTTACAACACTTGCTCAAAATGAATTAACTTCTAACTCTAACTCTTGCTATATTGCTTCTAAGTCTAAATCTTCTACTCTAGTCCCTTTTTAAAATGAGAAGGCATTGGCCTTTTATGAATTTTACATTTTTGAATCAATGGCCATGATTAGGTCAAATCAAGGGCTCACATTGCAATTCCAGAAGCATCTGACAATTACATTAGGGTTTTGGCATCCAAATACATCATCATCCAATGAAATCAAATTAGCTACAAATTTGGAACAATGAGAAAATAAGACTCTGCCACCTTGACATCAACAAAAATCTTGATTGGATGAAAGAAACAGATCCACATGTGATCTTGAATCTCGAGAAAGCTGGGCACAAACTCTTATGCAAGTGCTCCTCAAAATAGTTTGAAAACTCCTCCCTTTACATGCTTCCACATTTGTGGCACGAGAACAATTTGAAATCCCTTCCTTGCACATTTTCTTATGCAAGAATACCTTCTCATCCCCCTTTATCCTGCACAATAAATTAAGACATATTACCCATCAAGTTTGAATACAAGGATTAAATGTTCACCATTATAAACATTATTACTTAGGACATTAATCCTTCAAAATCTCTCCATTTAAAACTTTGGATGTTAGTCAATCAAATTCCAATTTTTAAAGGTTTTATGCCTTGTCATGTGTGCATTTGCAAATAATGAGATTAATAAGAGATCTCGATAAACTCCTTATAAAAGAACTCGACACAGGAAATCAACCCCTCTGCAACTAGATAATTAATATTGCAATCATGTGTTGGCATCAAATACCATCCTCAGGAGACCAAATATGCTAGCAATCACCTACTATAATCGATCGGAAAACCACAATAGCCCACCATCCTCATGATTTTCTCTATGTGTTGTTTCCACATTCCTTTTCAAGAATCCCCCCACTTGTAACTTGTGCTCTCTTTTTTTGTAGATGCCCGAGTCACTTGCAGTGCTAAAATAAGAGCCCGATGCCATGAAACATTGTATATGTTCCATGTATGGCTTACATTGCTTTGAGTTCATCATTCTAGTTGGACTGCATGCTTATTCTATCACCCATTCTCCATATAAATCCTATCTTTCTCACTACTACTGATGCTTGCAGAAAACAAGGGGAGGGGAATCAATGTAAATTTTGATATAATGCCCATCAAATACATTGATCTTTTAAAGAACTTGCAGAGTTTATCTTCCCATTGTTTCGTTTGATTTCATACTCTACCAGAGAATTATGATGCCTGAGTCTCCACTGTTGATACCATCTTTGAAAAATTTGATATTCTTTATTCGCAATCAGCAAAGGAAACTCCATCGCCCCAACATTTTCATGAATCGAGCTCACTATCATATTTCACTACCGCCAACTATTGCAATGTTCTAGCCGACTCACTACCTATGATCCTAAATTGTGTCACAAGAGACTAAGTCCTTTGTATTGAAGATGGTGAACCCTAAACCGGTTATCTTGTTCATTGATCGCAATGAGTTCGTCTTCCGTCTACTTGCCTATTCAAATTTTATGCACAAACACTAGATACCTTTCATTTTTCATCTCCGTTAGGATTGCAATATATAATCTTCTCATTATCAATGGATCAGACATGATCTCCATCCCTATGTATTTGAATTCCTGAAGAGACTGGGCTTTATTATGAATTCGCGCTAATGTTAAATAATTTTGAAGATCATGAAGCTTTGACCATTCATTGAAAATCTATTTCATCATTTTATCATCTTCACGGATTTAAGTCTATCATGGATTTGGGAGTTTCGAGAAACAATAGCCTTTGTGGATTTCAACAATCCAGAGAATCCCAGGACCTCGAGAATTTTCATAGTTCGGGGAATTTCGTCATGATAGGATTTTTTTGAACTTCTATTCCCTCACAAAAATCCTTTGTTAACGAATTTTTTCTGTACTTCTCAACATTTCACAGATTCCAAAAGTGGCCAAATTTCTCAGAATATTGCTATCACCACCATGATCGCTACATGCATTCACAGATCGAAAGAAATATTTGATGGCTAGAAACATTCACACTCGGCCCTTCTCCATTCAAATGCCCCAAGCACATGGTCGATGATGACGTATAGGTCTTGTTGTTCGACACCCTCAAATGGTGACTCCTGCTTATCACATATCCTCACCCTGTTACACAAATCTTCAATCCATCTCTGCCATTCCTGCAAACTCAACCTCCAACCATGATGCAGTTCCTTAGTGTCCTAGAGATTTGTGGTTCTCAGGAATTTATGACCTTTGGGGAATTAGACCTCTCGGGGAATTTTGTCATGGTAGGATTTTTCTGAACTCTGTTCTTTTTACTACAATGAGTCTGCTACTAACTTGCAAGGATTCGTGACCTCAAAAATTCAATCATTCAGTATCTCATATATTTCTCCCTTTTAATGGATTCCATGATATTGATTGTTGTTAAATTGGCCTCATCACAAGTTCCCAGGTCCTCCCAACTTCCTTCGCCCATGCACTCTAGGCTCCATGTGTCATAAGTCAATCCTCCATATTTTCTATGCGCGGTGTTTCTTTGTCTATCTTGATTTTTCACTAACTTGTGATCTCACCATGATCTTCTTCCTTCACATTATTTCTATGTGATCTAGTCATTGTAAATATTCATGTTGTCCTCGAGCAAAGGCCTCTCCATCAATATAATCCTCGTTCTATGATCCCACTCCACTTTGAACTTATATCGGCATATAAATATATCCTGCAAATTCTTCCCTATCCTCGTATTAATCTTATTTCAACTGGAAAAAATGCACTTCCTTCCTTTATCTTCGAGCTGGGAAGATTGATGAGCTATACTCTAATCCAATTCTAATCAAGATACAAGTAATCATTCATGCGGAAGCAATGTGCAATGTAATGCAAGAGATTAGGATGGAAATAACTGATGAAGCATTACATTATATAACTCAGAGTTTGCAGTGAGGTGCATTGAATCAAATTCATCCAGAGGAAAGACAATCTGGAGGTCAAAGAAGTGAAAAGTAGATGCATGTGTATCCATATATAAATCAGCTTTCTCTCACAGTCATGCAAAACCAAGGTTGTCATAGTGACTGAAAATTCCATTTGCTAAGATAGCATTAACACCATTAGGGAAATAAATTAATCTCAAGAACCTTAGAATTTGCATGATTAATCAAATTAAGCAAACAAATTTTGGATAGACTTCGGTAATCCGAGGAGGTAAAGGAATTTCAGAAAAAATCCGATGGACGTGGAATTCCGTGAAGGACTAAAATCTTCGAAGTGTAGTGTATAGTCCTCCTTGTCGGGTTTTAAGAAAACCAGGGAATTCTGCTCATGGAGGAAATTCCCAAAAATAGTCAAAAACCTAAACTTTGTATGGAAATGTAGGATATTCAATAAGAACTTCAAGGGATCATTCGCATGAGCAGAATAAACATTCAAGCACATCTGAAAGCGACCAAGTTCAACAATCAAAGGACCAAAAGGCATAAAAAACCAGATTCAAGAGGGTCCTTGCTTTCAGCGGGGTGTGTGTGTGTGAAAACTACACAACACGGTGTAAGTGGTATGAGGTGGAAGAGAGAATGGTGATGGAGTATAGGTAATGTTGGGAAAAGTGAATGGGACACTAAGAGGGGTGAAGGTGGTGGAGGATGGAACATTCGATGCCACAAAAAGAACTAGGAATGCTAGTTGGAATAGCGAAAAGAGTCACATGATTAACCTATTGAATGGTTGTTGTAACTTGAGGAGTGGTATAGGTAGGTATGGATGCTATGGTTGAAGGAGAAATGTGAGGTCATCGGCTAACCATAGTGTTTGCTAGTTGAGATGTGTTAGAGGCATGTTTTTGGTATATCTTGACAATTTATTTCATAACATCTAAGCCCTCGTCACTTTCAAGCATTCAATGGATGTTGTCTATAGCAGGAATGGTAGTGGTGGAAATGTTTTCAAGACATAAGTTTTGTTGCAAATGTGCTAATTCCTCATGAATGTTAATTAATTTATCTTGTGGAATGGAATTAGTTTGTGTGTCAACATGCATTGTATGTGAAGGTAAAGGTGTACTAGTGGTAGTATCCATGCCTAATGTACCATTGTCCATGCTAGAAGTAGGAGCTCGAGACAACCCAAGATCCACAACGAATGTGTTATTGCGAGATGCCATGAGTCATGAACTTCTCACTAAAGTATTATCAATAGGGCACCAAACACTCATACAAATACCACAAGAGGAGGGGTGGATGTAAATGCAATGCAATATAGGACTAAGAAAATGAAAATAATAGAAATTTTGTAAACCGAAATAGAAATGCAATACCAAACAATAGAAGTACAAAAAATACCCAAAAATTACCATAAAATTTAGTGCAAAATGAGCCAGAGGACTAAGTCACCTAGTGTGGCGATTTAGTCCCATTGATGATTTTTTTTTAGATTTTTTAGAAATTTTGAATGCAATTTTATGTCTTTTGGATGCAAAAATGCAGCTACAGTATTAAATGCAGAATGTTTCTTGTTTTTCAATGTAAAAATGATGCAAAAATGCAAGCTATTTGAGCTTTTCACTAATGCAATTTTGAAAACCCTAGGATGTAGTTTAAATAATGCAATATCTAATGTAATGTAAATGAAACCTAGGATGCATTTAAAATCAAAAGTAAATATGTTCAAAATTCAGGTTCACCAAAATGTGGACAATGATTTTGGCACTCAAATGCTTTCTTGCACTTCTAGGGTTTTTCACCTAAAAGGAGAGAGAAATGGGCCAAAATGCTAATGTCTACACTCAACATTAATGTAAATGAGACGTATTATGTATAATTATGATGTAATAATCCACTAATCTGAAAATGAAATCATCTAATGATGCAAAACCTAAGAAATGCAACTTGTTTGAAAATACAATGTGATATGCAAAAAAAGCCTAAAAAGGCAAGTAAATGATGAAATAACTAAACAGAATTGGAGAGGTGCACCTAGAATCTAAAACTTGGTGCTAGGAGATTCTGGAATCTTGAAAATTTGACTGGGACACTTACACTAGCCTGGGCGACTTAGTCCCAGTTTTTGGAAAACTTGTTGGAACATGAATCTGGCAAATGGGTGTTCAAAAATGTAAAAATCACTTTTCAGGCCCGGAAGTAGGACTAATCCACCAGTAGTGATGACTTAGTCCACCTTTAGATTTCAGGAATTTGGGACAAAATCTTGTAGCCTCAAGTCTGCACTTTCTTCTTTGACAAGTGCCCACACTTGATTTTGCAGAAAACAAAGTAAAAAGTATCTCCAAGCTTCAATTAGGGTTGTGTTGACTTGAATAGCTTTGATGAATTCTTTACCACTTTTCAACACCAATTTCTTTGACAAATCTGCAAACACACATGCAAAGAGGGGGGAAATGGTGAAGGGTTAGAGTATAGGGGTTTGCCTTGGTCAAACCCCACTTTGGTAATCAAACCCAATAAAATAAAATGAAATGGAAGTAGAATGATAAATAAACAACATGCAATGTCATAAACTTACCAAACCCTAGATGCAAAAATTTGAAGATATGCCATGAAGTGCTCCAATGGATGACTTGATAATGCTTGGTTGCTTAAATGCTTGAGAATGATTAAGTTAATTGCTTGAGTGAATGCTTTAATGCATAGGTGAATTAGGAGATTGTAGGAGCTATAAAATGAGAAGAGAAAAACTCTTATTTATACACGATTTCACTAAAATTTCCTGAAAATAACACATTACAGGTCGACCTCAAGGGTTAGAGGATAAAATCCTGCTAGAAATTTAAAATAATTTTGAGTTTTGTGCTAAGAAAGACTAAGTCGCCCATATTGGTGACTTAGTCTCACTTAAGCAAAGTAAGCGGGTGTCGAGAATTAAAGGGCGTTAAATGTTGTCCAACAAGAATATCCTAAAAACACACTTAAAAATGGTTGAAAAGTGTATTAAAGGGTCATTTAAACATAAGAAAGGGTTGAATTAATGATGACAAGTCTAGAAAACCATGAAAGTGGGTTACAACACATTTAAATAAGACTTGGTAAGTGATAAAAAGGAGTTATTGTGATGAAAGGGTCCTTGAAAAGTGTGAAAGTGGGTTACAACACTTTACAACACTTTACAACACCTTTACAAGACAACCTAGAAGTCTTAATGATCCACAAGGGTTCAAGACCTAATGTGAATGTGTTAACCACATTACAACTTTAAATCTAGGCAAAATCAAGCCAAAGTCCACTAGAAAGACTTAAGTGAGCATAAAAATGTCAACTATACAGTTTTTGGCAATAGAGAGATCAAGCCTGGAAAGATGTTGAATGTTAATAATGCATTTACTAATGAACAAAAAAAAGCCTTGCACGTTGTGCTGTAGGAACATGCAACAACCTTTGCATGGGATTATAATTACATGAAAGGCATTGATCCTACCTTATTCATGCATAAAATTCACATCAATGATGGCTATAGACCCATAAGGCAGCCATAGAGACATGAATCTAGCTCCCAAAGAGATTGTGAAAGTCGAATTGCAAAAGCTTTTGAATGCAAGATTCATATACCCTATATCAGATAGTGAATGGGTTTCACCATTGGTCATAGTTCCCAAGAAGGGTGGTAAATGGAGAGTCTGTGTTGACTAAAGAGAACTAAATATTGCCACAAGGAAGGATCACTTCCCATTTCCATTCATTGACCAAGTTATTGATTCTTTGGCAGGGAGCAAATATTTCTCATTTCTTGATGGTTTCAGTGGTTATAACCAAATTAAGATTACACCTAAAGATCAAGATAAAACCACATTTACCTATCCCTGGGGTATGTATGCATATTCTATTTTACCTTTTGGTTTGTGCAATGCTCCAGCCACATTTCAAAGAGAAATGCTTAGTATTTTTTTTATTTTGCACATGATAAGATGGAGATTTACATGGATGATTTCACCACATATGGTGAAAAATTTGATGAGGCTTTTCAAAATTTAGAAAGAGTCTTGAAAAGATGCATTGAAACCAATTTATCATTGAGCAATGAGAAATGTTTTATGATGATGACAAAAGGAATTGTCTTGGGACATTTTATTTCTAGTGTAGGGATACAACTTGACCCCAAGAAGATTGAGATTATATCTACACTACTTGTTCCCTAGAAACAAAAGGATGTGAGAAGTTTTCTTGGACATGTAGGTTATTATAGGAGATTCATTTAAGATTATAAAAAAATAGCCACCCCTTTGTTTACTTTGTTGACAAAGGATATTGAGTTTGAGTGGACTCCAGACTATCAACATTCCTTTGAGAAGTTAAAAGCAACTTTAACTAATACACCAGTTTTAAGAGGTCCAAATTGGACATTGCCATTTCCTATTCACACTGATGCTTTAGAATTTCCTATTGGAGCAGTCCTAGGACAAAAAGAGGGGAATAAGGAGTATGCCATATACTATATCAACAAAAACCTACAAGGAGCAGAATTAAAGTACACCATGACTGAGAAAGAAATGCTTGTTGTTGTCTATGCCATTAACAAGTTGACACTACATTACTGGCTATCAAGTATTCATACACACAAAACATACAACAATTAGATACTTGGTGAATAAGCCAGTAGTAGGTGAAATACTTGTGAGGTGGTTGTTGTTACTACAAGAATTTGGCATAACCATAGTTGATAAAATAGGAAAAGCTAATGTGGTTGTTGATTTTCTATCTAGATTTCCCACAACATCTGAATGAGTGGTAGATGATTATTTTCCTGATGAGTATTTATTTGGTCTAAGTATACATAATCCATGGTATGTTGATATAGCTAACTACATAGTAATAGGGCAGATTCCAGCTTACTTCTCTCCTAGGGAAAAAAGATAGTTCACAAATGCTTCCCTTATTCTTAGATTTCTAGATTTTTATTCTACACTGGCCTAGATAACATTATGAGAAGATGTATTAGGGAGGATGAAGTGTTTGATATATTGAAATCGTACCATGATGAACCTTGTAGTGGATATTTTTTAGCCAAAAGGATAGATTTTAAAATCTTAACAAGATATTACTAGATGTATAAGAGTGAATTTTCACCCCTTATGCAAATTCCCCTTTTTTCCTTTTTCCACCTTATAAAACCAAGTTCAAAGGCTTAAGTACACCTAAGCTTGCTTCTTTCATTCCACTTGGTGCCTATTTTGAGTGGAAGTGGGGGAATTTCTTTCGAGGATGCCCATGTGGCGCGTAGACATTTGTGTAGCGTGCTTACGTCCCTGGCAGATTCTTATGACTAAACTTGCAGAGGCATTACACTTCTCATTGGTGGTCAAGTTTTAATTCTCTCATCGGTTGACCAACCCGAATATGGGAATTTTCTTCATCTCCTCTTCAAATTCTCTCCTTCAACAAGCATTTCATCTCCTAAGATTTCAATTCAATTCACTCACACTCTCTTGCATTCACTTCAAGCATTCTAGCAACACTATTACACTCCATTACAACAACAACTTCACTCCATCACTTCATTAGGGCAAGTTTGGGACCACAACATTGAAACAAAGGCTTGAGTACTCTCATTCTCTCCCCATCAGCCTTGAGTGCTTTTGGTGGAGGTGGTAAGCTTCCCATTCCTCTCCTCTATTACTTGGTAGAGTAAGCACATTTATTGTTTTGTAGTGCTTTAGTGTTCTTTACTACATTATTTTATTTATCTCACTTTCTTGGTTGTTCATATATGTGGAAAAACCTCAACGAGGGTCTGACTGAGGTAGGCCCCTATACATCCACCCAACATTTTCCTCCTCTTTGTGTGTAGGTGAATGTGTTTAAAGGAGCTAGCTGAAGAAACAAGTTTCTTTGTGAGATCCTTCTTGCCATCCTAACTCTTACATTTTTACTTTATCACATCAGAGATTATTTTGTTTACTTAATCATGTTATTTTGTCCCTTTAGTAATAATTATCTGGGTTGTTAGCTTGTTTTCTTAGGTTTGACCTTGTCTCCTTAGTTGTTTGGTCGTACAGATGCCTGCGCACTTGAGAGACGCTAATGCGTCATGTTGTCATCTGAATACTTTGCTTCCGTCCTCAGGAAAAGAGCTTCCTGAGGCGTATTGTTGAACCTAAAAACTAAAAATCCTAGCCCCATCTTGCATTTTGGGTTTGTAGGGTGATTGAAGGACTTTATAGTCATCATCATTCTCATCCTGCATTCCCCAACACCTTGTTAAGTTGAGGTAAGTTAGGGAAACCTTCTGCTCTTGGCCCTCCGTGACCTGGGGCCTTGAACATGGTTGGTCCCCCTTTCTTACATTTTTGGTGAACCTAACATGAACCAACATTTGTTCATTTGTTGGTGTTGAAAACTCTCTTGTGTACTCCATGACTGTTGTGTTCCTAAGTGTTGTGAAGGTTTATGAGCATCACAACCCAGTATGTAACTTTCGGGTATATCATTAGCAGAAGTGTACGACACCTCCCAATGGAAAGGATGAAGGTCACTCCTAGTTTCTCTATAGGCCTTTTCTCTGGTCCCACCGTTAGTGTGGTCATGTAGGAGTAGTTGTCAAGGGGTGAGATAGGGTTCTCTGATGAAACTGACCACGTCCCCACTCCTCCTACGTCCCCTACACCATCGTCAGTGGATGAGTATGAGATTGTTCAAATCCATTCAAAATATGTCTCCACCCTTAGAAAAGGGTTGGGTGCCTTAGGAAATCATTTGTAAAGGAACCCGAAGATGGCTAGGGCCGCTCGAGTCATTAGTGAACTAAAGTACATGATTGGAAAAGATCGAATAGGCTTGGAACTCCTGGCTAGTCTTACTAGTCTGATGGAAGCGTTTGCTTCTTCGAACACTCCTAGTGTTATGCAAGGAGCCACTTTTGAAGATTATGAGGGATAGTGAGGAGTATCGATGCCTCCCACGTCTATCTACATGGCTGACGCGGTCCCTTCCATCTCTAAAAAACTTTAAAACATCAAAGTAAATTTCGTCCCCTTGGGCTTTAGCTTCACCCCCTATCACCTCTAGTGGTGGAGGCTTTGGTAGTGGTGGTGGATTCGGTATCATAGGTGGTGTTGGTGGAGGCGGCTCTGGTGGAGGTCATGGTGGTGGCTTTGGAAGTGGAGGTGGCTCCAACGGAGGCCCTACTGGTGGTGGTGGCTTTGGTGGTGGTTTTGGCAGTGGTCACACCAGTGATCCTGGTGGTGGCTCTGGTGGTAGTTCTGGAGGAGGTTCCTCTGGCCCTCTATCTTCTAATGACCCTATTCTAAATACTCTTCTTCATAATATGGGTAAGATGCAGAGCCAGTTGGCGAGTCTCTCCCAAGCCTCTACCCTGCCTATTTTTCAACCCTTTTTTCTAGCACAACCCGTTGTCAATTGCAATTTTGAATACTCCCTTCCCGCAAGGAATGGAGATCCACAAATTTGAGAAATACGGTGGAAAAGGGGACCCACAAACACATTTTTCTACTTTTAATGCCTTGTGCACTGATTTCTTCCACCATGATGCATTAATGGTGAAGTTGTTTCCCCGATCACTCAAGGAAACAACCCTAGAATGGTATTGTTCCTTGTTTGACAATTATATTTTCTCGTTTGACCAACTTGTAAATCAATTCCTTAGACAGTTTCAAGCTAATATTGGACTAAAGATGACCTTCTCAGATCTCGTCTGATGTAAACAAGGAGATAATGAAAAGATTAATGATTTTATAGCGCACTATCGAGTGCTTCTTTCACAAATCTCATATCAACTGCCCGATTTTGACGTACAAAAGGTATTCATAGGGAACTTACAAAGGCCTTGGCAAGAGAATTTTTCCCTTATGAAGTACCCTTCTTTCACACATTTGTGTGCAACCTTACGAGAATACCAATAGACGGTTGTTTAGTTCGGGGGATCCTCCTCGTGCTCCCATTCTGAGGGAAAGTCCATCTTATCAATCTCATGGAAAGGTAAGGCCATTATGAATGTAGTAGCCACTGCTAATGGCAATGACCTTAGACATAATAGAAAGTTCATGAAGTTATCAAAATCTTATTCTTCCATCTTACAGAAGTTGTTGAAGGATAAGATCGTAACCTTGTTGAATCCTAAGCCTGTTAAGGAGCCTTACCCTAATTGGTATGATGTGAGAACTTATTGTCAGTACCATCGAGTTAATGGACATGATACCAAGTGTTGTATGCAACTGTGTCATGAGATATAGGACCACATTGAGGATGATACCATTCATCTCGATGGGAGTAAACAAAATGCTAACAAATTAGTGGTAAAAGCTAATAGTGAATTGCAGATATACATGAACCCATTTCCATCACATTCTGTGAACATGATTATCGATCCCACTGATTCTATTACTCAACTCGAGGCCTATGTTAACATGGTCACGATGACATCTACTACTCTGCCTGCACCCGATTCACTGGACATAACATTCACATCACAAGAGTTTCCCCTAAACAACAAGCCCTCTCCCCTCTACATTCCCACTTCCCTTAATGGTAACATTGTGACTAGGGTCTTGGTAGTCCCTGTGAGCTGTGTGAATGTCATCACAGAGGAAACATTGGTATTAAATTCATTACAAAGGGAAGAATATGAAGAAACAAAATCTACCATCTGTACTCACGATGGCATGTGTCTCAAACCTTATGGCTCAATAACCTTGTCTATCCTAGTTGGACCTAGAGCTGTTGACATGATTTTTGATGTTATCCTAGATTCAGATCTATTCAGGATGAAGCTAGGCATACCTTGGCTAGCTTCCATGAATGGAATTGCCTTCGTTGTTCATAAGTTCTTAAAATTTTCTCACGAAGGTGTCATGCATGTAGTGCATGGCACTAGATATTGTTGATCGTGTTTTCTACACAACAACTCAGACAGAATATAATATCCTATCTCTATCAGCAAGCCTCAAGAGATAACCCCAAGGTCTCTAATGTTAGGTCTTGACAATGCATAAACAACTTAGTGATAAATGTGAAAATGCTGGTAATCACAAGGGGCCTTACAAATGAACAATGTTGGAAGCGTACTTTCATCATATGCAACAATATGGTGATGCTTTTAATCCTAAAACTAACCCAGATTCAAAGATAATATCAAAAGAGAAAGGGTTGAAAGAGATTTTATTCTAAACTAACTCCTAAGATCAATCACAATAATGATGAATGTTGCAAATGGATAGATCTCCAATAAAACCAATCTCTGCTTGATCAAGGACAAGCCCACAACTCTGCAGAAATGGTGGAATCTTCTAAGGAAACTGAATATTTTCAAACTATGAATATTCATCCACATACCCAATAACTGGTGCAATGTAAACAAGCATCCACAGTTGAACTTAGCAAAAAATAAGGCCCAGACTAACTTTACATAGTAAATTGCTAAAATTATGGACCAAAGATCGATCAACATCATTAACATTTCAACATCATTGTAAAAGAACTGAAATCTAACATCTAACATTTGAGAATCAAGAACAAGAAACCATAAACTGTCAAAGTGTAACACAAATCTTTCCAAATCAAAAATTCAATTGCATTAACTTCTCCAACATTACATAACAATTTCCAGTCTCTTTCCTCTCCTACAGCTACTATCTTGCATAATCTAACTCCTAACTTAGCCAATTCTGACTTCTAATCAGCTCTTCTAACCTAGTCTCACCCCTTTACAAATGAGAAGGCACTGGCCTTTTATAGAAAATTACATTTTGATTCAATGGCCAAGATTTAATTCAATCCAGTGGCACCAATTACACCTCTAGAAGCATCCAATAGTTACATTTAATTTGGGAGCTTATGGTACATCATCATCCAATTGCATAAAAGCAGTTACATCATGGAACAATGAAAAAACAATATTATGCTAGCTTGTCAATAATGAAAATTTTGATTGGATGATGAAATCAACTTCACATGTCTTCTAGAAACTCCTTTCAGCTGTAGACAGTTTGGGCACGGATTCTCATGCAAGCCCCACTTTTAAAATTTGAATTGAACTCTTCCATATTTACCTTTTGGCACGAATCCATATGAAATTTCCCCTTTTAATATTTATTTAATCTTGAAAAATAGATATCATTATTAGTTCCCCTTTCATTTTCGGGAACATTTTAAAATTTCAATGAAAAAATTTCCATTTTTGGAAAAAAATGCATTTCGGGAAAAAATTCCATTTTGAAAAAAATCAATTTTTTCCATTTTTGGAAAATTTCGGATTTTTAAGGGATCTCAGGATTTTGAGGGGGTCATGGAATTTCAGGAAAATCCTTCAAGGGCGGAATTTCCCGAATTCCCTACAGGGTTGAAATCCCCTAAACCTCATAACTTTTTTTCTAGAAGGAATTTTCAAAAAGTTCAAAAAGCAACCCTGCCTAATTTTTTGTCCTCTATCCATAGGTGCAAAAAATATTTACATATAACATTGAAAATTCACTTCAAAATCCCCATTTTCAAATTCCAACACTTGCAAATTTCCCCTAGAGCCTCAAAATATTGTCCTCATCAAACCCAATTTGGACTTAATCCCAAAATAACCTCCCAAGAAGAGAAAAACCAAAATTTGACCAAGCCAAGAGGTAGAGATGCAAAAGAAAAAAGAGGGTCCCCACCTTCGGTGGGGTGTACAAAAATTGCACAACAGATATCAACCCTTAGTGTCCCGTGGTGGATATTTGTTGGATCACTTTTGGCCTGCCCCAGTTGGTCTACTTCCTTTGAGAATGGACCTACTTTACAATAATTATGTAAAGTATAAGATTGGGGGCAAGGGACAACTAAAACTAACCCTTCATGTGGTACAAAGTCAGTCACCTCCTCCTCCCAAGAGGAGAGGGAGAAGGTTGTACCAACCGCTCCCCCTTCTCAGAAGAGAGAGAAGTCCATGCCGACTCCCTCTCCTTCCCTAAAGGCAAAGAGAAGGTTGTCTTTCCCTAGACTACCTCATCCTCTCCCCTTTCTTGGGAAGAGTATTGGATGAGTCAGCCCTATGGCTATCCATTGAGTCTGATGATACCTCCTTGGCGTAGGCCCAAGCTCAGGATCTTAGACCTCCCTAATGAATACCCCAGACCATGGTATTACTTATATAGCAGAAAGAAGGGTTCCCAAAGGGAAATTGAACTGTAACCTCCTACTGCTCCTGCGCCTAAAGCAGTGAATGGGAAGAGGCTCATTGCCAAGGCTCTTGAGCCATAGTGGACATTCCCATGGTTGAGCTCCTTATCCTCCTTCACAACCTCTAGCCTCCAACTCAAAGATTCATAGAAACATCCTTGCGTGTGACTACAAGCATCGACAAAAGGCCCTTTTGGCAGAGCAGGCTGCTTCACAAAGGAAGGAGGAAGAGATAACCACTCCTGCTTCAAGACCTCTTGTAGTGTTGTCTTCTCCCCTTCCTTCTACCTCTCTTCAGTCTAGTCCCATGCTGCTTCTAGCTTCCGCTATGAGTATGAATGTGCCTAACCCCAAGAGGGTACAAGTGTTCATCGTTCCTTCAGTGGAGCCACCTTTGCTAATGTCCATTCCAGATATCTAGCCTTTCCCAAAGCCCGTGGATATTATTAATACCTCAGTTGTATCCATTGCAGTTATTTCCTCCTCTTCCTCTGCACCTCTAGCCTCATCTATGGGGAGTTCATCTCCTCCGACAAAGCAAAAGGTGGAGTGTGGTCCTTCTAGTAGTGAAGGGAATAAGAGGAGCCCACCTTCTTCACAAGGTGGCCTCGTGCTGACTTGTTCTATCCTAGTGACGGAACTAGTCTCGACTTCCCCTGAGTTCGTCACCGCTCCCAAGTCATTTGGAGAGCCTAGTGGTGAATATTAGGTGCAACCGACCCCATCCACTAAACTTAAATGTGATGCTCATGTAGGGTGCATGTTTAACTTTGTGGATGAAGTCTCTGCCTTGTCAGTGATCTTCGCAAAATCACTGACCTTAGCCCCACAAGAGCTCGGCAAAGAAGACCTTGTGGGGCCTTCTTCCTTAGCCCTTGTTGTAGGAGGGTCGGACGCTCCTCCTCTTAACATCCCACCACTGCAGAATCATCCTCCTTCCCCCTATCATGACCTAGAGTGGGAAGTGAATGACCTCTTGGTTGATCAGTGTTAGAAGGAGGCCTCTTCTTGATCTTATGTGTGTGTGTTTTTTGTGATGTGTTCCCCTGTGATCGTGCTATGTGTGCCTAGATTACCCTCATCACCCTTGTTGGTGCTTGAATACAGGTGTGGTTTTTGTGTCATAAACCTTCCTCTATTTTTATCATCATTCTTCCATGTTTGTGCTTGACTTTCGATAAATTTGGGATGATGCAAAGCATTGGGGGCATTTATCCTTCCCTTCTATGTTGACCCAATTTTTTATTTTTACTTTGTCTTCTTATGCATTCTTCACATGGTCTAATGTAGTAGGGGGTTGATGACAATTCATTTATATACATATACATACATATATATATATATATATACATACACACACGCACGCATATATATATATATATATATGAGCATTTCTAACCCCGAAAGATCAAACTACCCCTATGCCCTTTGTTTGTGTTTTTCTCTTTTGATTTCTCTTTATATTTCTCTCTTCTTTGCTTGAGTTTTCCCTTTCATGTGTGACAACACCTTTCTTCAACATTTTGATTTTTAGAAATGCATTCATTTCCAACGAATATTTTTTTAAAAATCTTCACAAACCTTTCTTTAGAATCACATTCTTAACTTGGAACCCTAACGAAACATGTTTCCTTCATCACGGGTTCATAAAGAAAGGACTTGGAAACCCTTCCTCCAAAGCGGGAACATCTTTGACCTTCTCCTTGCATGGGGGCATATTCTTCCTTTCGAATTCCTTGATGAAGTGAAAATATTTTGAAAGGATCCCTTGATGATGGATTGATTCGAGAAAGAAAAAATTTTCTTTCGAACTGTGTGTCCCCTGAGTGGACCCTTTCTTCATGACAGGTTCCCTAGAGACCCCTTTGAAATTCTTCCAAATTTTCAATGGTTTTCGCGACTGTCTACTTACTTTCCTACTTGGCTGCTTTTTGACTCTATGGAGTCTACTTTATGAGGTTTCCTCCATGTGAGAGATCTTAGGGGATACCTCCTTTTAGGAATAAGAGCCTGTAGGGTGCTTCCTTTGAGCTTCCTCCATGCGAGAGATCTTGAGGGTGGCTCTCTTGTAGGTTTGCGGGCCTGTAGGGAACTTTCTTGGGTTTCCTCCATGCGAGAGATCTTGGGGTTACCTTCCCTATAGGTTTTTGGGTCTATAGGGCGCTTCCTTGGGTATTTTTCATGTGAGAGATCTTGGAGAATACCTTCCCTATAGGTTTGCAGGTCTGTAGGGCACTTTCCTCGCTTCCTCCATGTGAGAGATCTTGGGGGACTCTTCCCGAGTATCCTCCATGCAAGAGTTCTTGGGGGACACCTTCCTTGCAGGTCTATGGGTCTATAAGGAACTTAATTCACAGAGCTTCCTTCATGTGAGATATCTTTTGGGTTGCCTCCTTGTAGGTCTAGGAGTCTGCAAGACACTTTCTTTCTTCAACTTCATAGTTCTGAGAAGCTATGAAGTCCTTCGCTTGTCATGTACCTTCAGGTTCATTAGATTTTGGTATGCTTCCTTGATAGTTCAGGTATACATCTCTATCCTTACTCCTTCCTTGATCTACTTTATCGAAGCACTCATTAGTACTCATGCTCGCTAAAGTGGGGGAAAAATGTATAAGAGTGAATTTGCACCCCTTATGTAAATTCCCCTTTTTTCCTTTTTCCACCTGATAAAAAAACCAAGTTTGAAGGCTTAATTAAACCTAAGCAGACTGCTTTCATTCCACTTAGTGCCTATTTTGAGTGTTGGTGGGGGAATTTTTGTCGGGGACACCCGCACAATGCGTAGACGTCTGCACGACGCACTTACGTCCCTAGCAGATTCCCGTAACTGAACCTGTAGAGGCATTACACTTCTCATTGGTGGTCAAGTTGTAATGCCCTCTTCAGTTGACTGACCCAAATATGGCCATTTTCTTCATCTCCTCTTCAAATTCTCTCCTTCAACAAGAATTTCATCTCCTAAGCTTTCAAATCAATTCACTCACACTCTCTTGCATTTACTTCAAGCATTCTAGCAACACTCTTGCATTCCATTACAGCAACAAATTCACTCCATCAAGTTTGGGATGACACCATTTTAGTAGAGGCTTGAGTACTCTCATTCTCTCCTCCATCAGCCTTGAGTGCTTTTGGTGGAGGTGGTAAGCTTCCCATTCCTCTCCTTTATTACTTGGTAGAGTAAGCGCATTTACTGTTTTGTAGTGCTTTAGTGTTCTTTACTTCATTGTTTTCTTTATCTCACTTTCTTGGCTGTCTGTAGAGGTGGAAACACCTAAACGGGAGTTTGACTGAGGTAGGCCCCTATACAACCACCCAAAATTTTCCTCCTCTTTATGTGTAGGTGAGCATGCTTTTAAGGAGCTAGCTAGTGAATTAGCTTCTTTTTGAGATCCTTCTTGCCATCCTAACTCTCGCATTTTTACTTAATCACAACAGAGAGTATTTTGTTTACTTAATCACATTATTTTGTCCCTTTAGTAGTAGTTATTTGGGTTGTTAGCTTGTTTTCTTAGGTTCAACCTTGTCTCCTTAGTTGTCTGGTCGTATGGATGCCAGCGCACTTGAGAGACGCCAGCACGTCATGCTATTGTCCCAAGACCACACTTTCATCCTCAGGAAGAGAGCTTCGAGAGGTGTATCGTTGAACTTGAAAACTAGCTCACCTAGCCCCATCTTGTATTTTGGGTCTGTAGGGTGATTGAAGGACTTTATAGCCCTCATAATTCTCATCCTGTATTCCCCAACACCTTGTTAAGTTGAGGTAAGTTAGGGAAACCTTCCGCTCTTGGCCCTTCGTGACCTAGGGACTTAAACATGGTTGGTCCCCCTCTCTTACATTGGACAACCCTTCACAAAGACTCTATTAAATATACTAGAAGCTATGATAGATGTTAGACAATGGGGAGACCTACAAGAAATGATGAAATGCCTTTGCAGCCCCAACTAGCACTAGCTCCTTTTGAAAAATGGGGGCTAGATTTTGTTGGCTCTATATCTCCAACTTCAAATAACAAAGCATATGACTGGTATGTACTAACTACTTAACCAAATGG
Source organism: Sequoia sempervirens (assembly GCA_007258455.2). Taxonomy (NCBI): domain Eukaryota; kingdom Viridiplantae; phylum Streptophyta; class Pinopsida; order Cupressales; family Cupressaceae; genus Sequoia; species Sequoia sempervirens. The sequence goes on along the minus strand of VDFB02000003.1, from coordinate 126,239,113 downwards.
GTAGAGGTAAAAGCATTGCAGTTTTCCAAAGATGGCAATGTTGCAAAATTCTTCTATGAGGAAATCTTCACTAGGTATGGTGTTTTGAGGGAGATAGTAACCGATCAAGGACCACAATTCACATCAAACCTCATAGCCCAACTGGTGAAGGAGTATCAAATCAAGCACAAGAAATCTACCCCATATCATTATTAGGCAAATGGTCAAGTAGAAGTTACAAACAGGGAGATTGAGAACTTATTGACAAAAATAGTGCAACTTCATAGAAGAGATTGGGTATCCAGATTACCAAAAGTTGTTTGGGAATACCTAACTACATGCAAGACAACTACAAGATTTACCTCTTATGAGTTGGTTTATGGAAAAACAACAATGTTTCCTATAGAGTTTGAATACAAAACCCTACGCACAATAGTTGATTTAGGGATGGACTTAATAGAATCTCAGAAAGAAAGGTTGTAGCATTTCAATGCCCTTGATGAAATCAAATTGCGAGAATTTTAGCACACAGAGGTTGTTTAGAAACAATGGATTGAATGGCATGATCAATATATCAAGACTAAAGAATTTACTATAGGGGACTGGGCACTTTTGTATGATTCAAGATACAAATATTTTCTAGAAAAATTATAGTCACGATGGCTAGGACCTTATGAAATACAACAATTATTTCCTAATGGTGCGATGCAACTACAAACTATTGATTAGGTTATATTTTCACTCCTAGATAATGGCATAGACTCAAGCTATACAAGAAACCACTTGAACACAATGATTTTATCATATCTCTAATGGATGAGTATGGTGCACACAGTTCTGCCGATACAGGATCTAAGACATAGGATAATGTTCCAATAGGAGGTGAATTACCCAACACATCTGGTAATATAGAGGTCGAGTTACACAAATCCACCTTTGAGATTACCCAGGCCTAATTTCCCATACTTTAAGTCACATGCACACACAACACATTATCCATAATGAACATGTTCTGATTCTAGAGGGACCTTCTCTTCAGTTTTATTGGGACTTGTTTCAGATGGGAGCTGACCATCTCTTTTTATTTGGACCTTGTGCTTGGAGTACTCATAGCAATAGCTATTGAATGCATGCTACAATAACTTGGAGGATTTAAATTTCTCTTCCCACACATTCTATTAAAGCTCACATGCATCATTTAATTCCCAAAAAACACACACATCGCCAGTACAACCACCACTTTTCATCAAATCCTATGTAATCAATGCACATCACATCACTTGTACACTATGATACGTGCCCTTTCAGTTCATACCTGTGTTGAGCATTACTTTCCATTACGCACATATGATAGGTAACTTCACATGATTAAAACTAGCTTCCATTTTGTATTCATTATTATTCATTGTTTAAATTATGCATGCGAACAATATCACCATTACTTTCCATCATTATCCTATCACCCAAACCTAGTTATGCATGAAGTGCGATCACTTCAATTAAAGTTTGGGGGAGGGGTATAATTGTCATCATAATTTTTTATTTTTGCCACCCAAGTTTTTCAAACTGCATTGTATGCCATCCTTTTAACACTAGAAGACTTCTTTGTGTTTCCAATAAATGTGATTCCTACCCTAAGATAGGATAAGGTATAGAAATTGGATACTTGATTGAACTAGAAGGTAAGGTATTGTGAGTATTGGGTATAAAGAAGGCATTCATAGAAGCACCCGAATTTATAGAATTTGAGGGTTTTAAGGTGGTGAAGTTGAATTTATAGAATTTGAACTTTTTGAGATTACATAAGCATCAGGATAATGGGAGGTGATGTAATACAGAGGGAAACATCTACTCATAAGGATATATTAAAGGATATAATGGTTTTACCTCTATTCACTAGAGTAGGATGGCTAGACTATTTCTTCAAGCTAATAGAGTACAATAATGAAATGGTGAGAGATTTTGTAGCCACATTGAAATATGATGAAGCAACAGTAAAAGGGTTGGTGGTGGATGGCTTAAAAATGGAAATTTCTCAAGTCATGAGATTACCTTGTATAGGCTCTGAATACCCAGCTCATGTAGATGCAGTAGCAGCGAGGGAAGAATTTTGTGAACAAGGTAAAAATTTGGATTTGACGTCACAAGGTACTAAGAGGCTTTTTCTTCCATTCTTTTGGGGAAAATGTGTTGCTTATATTATAAAATACCTTACTTGTGATGGCCGCCACAATATTTTATATACTGTGCATTTCAAGTTGTTGAACAATTTACGACATGAAAAATTAGTTAATGTACCCAATTTTTTGTATAACATATTGAAAAGAATGGCCTCTAAATATCAAAGGAAACAAATGGACACTACATTGTATCATCATTGCTTGATAACCCTATTGGTTAAGAAAACTTTGAGAATTCAACATCCACAAGTTAATTGGGATGATTTTAAAAATTGCAAAGAAATCACTGAGTTTCTTGAGCCACCTAAAGTAGAAGATGAACCCCTACCTGAGCCTGAACCAAAAGATGACCCTAAGCAAGATGAACCTAAGAGAGAAGATCCCCCTATTATACCATCTGCTTTGCCTACCCACAACCAAAGTGGGACTGAAAAATAAGATATGTTGGTTGTGTTAATAGAGGAACCCTCATCCTCTAAAAACCCTAGAGCTAGGAGAAGTACTACATCAACATCCTCAAAAGGGAAAAAGAAGAGAAAAGGAGTTGACAAGCAAGAGAATGTTGTAAGGGAAGAGGATGCAGGAAATAAAAAGGGAAGTAAAAGAGGGAAGGAGAGTAAAGTTACACAAGAAACTGTTACTCCTCGATGCTCAAGAAGGCTAAGGAGACAAAGAGTTGAGAAGAGAGGAATGGAGGAACAATTACAAGAAGGAAAGGTTGAGGACCAACAACATCATGATCCACTGATGGTAGACATAGACACAGATAGGGAAAGAGCTAACCCTGATAATGTTTATGTTGCAAATGTTGATGTGCTTGTTAGAAAAAGAAGGTATGTATCTTCCACCTCTGATTTTGACTTAGAGGATGTTTTTATTTCCAAGAAAATGAGGAGAGAAATTCCCAGTGGCTTTATTAGAGAATTTTTTGATATTACAGGAGATGACAGTGATGGTTTAAATTTTGAAGGAGAAAAGGAATTACTAGAGGATATAAACATAAGGAAGGAGCTTCAAGAAGTTCTTGTGAAGATAAAGAAATTGGAAGAATAGGCAAAAGGATATGAACATAAAGATATAGAAAAGGAAATGACAATCAAGGAGCTGGAAGAGAGAATACAGACCTACGGACATGGAAATAAATTGGACCTACTAGCACAAATGGCCGAAGGTAAGATGGGAACTAAGGAGAATGTAACATTAGATCTACAACCCCCTATTGCAAAAACACCATTATACCATACTACTTTGTCTTTAGGCTTTGAATTGATGAAAATTACCACCTAATTCAGGCAGGAAAAAGAAAACTAGGGAAATTAAAAACAAAATTTGAATGCATCATTAGAAACTAAGAATTTGGAATTGAGAATACTGGAGGAGAAATTGACAGAAGTGGTCGATAGAGCTATTTAAATTTTTGAATTTAGACCTCTGTATAGAGTATATGCATTGTTCTTAAAGGGAAAATTTCTCAATTTTCAATTCAATAAGTTTATTAATGACCAACCCTTTTCTTTGAATAAGAGACACAATTTTCTCAGTTTATTCAACAAAGTCAGTTTAGAGGAGCAAGACCAGTTATGTGAATATTATTTGCATAATTATGTAATGGAAAAAGATACTGGATGGAATCCCTTGATTTATGTTGGGGATTTGCAAGTAAGAGCCCTCACATCTTATTTTAGAAATGAACAGCTTCGTGGAGAGTTAATGGAGAAATATGAAGAACAAGAGAAAACAATGGCACTGCAACTCAAAAAAGAAGCAATGAATCTCGATAGAGTCATTACTCAATGGCTAATACTCCTTTCTCATAGGGGACCAGGAAAGATAATTATAGACTTGAGACATAGGGATTATAGAAGGATTCAACAATTGGTAGTGACCACTCTTCAAAATTTCCCAAGACATGTGGAAAATAGATGGAACAATCTGACTCCAAAATTGTAGAGGAAGGAGCCTCACTCCTTCCAAAATTTCATGAATATGTTTGAGAGATTATGCAAGTATATTGAGGTCTCAGGAATAAGAGGAGTTGAATGGATTCCACTGACTTACCACCCTCCTATCTTACTTCATCCAGTACCATATTGGACTGGAGAAGGGAATGATCAGTACAAGAATGTAGAATAAGTCAAGATGAATAGGCTTGCATGCTATAATGGTTTCTACCTCAAAAAAGGACATGGATTCAGCACATTCATGGATCTTAGGCATATCACTTTGTATTACAATATTCTTCCCTAGGTGATTTAGTTTAGTATTTTTGCTTGAGGACAAGCAAAATGACAAGTTGGGGGGAATGATGGGTCTGGTTATTAGTATCTTTTTATTGCTTTTCATATACTTTACATATCTTTCTAAAGTACCTTTTAGACAATACTTCCATAATATGTTATCCTTTCATGCATACCTTGCAACCTTGAGCCTAGTTTGTGGAAATGAAATATGGCGAAAATATTTGTAGAATTGCATGGTTTAAATATGAATATGTATGTATATGGATGGAATTATGTGATTTAATTATGGTGATTAGTTGTATATGTATTTTGTATGGATTAATCTCTTTTCAACTCAGCACGTGGTAACAAGAATGGAGTATTTGTAGCAAGCACCAAAGCAACAAAACAAGGAATTAATGAAGTTCAAGCTGCCTAAAGCGCAGGAAGCTGTGGAGCTGAACATGGTCATTATGGAAGGAATAAATGCTAAAAAGATACTTGTTCTAGAATTTTGAATGCTTGATTATGTGTTTCACATGCAAATTGTTTCATTGAGTTCTTATTTGAATAGGTCTCTTTTTCCTTTTTCAGTTAGATTATTACGTCGATCTTAATTTCACATCCTAATATCTAGGAGTGGGATTTATGATTGCAGTTAGTTAGTTAGCAGTTTGAATAAGACTCTCCCCATTTTTTATAAAGTCAAGAGATGAGTTCATAGTTCAGTTAGTTGATTGCTACAAGCTATTAGTAGTTAGTAGTTTTTCCCATTTTCCAGTTATCCAAAAACTTGTTGTTAAAATGATATTATGGAATAAAATCTGCAAGGATTATGTTTAAATATCTGGTGATATGCAATAAATGGAGTTGTATGTTGCATGGATGCATAAGAATCTAAGTTATATTTGGATTTAAGTTAAGTGAGATAGTCCTTTAAGCTGGCCACTCAGGTATTGTTCTTCACTTCATCTATTTATTTATTTATTTATGCATTTCCATTAATTCTATTTTCATTATTTTACACTTACTTTGAAAAGTAGAATAGTTTATGGCTAGTTGTAGTAGTTATTGTTCAGTAACAGAGGCATAATTGATAAATAATAGTACTCTGAAGACTAGGATTGGTTATTTTGTCATTTTAAATAGTTTTAGATTTATTCTGCATTCATACATCATTAGCAGTCACCTATAGCTTATGTTGTAGGTACCTGTAGCCATTAGGTTTTGTAACTTCTTTTATTGTTTTTACAATTTTGTAAGTTCTTTGTAAGGTAGAAAAGTTTGAATAAGTTTGCATAAAGTAATTTAAGTGAACATGATCCTGTGAAGGCACATATAGTGGAGTACCATCATAAGTATACACACCTTGGTTGATGATTTAATGTAGGCTTGAAATTTCAAATGGATTGTTCACCTTGGCACACCCCTGAATTGTGTAGAATTTACCAAGTACATAACACATTAGTTTGCCTCTACAAAGGAGATATCCCTTCCCAGGGAGCCATGAAAATCATATCATAGAATGTTAGGGGCTTAAATGCCCCTAAAATTTTTTGCTTAGTTAGGTGAAGCATGGAATCTTCTAGGGAAAATATTTATGTGATTCAAGAATCAAAACTTAGCAATAGGGAAGTGGGAGCTTTCAAAAGGAGGTGTAAGCATTGGAATTGTGAGATTATAGAGGTTGAGGGGACCTCGGGAGGCCTAATCACATTTAGATGACAATAGTCAGTATACATCAAGAGGACAACAGCAAGTCAACATTGGATGGCATATAAGGTAAGAAGCCTAACATCAAACTTGTAATTTATTTTAGTGAATGCTTATGGACCAAAATCCTGCAATAAGAAAAAAGAGACTTGGGGCAAGTTGAGAAACCTCTTTGCACTGGATCCAAATGAAATTATATTTTGGGTGGAATTTAATGCAATTTTACACAATAGTGACAAAAGGGGGGGTCCAAATAAAATACAAATCTTAGTCAAACTTTGAGGAGTTTGTAAGAGTTAATCAACTAGTCAAAATTTTGATGGAAAATGGTGACTACACATGGATGAATAAGAGGTTAGGCTTTAGTAACATCACTAAAAAACTAGATGGGTTCTTATTTAAAGGGAATTAGGGTGTCTTTCCTTTCTCAATGGAAGCTATTATCTACCCACAATCTAGTTCAAACCACTACCCAATACAATTAGAAATCCTTGGGGAGAAAAACCAATCAAATGCCCCTTTAAATTTAAAAACATGTGGATGAGGGATAAGAAATTCTTCAAATTAATAAAACAATGGTGGGAAAAAATAAACCCAACAAGAACCAAAATGTTTTATGTTGCCACAAAACTAAAATTGATTAAGTAGTAGTTGAAAGAATGGAATAAGAGGCATTTCAAAGATATTTCTACAACTAAGAAGGAGCTAGAAGAAGAACTGAGGACATTGAACGAAGATGTTCTAAAATCAAGGATGGATAATGGAAAATACTTGAAGGAAAAAGAATTATTGATGGAATATGAAGACATGTTATCCAAAGAGATTTATTGGAGGCAAAAATATAGGAAAACATGGATCAATGAAGGAGAGAAAAACACCAAATACTTCCATAATGCAATAAAAGTGCATAGAGGCATTAATATAATTACAAGCATTAGAAGAAATGATGGAACAATCCTTGATAACCCAAAGGAGGTAGGTAAGGAGACAATGAATTTTTGTAGCAACCTACTAAAAAATGGGAAGGATCAGACTTGAAAGCTCAAAAATAGTTGTTTCAATGTATTCCACGCCTTGTAACAAAAGAGTGGAATAAAATACTAATGAGTAAATTCTTTGAGGATGAAATAAGAATGGTTTCCAACCAACTGTATCTAGACAAAGCGCCTAGTCCAGACAGTTTAATAGCTAGCTTCTTTCTTTTGTGTTGGGGTAGTAGGAAAGGATGTTGCAGTAGCCATAAAAGATTTTAGGAATAATGGAAAAGTATTAAAAGAAATCAATAATACATTTATTTGCCCCATACCTAAGAAGGAGAAACTAGCTTCCCTTGATGACTTTTGGATCACTATGTAATACCTTATATAAAATACTAGCTAATGTTGTAACAAGTGTAATAAAACACCTCCTCAACATAATTTCAAAAGAACAAACTAGGTTTGTCCCCAAGAGGTTGATTTTGGAAGGGGTGATAATTTCCTAAGCAATACACTCTATTCAACAAAACAAAAATGATGTATGATGGTCAAACTGGATATCAAGAAAGCCTATGATTGGGTAAACTAAATATTTCTCTACAAAGTTTTAGAGGCATCCGTTTTTAACAAAAGATGGGTGGATTGTATGTTCAATTACATTGTTATCCCTAGGTTTTAGGTCTTGGTAAATCCCCTAAAGGTTATTTTGAGAGGTCTAGAGGACTACAAGGGGAACCACTCTCTCCCTTCATCATCATCATTATGGAAAAAGCATTGGGCGGGCCAATAACAAAAGCAATAAAAAATGACAACTTAGAGGGAATTCAAATCATAAGTAATCTGGGGGTCATCACACATCAATAATTTGTTGATGATACTATGTTATTTGGAGAAACAAAAAGGAGGAAGGAAATTCAATTGAAAGTAACCTTGGAAAATTTTGTTGTTGCGTTAGGACAAGAAGTAAACAATGCCAAATTTGAGATATACTTCTTGAATATAGATCCTTGGAAGGAGCAATAAATAATCAAAGTCGTCGACTACAAGAAAGGATCCCTACCAAGCACCTACCTTGGTCTACCTTTGGTAAAGGGATTAAAAGGAAAAAATATGTGGGATCCCCTTGAAGATAAGGTCAACAACAAAATTTCACAATGGAAAGGTAGGTGGTTGTCATGTTTAGCCATATCATCAGGGGTGAATCATAAATTGAATCAAAATATGAGAAAATTCTTTTGGAAAGGGATTGCAAAAAAGAAAACAAGATTTCACTTATAGCATGGGATAAAGTCTATAAAGAAAAAATTGTAGTGGGGTAGGATTAAGGGATATATTCAAGAAAAATAAGGCTCTAGGGCCCAAACTAATTTGGAAGAATTATATGAAGCCCAACACAAAATGGGTGAAGATCCTCAAATACAAATACCTAAATGATATTGATGAGTTAGGTATCCTAACAACTAAGAATTTGCCTCAAGGTTCAAGAACCTAGAATTTCATCAAGGAATGTCACTTTCTAATCACTGACTACTGAACATGGAGATTCATGGGGGGATTCCCCAGATTGGAAAACATTGTGACAATAGAGTAGACAAACAAATTTATTACACAAGCATGGGGAAAATATGTCAGAGATTATATCTTAGTGTGAAAGATGGTATCCAATCATGGGAGTGGAAAGAACTAAACTCAATGGGGATACTGCCTAAAAAAGAAGAGAAATTATGTGGAATATTGGAAAATATGGCAATAATAATTAGGGATGGTAGAAATAAAATTGTATGGGAAACCTCAAAGTCTAGAAACTATAGTATAAAATAAGGATACAAAATTTTAGATAAGGTTGATGCAGCCACCATGCTACCAACTCACATCCACTGGCACAAACTATGTCCTTCAAAGGCTAGCACTTTCACTTGGGAAACCCTTCAAAACAAGATCTTAACTTTGGACATATTTGCTGAATTGGGATACTATGGTCCATCAAGATGCGTCTTATGCAAAAATAGTGAGAACACAAACACTTGCTTATTGGATACCCCTTTGCACAAGAATGATGGAGATGGTTATGTAAAAAACTTGGTTGGGTGAATTCCCTTCCCAAAAATATCCTCAGATGGCTCAAAACGTGGCCTTATCTAAAGAGTAATTCTCTTTTTCAAGTTTCTAGGTGGTTATCCACTCAATTCTCCTATCGAGTTGTGGAAGGAAAGGAATAGAAGGATATTCCAAGAAAAAGAAATGAATCTACCTTCCTTAACAAGATAGAGTTGACAATTGTTGAAGTAACAAACAACATAATTTCCTACCAGAATCATCAATAATTCTCCTTCACAAACTGGGACTCTAGTTTGAGACAAGTCTAGTTTGGCCTACACATCCTACCTATGATTGGATTTGGTAGTCAATCATCACAATCGTTTAGGATTGAGGAAAAATGGATGCCACCTAAACCTGGTTGGTATAAGCTAAACTTTGACGAAGTGGCTAGGGGAAATCTAGGAGTATCGAGAGCTAGATACACTTTAAGGGACTTAGAAGGTTGCGTGATTGAAAAACTATCAAAGCCCCTACCTAAGGGAACAAACAATGAAGCAAAATTCCAAGGATTGTTGTGCATCCTACAAATCTTCCAAGAACTCAAAATCATAGATGTTGAGTTAGAAGGGGATTCGATTTTGGTGATAAATATTGTGAGGGAAAAGAAAATCCAAAATTAGAACTGTAAGTGAATTAAAGAAGTTGAGTAGCTTCACCATTAGTCACATATACAAAGAGGCAAATATGCTAGCAAAAACTAGGGTGGATGGTCTCAATCAGAAGGCCATAGGGGTGATCTCCAAATAAATTCTCAGCTATCCTACAATGGTTTCCTAGGGTAAGTCCTATTGAATAATGCAATAGCTACATAAACACACAGTCATGTTCATGTTTTCATACAAATGGAATAGGAATTGGGATATCATTGACTATAAATAAAGAGAAGCACAATATTGGTCACTTTATCCTGTATGGAGCAATATACTTGTTGGGTCACTTCAACATTTTTATGCTCAAGGGGCTTCCATTGGAGCTTATGGGTGTGTTGTCATGGTCTTACAAACACCCGAAGAAATAAAAGAGCAATGATGTGATAAAAAAAATTATAGTCAATTAAGTAGTTGGCGGTATGAAATGTTTCTATGGAAATGACATTTTGGAGTATCTAATATGCTATTCTAGGCAATAATTTCACATCATAGAATGGTTGAAGAACATTATACTATCAATCTGCATGCCTAAATTTCAAAATGATGGATCTCTTCTAATAAGTTGGCTTCATATTTCAATGGGATTATCGAAAAAATTTAGTGGCAGGTGTCATAAATAGGAAAGCTCATCTATTTAGATCTAAGGACACTCATTAATATGCCCATAGAAAGCCAATCAAAATAACTTGGATGCTAATCTCAAAGTGATACTAAGTAAAGACTCAGGGGTATGAATGAAGTAGTGATAACAAATGGTGTTGAGAGGAGTAACTCTTATACATGCAAGGTTGTGAACACCAAACCTGCAACAAGCTAACACAAGATCAACAAATACATATTAAACATGTTAGAAAGTCAAATCTAGTATTCCCTATAAAATTCTTAGTCAAATCAAAGAAAAAATGAAAATGAAAACAAATTAACTACCGATAACATGAAAGCCAATTGAAATCTAGCTAAAGCTTCATCCCATAGGCAGAGTGGTGCTCCCTTGATGTGGAAAGAAGCCCTTTTCCAATCCCTTTGATAAGATTTGATGATTTTGATGATCCAAAGTGTGAGATTGACTCCAAATAATGATGAAACTTAGCTAAAATGATGAAAATGATGACATGCTATGAGTTGAAATGCCTATAGTAAGAATGCTTGAAGTTGTGGAACCATATTTTGAAGAGAATGCTTCTATTTATAGAACTCAAGGGCTGAGGAATGAGAGAAATTGGTGAATGTGGGATAAAATGGTAGCCAATAGGAATGTGATACTTGTCACAATCCTATTGGGTGAGAGTGAAGCACATTTTGGGAAATGTGTTGAGGAAAGGGGGATGTAAGAGGAATAAATGAGAATGGTTGAGGATTTGAAAGGTTGTATGAAGAATTTATTGAATGTGGTTGGAGATGTGAGAGGATGTAAGAGGAGTTATTGAAGATATAAGAGAAGTTATTGAGGATGTGATAGGTTTTTGGAACCTTTGGAGGGAAATTGAATGAGGAGGTGGTTGGGAGGGATATTTCTTGGAATATGCCTTTGTGAGGATAATTAGAGGAATTAGTTAATTAAAATAAATGAATTTCATGTGCAACCTGGTTAGTTGACCATGGGTTGATTTAACTTTTGAGGAGTTAAAAGCTGGAGGATTTATTAATGATAATTAGAAAGTGATTTAAGATTTATTAATTCATAATTAATTGAAATGGGTTAAGGGACTATGACATTTGATTTGATTGGTTTAATCAAATGAGAGGATTTAGGGAGATTTATTTAAATAATTTTATTTAATTAAATATGATGAACATTAGTTAGAAGAAAGGGTGAATTAATCTAATAAATTTAATTATTTGATTAATAGCTAAATTTGCTAATTTTAACTAAATAATGTCAATTGTTTAATTAATTGGTTAGTTCAGGGTGATTTTGGTAGAAATGGTGTTAGTTAATCAGAATTAGATGCATAGTATCAATCAAGAATTTTTAAATGTCTACATTTTTCCCCTCTTTGAAGTGAGGTACCTATTGCACTAGTTCAAAGAATAACACTGTTGATATCAAAATTTAAAAATTTATTGATTTTTCAGATGCCCCATTGTTTTCCCAATGGAAGAAACTACGTTGCTATACTGCCCCCTCGAGAGGTCAAGCAAAAATTTCAAAATTTGGGTCGAGCTCACGAAAAGGTTCAATAAGGATGTATGGATAGTTAGACTAATAGATCTATATGATAATGATGGTGCAAATGAGATGAATTAAGATGCTGAGAATAACAAATCTATATTATCCTAAAAAACTTTAGTGATGATGTAATGCATGTGAAATGGATGATGTTTCCTATTGTGTAGGATGCAGACGGTTTTTGGATGACATGATACCATGTTAGCATGAAAGAGGATAGAAGAATGAGAGGGATCAACCCTTGATTCTGAGAAGATGTAGAATTCCAACAAGTCTATGAGTTGTCGAGACTTTATTAGATATGATGATGAATGATGATGATGTATTGCTTATCTAGGGATTGGGGATGTAAAGAGAATAACTTTCCTTATGTTTGATAACACACATAGATATGATGCATCAAGGTACAGACAATCGAGATGGTGTGGTATCTAGTGTAATGGGATTTGACTCGACAAAAAGATAGGGATATTCTTGTTCACACCTGGCATACAAAACCTTGTTAGAGCTTATCTTGGACATTTAAAACTTCTCAAACCAAAACACAGAAAGGAAAAACCTACCAATGTAATAGTCAACAAGGTATCCAAAACATCCTCCCTACACACATAACAAATTTGCATGACCAAGGTTATATTACAAGAATATCCAAAAAATACAAAAAAAAAAAAGATAATGATCAATGCCCCCATTCCTTTCTCTCTAAATCATTTTGATTAGACATCATTGAGAGGTCATTGGAATGAGTGTAATAAGATAAATCAAAAGAAAAGATCAAGTAAACAAACAAGTCAATGTTCTTCATACCTCTAGCCAAAGGGATGTGTTTTGCTTAGGATAAGTATTCAAAGTGTTTTTTCAATAGATAATGCCCATTGTAGGAAGGATACATCCTAGGACATGGTAGTGGATGGTAGCAAGTGGATAGGTTGTTTGCAAAGTTCGTTGATATAAGGTCGATTGACATGTTTGCTAAAAAGCTCAAGAGTTTGATTTTGCATTTTAAAAGTTTGTTGTTTTGATTTTGATTTTACATTTGAAGTTTGCTTTTGTTGATTGTTGTGGTTGTTTCTATTTGTATTGCCAAAGGATGAAGGTGACGATTGATTTATTATGGATTATTGATTGTGGGTGAAGTGTTTTAAAATATTTGGATGTTTTTTATGTTTTGAAATGTTGAGGTTGTTTTTTGGATTTTTGGGTTATTTAAATGTTTTTGTGTCTCAGGGGCTCATCAATGGTGGCCTTGCCTACGTTTAAGCTTAGAGACGACATAGTTTGGAATGACACAGACTTGTTTATTGATGAAGAATATGAACATGTATGGATTGTCAATTTATTGTGATGGACACCTAAAGGACCTAACCTAGAGGCCTCAGGGGCTTATCAAAGATTATCCTTGCCTACGTTATACATGCAAAAGCCTTGTAATTCGACATGACGATCAGTTTTTGAATTTTGATGTTTTTGACTTGTTTTTGGGATTTTTGACATTTTTGGATGTTTTTGGATTTTTATAATTTTATGAATGTTTTGGATTTTTTGGTTTTAAGGAAAATTTCAAGAATATACACGAATCCAATGCAATGCAGGTATAAGAACATGCCCCCAGCATGATGCAATAGACTACTCTGATATAGGTAGGACAAACTAACCTTAGGAATGTTCCAAGTAGTTCTAGGAACATGATGTCGATGCAAGATCAAGCTATGCTACAGATGCAGATGAGTAATGGAAGGATCAATGGAATGTGATGGGTGAAAGTGATGGAAAGCGATGGAAGGTGATGGGGAGCAAGTCAAAGAATCTATGGTGGATGGAAAGTGATTATTTACACAAGGTACCTATTTGTCAGGTTTTCACCAAGGTACTTGCCCAAAGCATGACCGAAGTGGTTTTCACTAGAGGACGATTTTTTTTCTTTACTATTTCTAATTTTTTTTCTGATTTTTTTGGATTTTTTATATTTTTTTGTATTTTTAGATTTATACCTTGCAAGCATAGGCATAAATTTTTTTGAGATGGGAGTTGTTGATGGGATCATGTAGAGGCTCACCTTCGAGTGAGGATAGTTGATATGCTCCTGACTTATAGCTTGCGTTGACGACAAAGGGTCCCAACCAGTTGGGTTCAAATTTTCCCTTGTCTGGATTTGGTACATTCTTCTGATTTTCTTTCAACATGAGTTCTCCGAATTGAAATGACCGAGTCTTGATCTTCTTATTATAGCTTTGTTTAAGACAATTTTGGTACAATTATAGATGGTTCAAAGCATCCATGTGCCACTCATCCAATAGTTCCAGCTTGTTTAACCATGACACCTAATATTCTTCATCAATAATGAGATTATGCAATTATATTCTCAAGGATGGGAGCTTGATCTCAATGGGAAGGATGGCTTCTAATTCGTAGACCAGGGAGAAAGGTGTTGTGCCTATAGGCATGTAGATACTCCTTCGGTAGGCCCATAGGGCAGGGTTCAACTATAGGTTCCAGTCACGACCAACTTCATTGACTATTTTCTTTAGGATTTTCAAGATGGTTTTATTCGTAGCATTAACTTGGCCATTACCCAGGGGGTAGTATGGGGTGGAGAAGTGATGTTTGATATTGAATTTTTGGAAGAGCTTGCGGACATCCTCATTTTTGAAAGGTGTCTCATTATCTGAGATAAGGGCTTGGGCAACACTGCAATGGAAAATGAGGTAGTTCAGGATGAACTTTGAGATCTGCTTCCCTATGATATAGGTCATGGGGATGGCTTATGCCCACTTGTGAAGTATTATGTGGCGGTGATAATGAACTTGTATCCATTAGATGAGGTGGGTGTGATTTTTCCAATGAGATCGAGCCCCCATTGTGAAAAGGGATAGGGTGTTATAATCGGTTGGAGCTCCTGAGTTGGTGCATGGATGAGGTCCCCATGCTATTGAAATTGCAAACATTTTCAAACATAGTCATGAGCTTCCTTCTCCATTGTAGGCTAGTAGTACCCAATCCTCAATAGTTTCTTGGATAAGGTCATACCACTAGAATGCAAACCACAAATATTATTGTGTACCTCAGTTAAAGCAGTCAAAGCTTCCTCGGGGTTAAGGCATAGCAAAAGAGTTCCTTTGATACTCCTACAATAAAGGGTATCACCTAAGATGATAAAATAGGATGAATTTTTGATAAAGGTTCTCTTAAGGTTTGGGGTGATGTTGGTGAGGATTCCTATTTTTAGGTAGGTGAAAATTTCATGGTACCAAGGATCACCGAGACCAATGATTTCGCACACAAACTCAAATTTTGGTACCTCAAAATTTGGTACGAGAAGTTGCTCTACCAGGAATTCATGTTTAGGGATGTTGCATGGGATATCCAACAATGCTCTAATTGTAGCCATAGTGTCAACTGCAATCAAATTCCTATGACAAGGGCCTCATACTCGGCAATATTGTTGGTGTATAGGAAAGATGACCTATATGATTTTGGGATACAGTCCCCTTGCCGTGTGATGAAGAAGACTCTTGCTCCTAACCCATGTTGTGTGTATGATCTATCAAAATATACCTTCCAATGATCTACTACACTGAGGTTGAAAATGGACTCATCTAGAATTTTTGATGCTAGTGGGTTCTCATATAAGTGCCTCTGCCAATTGATCTGTGATTACCCTGCCCCTTGATGGCTTTCTATTCTACATATTCAATGTCGTATTCTATTAAGATCATGAACCACTTAGCCATTCATCCTGTGAATGTTAATTTATAAAGTAGATACTTGAGGGGTTCTATCTTGGTGATGAGTTTTATCTAATGAGCCAACATGTAGTGCCTGAATTTTTGTGAGGAAAACACTAGTGCAAGGCAAGCCTTCTCAATGAATGTGTAATTTAGCTCATGTCCCACCATGGTCCTACTGATATAGTAAATGGATCTCTCTTTCCTTGTTTCATCATTCCAAGCTAGGAGAGCACCAAGAGTTGCCACTGTAGCTGATTTATAGAGGATGAGTGGTTTGTTCTGGATTGGTGGCATGAGGACTGGTGGCATTAGCAAGTATTCTTTGATCTGATTGAATTCCTGATCACAGTTCTCATCCCATTTGTATGTTACCCCCTTGTGGAGTAGATGAGAATATGGGATGCTTTTTTCTTCCAATTGTGCTGTGAATTTGTGGATTGATTGAAGCCTACCCTATAAACCCCTCACCTATTTTAGTTTTTGTGGTGCTTCCATGTCTAGGATTGCTTTGACTTTTGCAGGGTCTATCTTGATTCCCCTCATTGATACAATATATCCTAGGATTTTTCCTGATGTCTCACATTTCTTAGGATTGAGTCTTACCTTATATTCTTATAGTCGGTCAAAGATTGGGCTCAGTGTTGCTATGTGATCTTGACACTTTCTTGATTTGGCTAGTATGTCATCCACATAGTCTTCTACAGATTTGTGGATCATGTCATGGAAAATTAGAGTCATATCCCTTTGGTAAGTAGCTCCTGTGTTCTTTAACCTGAATGAAATCATGTTCCAACAATAAGTGCCCCATGGACAAGTAAAAGATATTTTTTGTTGATCATCCTTTGCTATCATAATCTAATTGTACCCTAAAAACCCATCCATCAATGATGACATTTCATGCCTTGTCATTAGATCTACAATCATGTCTATATTAGGAAGAGGGAAATCATCCTTAGGGCATGCTTTGTTCAGGTCCCTGAAGTTTGTGCATATAAAGATGCCCCCAATTAGCTTACAAATAGGTACAAGGTTGGAAACCCATTTGGTATAGTCAATGGGTTGTATGAAGCTAGCGTCAAGGAGTTTTTGCAACTCAATTTTGACCAATAATGTGATCTATGGATGAATCTTTCTCAATTTTGTCTTACTAGTTTCACCTCTGGATGGATGACTAGGTGATGGACTATTACCTCTAGATAAAGGCCTGGCATGTCGACATAGGTCCATGAAAAACTCACTTTCCTTTTTTTCAGAAATGCAGCTAGCTTTTCTTGTTCCTTGGTCAGAAGTGACTTAGCATAGAAAGTTATGTGTGGTGTCTCTTCAGTTCCTAGATTGATTGGGTTACATTTTTCTGCCAATACTACTGATTTTTCTTGATGGATGGCACCAAGGGGAAGATTGAATCCATCATCCTTTAGCACCTTAGAGAAATTTTTACCATCGAATACATCCTTTGTTTTTATTATTTTTGGGTCAAAAAGTGCCACAGCGTGGTTTTCACTTAAAGACCTAGACATTACTCTTAGATTTTCTATTTTGTGACTAAGAGATTCAATCATTTCCCCATAGTACACATGAATTTCCAACTCAATATAAAACCATGCTTTGTGGTCTCCATATGGTAGAGTACCCCTTAGTCCCATTAATTCTAAGAGAACCTCATCATTTTCAAATGTGTCTAAGATCGGTGGTCCTCGTTGGTCACAATGTATCAATTGGGGGTAAACAAGCTTTAGTTCAATGGTTTGGTTACTTGACTCGAAAGAAATGGTGGTGATCATAAAAAGGGAGGAGTCCTCAAATAACATGGGTAGGTTAGACAAGGTATCCTCAAAAGGATAACTAATTGATACGTGTACCGATAGGGAAGCTTTGACTGTTTTAACCGTAGCACTTTTTCCAAGTATGGTTAGCTTTGTAGGGGTACATCCAAGGCCAAGATTATTTAGGCACTTCTTGGGAATGATAGGTTCTAATAGACCATTTTCATTTTTCTTGAGCTTCTCATTTTTGTTATAACCCCAATTAAACATTAGTTACAGCCCTTTGTTATCATCTTCCATGGGAAGATTAGGTACAAGTCTTTCATCTTGATATAACAGACTTGATACATCTTTCTCGTCTACCACTTCCTGGCTTAGGTCTCCCTGCCTTTTGAATGTAGAGGGTTCCGCTTTGAAGGTCTGAGATGTTGTGTCGATTAGTTGTGGTTTCCCATGAGATCTAGGAGATTGAGGTAACTCTCCTACCACAAAGGTAATCTTTTTCATTTTATAGTCTCCACACCCATTATATTGGATAATAACCTTAACCTCTGGGATGTTTTGAATGGAAGGTGTCTTTGTCTCAAAAGTGGAGGCTAGGGTAGATGGGTCAACATAAGGGTATGTGGGTCCCTCATCATTTTTCGGGACTTGAGGGATCTTGTAATACTTGGCCTCCAAATTTTTGCAATAATAGAATGGTTTGGGATCACCATGGATCGTGACTTCTTGATTTTGATAAGGGAATTTGACACATTGATGGAATGTGGATGCGATAGCTTGCATCCCATGGATCCATGGGAACCCTAGGAGGATATTGTATGGGATTTCAAGGTCTAGGACCTAGGAAGTGGTCTCCATGAGTGCTAGCCCTACTTGGATAGGGAGTAGAATGGTGCCTTCAGACACCCGTTCTTGATCATCATAAGCCCTGATAGTGATACCTTTACCTTTTTCAATGACATCTTTTGAGAATCCCAAATTCTTTATTACCTATAGAGTACAACTATTCAAACCTACACCTCCATCCACCAAGACTCATTTGACTTTATTCTTGTGGACTAGGACTTCGAGATGGAGTGCACCGTTATGAGATGGTTGGGTTGGGAGATCATGCTCAGAGAATGTGAGGAGATGCGATGTAGTGATATGTCTGATCATACGTTGGAATTGGTCTACATCAAGATCTGTGGGGATGAAAGATGCAACTAATTCCTTTTCTAGGATTTCCCTATGTGTAGGTGATATTTTAGTAAATCCATGATGGAGATTTGGGTGGGGGTCTTTTTCAATTGATCTAGGACATTGTAACCATTAGGGATTGATTTCATATTGGTGGTGGGTGCTTTGGGTGGTGGTGAAGGTCCTGGGATGGAGATTTGGCCACCATGTGTGGTGACTCCACACTCGACTTTAGGTCCTTTGATATTGACAATTGTTACCCATTCATCCAAGGATGTAACAACATGGTAATAGATATGGTTCACATTGTTGTAACTCTTTCCTTTACCATTGTTATTTCCTTTATTATGATCTAACAATGGATTCGTGTATATCTTAAGATCTTGATTCCTGGTTGGTTGCTCAATGGTTATGGTCTTATCATCAATGAGATCTTGGATCAGATTCTTGAGTCTCATACAATTGGCTGTCATGTGTCCCTTTATTTTGTGAAAGTCACAAAGGTGCTTCTCATTATACCATGGTGGTCTAACTTGAGGCTCTTGGTAATTTTTTATAAACTAGGATTTTGATGAGATTAGCTTGTACCAGTTGTTGCATGACAGATTTGATTGGTTCCCCCTGTGGTGTGTATTTTCATTTAGGAGGATATTTGTTCTTTGTGGGTGGTCCCCCTTGAGCATTTATGTTGCTGACAGTTTGATTGTTGGGTTGTTGTTGAGATGATGGGTTGATTTGTGGGTTTTTTTGGGTATTGATTTGTGGTTGGTGGTATGTTTTTTGTTGTGTATTCTTCCTTAGGGCATTGATAAGAAATTTGGTGTCAATGACACCATCATTGGTAACATTCTCTTTCTTGGCCCATGTGCGAGGTTTTTCATTGTAACTTGTTGATGGTCGATTGTCTTGGTATGTGGGTGTACCCCCTTGTGCTATAAGGGATATTTCAATGTTGAGATCCTTAGGGATCAATTGGTCATATGTTGTTATGCATTGCATTTTCAAATGAAAGGAAAAGGTCCCTTCAAGTTTGGAGATGATAGTCCCAATTTGTTCTTCTTTTGGCATAGACCATTTGCTCTTGCTGGCCTTGGATCACCATCATTGTAAGAAAGCTGCAAATATTTCTCCCTTGGCTTGTTTTAGGCCAGATAATTCTTTCAGGCTCACTTCCACACCTAAATTAAATGAAAAATTTTGGATGAAAAATTCCATGATTTCTTGGAACTTTTTAATGCCAGGGGGACACGAGAGAACCATTCCATGTTTGGACCAGCCAAGCTTCGAGGGAAGAGTCACATAAGATATGAATCATCATATGCAACCTCCATACAATGTACATGGAATTTCCTAATATGATCTTCAGGATTTTGTTCCCACGGTATTTATTGAATTTTGGTATTTCAAAGCCTGGTGGAAATGGAACCATTGCAATGCTTCTATCAAATAGATAGGGACACAAATTCCCTTGTGATTTTTTAACCTTTCCAGATTGGATGTCTTGTATCTATTGTGAAAACAATTTGACTTGCATGGAAAGGTCATTTTGTGGATCAGGTGGTGGGATGCAAGTGTTTTGAGATGGTACATTTGGTTGGATGAAGGATGGGGTGGCTTGAATGTTTTTGTTCAAGGCATTTTGTTGCATGTTTGTGAGAGGTTGTTGTAAGTTTTATTGTGCAAGAAATGCTTGTTGGTATTCCTATAGTTATTTTTGTGCCAACAACGCTTGTTGTTGGTCTTGTTGTTATTGTTGTGCTAACAATACTTGTTGTTGGGCTTGTTGTTGTTGTTGCACCAACAATGCTTGTTGTTGCACCAACAACACTTGTCGTTGTGCCAAAAACGCTTGTCATTGCGCCAAAAACGCTTGTTGTTGTGCCAACAACGCTTGTTGATAAGCTTGTTGTTGTAACATGGCTTATGCTTGGGCTTGTTGCACTTGGTATTGAGCTTATCCCTTTACTTGAGCTTGAGCTTATTATGTGGCTTGTGCAGCTTGTGTAGCTTGCAACAAGGCTTGTGCTTGTGCTTGCACTTGGGCTTCAACTTGTGCTTTAAATTGCTGCAAGGCTTTTTGGTAAGCTTGTTGTGTTACTTATAAGGTGATACTATATTGATTTTTTGTATTTGGATTTGGTGGTGGAGGTGGGAGATCTTGTGGGATGGTGTGAGATGGTGTGATGAGAGATTTTTGGGGTGGTTGTTGAGGTGTTTATTGAATGATGACAAGGGGTTGTGTGGTAGATGGTATGGTTAATGTGCTAGGTCCTTGGGAGACCATGTTTTGGGATGTTTGAGGTGTTGTAGATGATGTAATGATTGGTTGTGATGTTTGGATTGGTGCCACTTGGTGTTGTGATTTCAAAGGCATGATCGGAGGATTTGGTATGATTGATGTGTTGATTTGACTTGTGATTGGTAGATTGATTTGATTTGATTGGTTTGGGATTAGTATGTTGGGTAAAGGGGGTTGCCCTAAACCTTGGATTGGTGCAAATGTTGATGTCAAAAGAGGTAATGATGAGAATATTGGTGGTGTGTTCCCTTGTGAGGTGGAAGTATTCAAAGTACCCACTTGTCCAAATAAACCCACTTGTCC
Source organism: Sequoia sempervirens (assembly GCA_007258455.2). NCBI lineage: Eukaryota > Viridiplantae > Streptophyta > Pinopsida > Cupressales > Cupressaceae > Sequoia > Sequoia sempervirens. The sequence continues at coordinate 126,217,847 of VDFB02000003.1, read as the reverse complement.
TTGTGACATGATGGGGAGAGAGACTTGTGTATCAAGAGGGTATGTCGGTGTTGCAGAAAATGTGGAGGGGTTTTTTGTACCATGGAAAATGAGTGGCACATATGGATGTTTTGGATCTTGTGGGATGATGTTAGGCATACCCAAGATTGTGTTAGCCTCTAGATTTTGAGTGTTGACAAGTTGATGCCCTTGAAGGGATTGGAGTAATGAACTTCCTTTGGAGATCATGGGTTGACTTGGAGCATGAGAAGATGTTGGTTGTATGATGGGTTGGATGATGATGGGAATGATATCGGTGGCATGTTCCCAAGAGATTGCTCAACAATAGTACTCACATCAAAATTGAAAGGTTTTTTAGCCCCTTCCTTTGCTACTTCCAACAAGTATTGTGTGGGATTGAGGCTCATGACCATGTTGACTATCTTGTGTGTTTCAAGATTTTGGACTAGTTCAATTATTTCATCCTGGGTCATCCCTTGGAAGTTGTTGGTGATATCCTCCACTTGGAAACCTCCCTCTTGAAGATCTTTTGGTAGTTGAGGGGGGTTAAGTGGAGGGTTGGTAGATTCCATAGGGTTAAATTCTAATGCAGTTTGACTCAAATCACTGGAAGTGGATGTTTCCTTGTTTTTCTCCATGATATTCTTGTGTTGTGATCTTGTTTGGACCATAAAATTGGGATCAACTTTTAGGAATATGGGAGGTAAACCTCTAACTCCTTAGGTTGGTCTAAAATTTAGGTACAAAAATAAAATCTAGGATGTTTTAAGGATCAAATGATGGTGATGAGATAAATGAAGGGTGAATGATATGGATGATTGAAATTTTAAGAACTTTGGATGAATACTAGACTTTAGGATTTTGGTTTTTGATTTGGACTTGGTTTGATTTGATTTGGATAATGGACTTGTAGATCCCAAGATGTTAGATGTTATCTTGGGGTAAACTTGTCCAAAGGGGGTGATAATTTAACTAAATGTGTCAAGAAGGATTCATCCACACACACCTAGCCAAACAAAGTGATTTTGATTTTAATTGAAGGATTTACCATAAGTCTATCATAAATGATTTTTCCAAGGTTCTAAAATTTGATTGTGAGATGGGATTTGATTGATGATATGACAAATGAAAGTGTTAACTTTGATCCTAGATGAACCTAGAGAGACTTTATTTACAAGACCAAGGTTTTGAAGAACATGCTATACCTCTAAAACTTTCAACTCTATGTAATAAATTCAAAACGTTGGAAAAGACCTAGATTTTGACAATAAAAGAATGAATACAAGTTTGTATTGTCCTTTGAAGCACGTTTGTAAAATTTGTATACCAATATATCTATGGTTTCATAAAGTGCTAAAAGATTTTTCTTGAGAGCCTTTGGACTAAGATGCTTATGAAGATTAGTGGACCTTGGCTTTTGGATTTTGACTTTGCAGGAAATCATGAGAAAAAACACATATGTGGGGTTCAATTGTCTCTTATCTTGATTAAATGGATTCTTTTTACCACATCAACACTTCTTGCTTAGCTTTCAAACTAAATGTTTATGTCTTAACTCTTTTTCATTCCACAAGGTCCATTATGTGAAAATAAAATAATCAAGGCCATAGTTTTCCTAGGTTGACTTTGGAGAGAACAAATTGAGATATATGCCCAAATATTTAGAAGCCTCTAAGGATAAAATTCCTAGTGACAAGTAGTAATATTTGGACTCTTCAAGGATATTTGTTCTTCCAAAGGGTTTGAAATTTTGATGAATTGTTGAATGTTTGTTTCAAAGTTTTAGATCCAAGCAATGTATTTGACTGACTCACAAGTTGTAAAATCCTAGGATAGAAATGGCTATACTTTGTTGAGTCCCCAATTGGATTTCTCCAAACACTGAGACAAAGCGAACAGTTAGAGATTTGGTGACACTAGCTCCCCTCCACAACACACACTTCTCAGGACCACCAAATCTCAAAATCCTAAAGATCCAGAGACCTTAAGGATTTATTTTGTTTCTACTTTGAATAGTACAAATGTGGGGCGGCTTAAAAATGATTGTTCTTGCACCAACAAGTATTAAGGATTTTGGCCTTCTAAACAAAGGGTTGTAGTAAGGAAATCTAGTTCAAGGGATACAATGATAAACTCTGTAAAAATATCTCTCAACCCTTAGAACAAGGGATTTATGTATCATAAAGATACTGGGGGAGAGCTATCATGTACCGCTTCCTGTTGATTCCAAACTTTCCTTGCAATCACAAATTTATATAGCAATTTGAAAGAGCTTGAATTTAGCTCATTACCACTTGGGTCATTCCCTCCTTTCAAAGAGGGGAGAAAGGCCTTCTAAAGATAAACAAAAGCGAAGAAGTACATTTGTAGTTTGATCACCTAGATTACATAAAGCACTAGGAGGGAACAAACACAATTCCTTTCCTTCACACTCGCATGATTGTTTAATTTTAGATCCAAATTTGAAATGTGTGGGTAATTTTTAGGCAACCAATGTCACTAGAATGCTTTTAATTCTCAAGATTGTCGAAAGGCACAAGAGAAGTGCATATGCATTCAAATGAAAAAAATTGCAAAAAATCTCAAAACATTTGAAGGCACAAGTTCTTTTTAAACCCAAAGTAAAGATGAATTATTTTTAGAGCACCAAGCTAAATGTGAGTTTGTCTTGTTCAATTTTAGCCCGAAATCAAAGTCTAGTAAGTTCCTAATGTTCAATTTTAATCAAAATTTGACAAAGCTTGTGTTGTTCGTTAATTTTAAGCCCAAAATTACTTTAGTTGGTCCTAAAATAGAAAATGAAAAGCAGAATTGGAAAGCCTAATCTATTACAAAGAGCATTAAAAAATGCTTTTAGGTCTCCAAATCAATTTTCTTCTCTTTCCTGCAAAGGCGACATTGTATAATGAAGGTGATGCTCTACAACTAGCAAATGCAACACTGAAAATGAAGGAAACACTCTATTGATAAGAAAAGGTGACTCTTTGCAAAGGACAAAGAGAACATATACGATGCAGAATCAAAGGTGATGCTCTATTGGAAGCAGAATTTAGATAGAAGACAAAATAGACGAAAGCGAGCAAAGGCAGTGTGACGTGGCAAAGACAACACTAGAGGTAAAGGTGATGCTCTGCAAGTAGGAGAATGTGATGTTGTAAGCAAAGATGATGATGTATTAGTTAAGCATGGTGTCGCTCCCCTGTAGCTGCAAAAAATGGAAATTTCAAGCAAAATTTGTCAACATAAAATAGTTAGCCCTCCTTCTAGTGCCAAAATGTGAACACCAAACCTGCAACAAGCTAACACAAGATCAACAAACACTTGTTAAACATTTTAGAAAGCCAAATCTAGTATTCCCTATGAAATTATTAGCCAAATCAAAGAGAAAACATGAAAATGAAAATAAATTAACTAAAGATAACATGAAATCCAATTGAAATAGCTAAACCTTCATCCCATAGGGGGAGTGGTGCTCCTTTGATGTGGAAAGAATCCCTTTCCCAATCCATTTGATAAGCTTTGATGATTTTGATGATCCAAAGTGTGAGATTGACTCCAAATAGTGATGAAACTTAGCTAAAATGATCAAAGGAATGAAATGTTATGAGTTGAAATGCCTATAGTAAGAATGCTTGAAGTTGTGGTTCTATATTGTGAAGAGAATGCTTCTATTTATAGAACTCAAGGGTTGAGGAATGAGATAAATTGGTGAATGTGGGATAAAATGGGAGCCAATAGGAATGTGACACTTGTCACAATCCTATTAGGTGAGAGGAGCACATTTTGGGAAATGTGTTGAGGAAAGGGGGATGTAAGAAGAATAAATGAGAATGGTTGAGGATTTGAAAGGTTGTATGAAGAATTTATTGGATGTGGTTGGAGATGTGAGGGGATGTAAGAGGAGTTATTGAAGATGTAAGAGAAGTTATTGAGGATGTGATAGGTTTTTAGAACCTTTGGAGGGAAATTGAATGATGAGGTGGTTGGGAGGAATATTTCTTAGAATATGCCTTTGTGAGGATAAATAGAGGAATTTGTTAATTAAAAGAAATGAATTTCATGTGCAACCTAGTTAGTTGACCATGGGTTGATTTAACTCTTGAGAAGTTAAAAGTTGGAGGATTTATTAATGATGATTAGAAAGTGATTTAGGATTAATTAATTCAAAATTAATTGGAATGGGTTAGGGGATTGTGACATTTGATTTGATTGGTTTAATCAAATGAGAGGATTTAGGGAGATTTAAATAAATGATTTTATTTAATTAAATATGATGAACATTAGTTAGAAGAAAGGGTGAATTAATATAATAAATTTAATTATTTGATTAATAGTTGAATTTTTTGATTTTAACTAAATAATGTTGATTATTTAATTAATTGGTTAGTTCGGGGTGATTTAGGAAGAACTAGTTTTAGTTAATCAGAATTAGATACATAGTATCAATCAAGACTTTTTAAGTGTCTACAGAGGCCATTATATCTAGGTGGGAGCCCAAGCATAAGCAACAAGAAGGGTGGTGAAAAGACAAGACTAGGCTCTCACTCGTGGACACCCTAGTATGACTGATAGGCTCAAGAAGGAAAATGACCTTCTAGGGCACAATCCCAAAGCAAATATTAAAGTATGTCTCACTGTCGATGGTGGTCTGGAGTTGGAGGTCGTGAAGCTAATTCTGGGTAGAGAATTCATGGAGGTGAGAGAGTGATATAGGCTGAATTCTAATATCACTTCATGATTCATAGTAGCTCTTTTGGACTTGCAAGTTTTGCAAGGGGATAACTCTTTCTATGGTAAGGATGCTCATCAAAGTCAATTTTTTGGGTGGGGTGGAAGACGTCTTTGCTACGACATGTCTGAGAGAAGGGATAGCTTGTTTGAGGGATCTACAACTACTTTTCTCTCCTAGAGTAGTGGTAAAATGCTACCCCTTCCTACTAGATATCTTTAGGCCAACACTTGCACAAAACTGAATACAAATTGAGTGTGTTGCAAGATTCCTCAAGAAATACCTTACCTTCGAGGTGACTCTTGGATGGGGATGGATTCATTATTTTGAATATTTCCTACAAACAATCGCAAATAGGTAAAGGGTGACTTTAATTTTGGCATTCTTGAAGCTTAGGTCAAAGATGGATAATTTAGGGATTTCATGTGGAGGCTCGACATAGCTGATGATCAAGTTGGTTTTATGTGGGGTGATAGATATGGGGTGAATTTTTTAGATGTAGGTTCGAATAACTAGAAAAAAGGAATGTAAATATAAGAGGAATTGTGGCTAGGGCATAACACTAAGATAGAAACTCATACTTGGAAAGATCATGAAATCGATGTAACTATCCCAACCCTATGAAGTCATATTCACTGGATGGAAAATTCTCGGGTTGTAGACGCAACTAAATGCATGTAAATATTTTATTTTGAATCAATATAATTATCAACTTATATGAATAAAAAAATAGTTTGACCTTTTGTAATCTTGCAACTCTTTTGTCCAAAGACATACAATATTATTATTATACTAATCACATAATAATATAAAATACACACAAGTGTACACCTTCTCATCCTAAGCCAAATATAAAAGATGTAATGTACAACTTCTAGTCTAAATAAACACAACAATCAATTCCGTCTCTTTCAAGAAATGTGCAATTAATTCCTATTTTCAAGACTTCAACCACCAAATATGAAAATACCTGCAAGAATAAAAGAAACTATAAGGCTCACCATTTGATGCATACCTTAATTTTACTAGATCTCAAATATAAATTTTAATTATTAAAACCCAAGTTTCAAAATATTGTGTCAGGCCATTGCTTCTCGCTAGATGCAACAATGTATAATCAAGTGATTTGTTATTGCTTCTCACCAAAACAAGGTAATCTTTGTTAAGTTACTGCACTAAACTATTAAGAGCCTTGTTTCTTGTAGCTCATATACTGATATTTGTTTCCTTTGTAATTTTTATGTTCATATGTAGAATGTTACATTTAGTATATCCATGTGAAAATATTACCATGGCATAAGGTTCTTACATACTAATTATGTTTTATCATATTCTACTGCAATTTAAGAACCCTTCTACATAAGAGAGCCATATGTAGTCAAATTCAATAATGCACCAATGTCATGCTTCTGAGTCTTAGGATATGGTTATAGAAGATAGTTTACTTAAATTGCAAGAAGAGAAAGTTGATCATTATAGGCTCATAAGATGGGAGCTTGGAGCATGTTGGGTGCAACATCTATAGAACCAACCAACATAAAAAAAAATGAGGCTAAATCTAGTGAAAAAAGAAAAAAAGTGAACATTTCGCATAATTCTCTGCATGTTGGGAGCATGTTGCGTTCAAATTTTTAGCAGAACGATATTGATCACCCTATTCACAAAATTATTTGTAGTCTATTATAAATCCTATTTTATTTTAATGATAAGTATTACTTTTTTTTTCTTTGACTTGTAAAAGAGTACACCATGCACTATTCTTGGATTTTGATTTTTAGCTTGGTATGGTAGCAGGACAATAATCACCTTGTTTTGTTTTTGTGTTTGTTTTCACCTATCATGTCTTAGGTTTTGAGTCTATAATGTTTATATAATAATAGGCAGAATCAACTTTTATGATTTTCCTCTACTAATTAACCTTTGCACATTGTTATATCAGAATTAGAGACTAAAGATACCATGTGCAAGTCTTCAACCATGAATCCAAAATTCTCTCTATATATAATTATATATAAATTTATAAATAATAAATAAATTAAATTGGATTAGCCACGAGGAGGTCTTGGTGAGAATGAAAGTATAACTTATAAATAGAGAATCAAAATAGCAATAAAATATTTAGATCAAGTTTACCATCATGTGGTTTGATGTAATGACCATTTTTATCTTGGATAAAAATAACTCTCTAGTTTTAATCCAACCCACCCCAAAATGTCACTCAAGTTTTTATTTTCAATTTCTCTACAAGTTTAAATAATGTGCAATTAAAAAAAAATCCATTATGCTTACTTTAAAACTCATGTTGCATACATCATACTTGTGCTTCAATCATTTTCCCCAAACATAATTTACTTTCTTCAAAATGCATTTTGGACTAAGTATATTTTCCTTTGGTAGTAGTTCTCTTTTTAAATTAGTTACAAAAACGCATTGCCTTTTATTGAGATATTAAGGCTATAAAATAACTTTTATTATCAAGAGTAGTCATTCAACCATTGACGAATCTTAACCACTTGAGGTTGGGTGATTTTTACCAAGAAAATTTAAGATAACACTTGAAAAGTACAAAACATTTTGAACAACTCTAGAGTTTAGGAACAAGTGCTTATCACTAGAAATATGTCTTTATAGGCAAGAAAAACTAATTATATAATCAATATAGTTTTTCATTTCTACTCTAACAAGTGATTTTATAAAATTTCATTATGTTTGTATTCTAATTGTTGAATGAATTAGAAACATGGCTCTTGAATCTTAATTACTACGTGCATTATTTATGGTGCCTAAAATTTGTGGCCAACGTTTCTCAGAAGGAATGACTTCTCTTTTATACTCAATATCCCACTTCAATTCCATACTTCAACTATTTAACCTTTGTGTTGTTAGTGAAAACTTTCATGTAAAAAGAAAAAAACATAAATAGATCAAAATGAGAATAAATTAATTGTAATATACTTGAAACTAGAAAATGTAGTCATTTTAGATGTTTTACAGCATAACATCTAGAACCAATAAAATTAAATGAATAATTCAAATCCAAACTCTGAATTTAAACAAGAGCAACACTTGTGCTTCAAATAGTTTTAGAGTAAGTCAAGCTAGCAATAATTAAACCTTAATAATATAATCAATATTGTGCAAATCTACAATAAATCAACCATTTCAACAAATAAATTGTTTGCAAAACAATTAACTTTAAATATAAATACGAAATACAATATGTAATGTTACAACAATAGAATATATCAAAAATATTGGAGTAATTATGACATCACTTGATAATTAATTAATCATTAAGTACCTTATTACTTTATTCAATTAGGCTAAACTTATGAGGGCCTTTTTATTATTATATTGGGCTAAATATAGGTCAAATTGTCTCATTGCATGAGATTAAGACACTTGTCACAATCTAATCAAATCCTCATCTAGGATTTTTTTTTTTATGCTTTTATAAGAATTAATCATTCATTGTAGTCAATTATCCATGTAATTTACATTCATTATTCAATACAAAAAGCATACTAAATGCTTGTGTGGATCAATATTTTCTCTCTTGGTTGCATAGGAAATCAATTGCTTTGATCTCTCAATTGTGATAGGTGTTTTGGTTATAGGTGATTTTTGAGTGTTTTGGGGTTCAATATCAACTCCATCATCATATTAGAGCACCAAATCTATGAATTCCTATCCAAATTTTGAGAGATTCAACCTTGAGGGAAAAATCAACTCATCCTATGGAAAAACGGGCATCACCGTTGAGTCTAAAGCAATCAAAAACCTAAAGATTGACTATCGTTTTGAAAAAATATGATAAAAAATTTTGAGGCAATTTTTGTGGGACACAAACTTTAAAGTTTAAAATTTTGTACAACCACATGGATCTATATAGTCGTACAGGTTGTACTCCATACCGCGGATCCTATCTTTGCTTTGTGCAAGCAAAAAAAATCATCAAAAATTTTGCATAGATTTTTTTTTTTAAATAGAGGGATTTTTTTAAAAGTGTAAAAAGGAGGTCGAATTTATATTTTTAGGTAAAAAAAAGTACATAGTCATAGGTACTGTTTATGCAGACATGACATTAGAAAAATTCTTGTCCAAACCAACCATGAATATTTTGTTTACTCTTGGAATATTCCACTACTTATCTCCAGTGGAGAATATTTTGTGAGTTAAAAGAGTATTCTTCTTTCTAAAATATTCCACCAACCATATGGTATATTCCAATTCCTTTGAAATATTTTGTTGATTGACATCATCATGATGTCAGTATTAACCATATGAATGACCCTCCAATCCCCCTCCAAGCCCTCGTTTACATGCAAAGGAGCATTTTTTTATTTTGGATATAACTTGGCATACGATGTCAAAATCAGGCAAAAAAGATATCATCAGAAAGTTGATTATGCGCACTTTCTAGTGGTATAGGTCTCATCATTAGATTTTTTTGTTGGTTTATTTTATACTCAATGAAATTTAGAGCTTCATTTTTTTCTTTCAAGCTCATATCTTTTTGCTTCTATCTCTGATTTTTACAATTCTAGCGATGTTGGAAAGGTATTTTAGAGCTCTTCATATATATTCATGCATTTTTTATACAATCTTCCCTCAGTACATTTTATTTAGTTTATTGTTTTTTCACATTTTTATCAATTACTTGGACATCTTAGCAACTAGAAAGGACCTATTTGTGTGAGATGACTTTATTTGATCTACTTTACACTCTTTGAAGTTTGTAGTCTTTGATTTTTCCATTTAAGAAAGTATCATAGGTTTTTCTATTCATCTTTTTATGGTCATCTTGGGAAAGGATAACTACCAGTCTTGGTGAAACGACATCCTAACACATCTTAGGTGGCTTGATCTTTTTCCTTATCTATATGGACTCATACCTACACCAACAACACCAGAGAGTTAGGGTTATATGTTCTAGAGTTGACCTTGACACTATGTGTTGTATCAAACATTGATTGTCCCCACACACTTTGGACTCAACTTTGGGAGATCCATGGAGACCCTCATATCTATCCATACCTAAATGATCTTGCTACAGATTGTCTCATCCCTCTTGTAGACACAAATTCCATACCCTTTGATGAGGATACTTTAGAGGAGCTTGAGTATATCATAGGTCCTACATGTTCTAATGGTTCAGAGACTTGTCTTCATGTTCCCACTCTTCAAATCAAGACTACATCATATTTTGTTGTTCCTAATCAACTTGGAATCACCATATCCTTGGCCCCTATTGGTTTAGTGCAACAAGACATCCATCATCTTTCAGACATAACTATTCGGGATTCGTATCTTGTAGACATATCATCCTTGTTTGTAGAGTCTCAAATTGCAAATTTAGAGGATTACTTTGAGGATATTTATCTCCTATTTGTTGACAACCACATCATTGTTGTTGGACCACCATCTTCATAGACTTGTAGCTTTTTCTACATTAGTCTTCACAAGATTCTAGGTTGACATCATCTCTTTCTGACATGTGGACACTTGAGTATTTTTAGAGGCACACATCATTTGGATTTGGATTCTTGATTATTCTATATTTTTGGATTGACTTCTCCAATCAGTAGTGGATCTATTTCTCCCTAAGGGGAGAAATGTTGTTTGTGGGTAATGGATCATATTCTATCTTCAGGCATTCATCATTGACACAAGATCTCTTTCTTTATTGGGGATTCATCTCCTCATTTTCTTTGTCCTACTAGGGGGACATCTATTGTATTTGTGTGACAAAATCAATCCTTGGGGGTCACATTGATTCCTCCTTCTATCCTTCTTTCACTAGTGTAATTATTTCATTTTCTCTCTTTTGGGGAGGTGTTATCCCCACGTGGTTTTCTCATTTTCTCTAGTTATGAGAGATTTAATTTGTTTGTATGTGGGTACCTCATCAAGCCTTGTATCCAAGACCCATCCATGCATCCATCATTCAATTCTTCATCAAAGTTTGATAGCTTCTCCCTAAATTGATCTTAAGGTGGGGTGTTGGAATAATTATGACATCACTTTATAATTAATTAGTTATTAAGTCCCTTATTAATTTTTTGACTTAAGCTAAACTTAGGAGTTCTTTTTTATTATTAGATTGAGCTAAATATAGGTCAATTTGTTTCATTGAATAAGATTAAGACACTTATCACAATCTAATCCATGTAATTTATATTTATTATTTAATACATAAAGCATATCATATGCTTGTGTGGATCAATTCTTTCTCTTGGTTACATAGAAAACCATTTGATTTTATCTCTCACATGTGATAGATATTTTAGTTATAGGTGATTGCTCGGAATTATGGGGTTCACTATCAACTCCAACAACAAATGCATCAAGTTCCATGCAATTAAAATATATGTTTGGTTAGTTGAAATAA
>VDFB02000003.1:126089596-126206627 GCA_007258455.2 Sequoia sempervirens | reverse complement strand
ATCATATAGTTTGTCCTTGATGTCAAAATCCCTTTCAGTTGGTTCTCTTTGATGATCAGTCTCAGTTTGGATCTTTATGATTTATTATGTCACTTCTTTGATGTCTCTTGGCTATTACAGAAAGTTAGTTGTTATGGTTCAATTTCATGGTGATGAGTTTTTTGGTTCAAGTTATGAATGCTACATATTTGATTGACAGAGTTTGAAAGATGGTTTCTTTGTCAGAATGGTTCTCCTTGCATATCACAGGCTTTGGTTGTTTCTCTTTCAAGCTTACTCATATCGGAGTGAAAATGGCAGGGTCTTCCTGATCCACTTTGAAATGTCTGTGTTGCCTATTTGGCAAGACATTTCAAATGTCATGGCGATTGAATTTAACATACAGGCTACTTTCGACGTAACATTAGTGTTGTCTTGGCGACCGGCTCAAGAAAGGTTATTTCGGCAAGACTTGTCTTTGGTTTCAAGGTTATTTCGGCAAGACTTGTCTTTGGTTTCAGCAACAGAAAAGTGTTCTCTATTGGCATATGTTATTCCGTTGGTATGTGGTCTCAGCGATATTGGTATGTCACACCGATCGGAGATTAAAATGGATGCGTATCGGCAAGAGTCAGGGTTTTCAGAATAGGTCTCAGTAAAGTGGTTTTGTCTCGCCAACATCACATATGGGATTCACTTCGGCCAGACTTGGAGTATTCGGTTTAGCATCCCAACGAAAAGGTAATGTCTCCCTAACAAGTGCATGTGGAAGTCTATCGGCATGAGTTGTGGCTATTGATATAATATCTTAGCGTATCCTTCTTGTCTTACCGACTCATGCTCAAAAGGTTTTATCTATTTTTGGGAGGAGTCTCACCGAACAACTCTTTGAGAGAACTTTGGCCAAATTGAGTAGTATCGGGCTGAGGTCTTGGCGATTTCACTTGGTCTCACCGACTAATGCTTGTGGAAGGATTTCAGCAAGAGGTTTGTAATGTCTTAGCGAATCAGAGTGGATAAAGCATTTCGGTATGACTCATGTGCATCAAAGAATGGTCTTGGCGAACTTGATTTGTTACACCGACCGAAAACATAAAGGTAGTCTCTTCGGTAAGAGCTAAGGTTTTTGGCGATAGGTCTCGGTGAGTGACTTTCGGTCTCGCCGATGAAACATAAAGAGACTTCATCGGCATAAGATCTGGATTGTCTCAGTGACATTGGATAAATGGATAAAACATTTTGGTAAGACTCATGAGTTTCGTTGTAGAGTCTCAGCGAACCCGTCAAGTCTTGGGGACTAAGTCTAATGAGGGGCTTTCGGCGAAAGGTTTGTCTTGTCTCAGTGACACACAAGTGGATGAAGACTTTCAAAAAGACATGGTGTGCTCTACAAGAGGTCTCCCTGACTTTGATATGTCTCGCTGATGGAATTCAAAAGGACTTTATCAGTGTGAGATTTGTTCTCTCTTGGCGATCTGAGGTGAATTCGGGGTTTTTTGGTATAACGAAGATATCCATATGAGGTCTCCCCGAAAGCATTATGTCATGGCGACAGGAATGAAAATGTGAGCTTTTGGTAAGACACAGGATGCTCTGTGAGATGTCACCCTGACTACACATTGTCTTGGCGAAGGCGGATGGACACATCTCGATGTAAGTGTGCTCTTGTCTTGGCGACTTGGAAATGATAAAGACTTTCGGTATGATTCAAGCTTTCTAAGAGAGGTCTCCCTGATGATGGTAAGCTATAGCGACAAATACAAGTTAGAAGGCTCGTCGGCAAGAAAAATGATATGTTATGGCAACAATATGTATCAAGTGACCTTCGATGAAACATAATGTTGGTGGTATGACTTCTCCCCGACTCTGTTGTGTCATAGCGAAAAATAGAAGGATGTATCAGCAAGAAAACCATTATGTTACAGTGACTTATAAGGGATAAAGTCTTTTGGTCAAACACAGTGAAATCTACAAAGCATCTCCCCGACAGCAGGATGTCACAGCGACAGCGAATTTCTAATACTCTAAGGAAGCCTATCGATGAGACATGATGTATTCATTATGTGTTCTTCCTGACTCTAATGGCTCTTGGCGAAAGCGATATCTAAAGGGATTGTCTAGCAATTTAATTGCCTTCGGCAGAACTATATTGTTGTCTCAGCGAATAGTTACGAAGACTCAAAACTCTGTGGTCGTCATCATGGATTGGCATCAAATCTCAGAATAGTTACATAACAGGATATTCATCGAGTTTCTTTTTGAGTTGTATTTTTTATTTAATGGATTTTTCTAAATATAGTTGCATACAGACTTCTTTGGTTTGTATCGAATCTCTAGCAAGGTATTCTCTAAGATTTTAGAGGTTATGATTTTCTGTTGTAGGCAGACATGGCTTTGATGAAAATCTTTGAGTTACAATTTGAAATCTCCTGACTCAGCATAGAAATTAAAGCTTTCTAGATATGCATTACTCTAATTTTTACCTTCATCTACAGATCATCATTATCCAGCTTTAGATTCTAAAAATAGCAAGAGTTTCAGAATCTTGTGAAAAACGCTTGTTGAAGATTTCTTGATAATAGACATACTTGAAATGTATATAAAAACCAGTGTTGAAAACTGTGAAGATGTTGTTGGCCTGTAATTCTGATAGATAGTTATTCTGGTCATAATCAAGAGAGGGAACTGGATGTAATACTGGGACATTGCTCCTAGAGTATTAGAAGTAGAGTGTTATGAACTTAACTGTAAACAGAGAGATCCTCTGATATATTTTTATTGTAATTCTATAATCTGAGTAAGGGGTTGGTGCTCCTTGAGATTGTTGTCTCTAAATGAGGGGTTGGTGCTCCTTGAGTTCGTGCTAAAAAATTTAGCCTATAAGGCATTGTTAAAAGTGGTTTTGAAGATTAAGCCAATAAGGCAATTTAGGAGTGGTTTTTCTACCCCATGTGGGTTTTCCACTCAGCAAATCTTTTGTATCTTGGTTCTTCTGTGTGCTCTCTACTTTTTTGTGTTGTTGTTTCAGTTCATTGTTGGGTTTATTACTTTTCTCAATTCTGTTTATGAATGATTACATTCAACTCATGAATGCATTAATTAGAATAATATTGAGATCAAATCTGAGCTATGTTTTTGAATATGTGAAAATTGGTCAAATTTGTTAAGACACTGATTCACCCGCCCCTCTTAGTGTCATTTTAACTCCAACAATTATGTCCTACAAACCATAACCTAATCATGTGGTCATTACCCCTACGAGTATGAAAATCCTGAACTAGAATGCATAAAAGGAACATAGTGAACTGACAATGTAAACAGTGGCTACTTACACTACTTTGGCCAAAGTATTCTCACCCAATACTTTGATTGACAGCCATCCTATTCACATACACTACCCTAGCTTAGTTTGGATTTTGACCATTCATATACTATGTATAGGTAATTTCCTTCCATAGGTAATCATTAACCTCATAAATAACCTATTCCCTTTTTCCCAAAACATAATGGTATCTCTACGAATAAAGCATAAGCATATGTTACTCCCTTCAATGGATATTCTAATCCCAGGTATAACAAATGAGATTTCCTTCCATAGGTAATCATTAACCTTAGAAATAACCTATTCCCTTTTTCCCAAAACACAATGGTATCTCTACCAATAAAGCATAAGCATACGTTACTCCCTTCAATGGATATTCCAATCCCAAGTATAACAAATGATATTTTCTAGTCTACAAATTAGCTTTGCATAAACAAGCTATTCTCTTCAAGGGAAAACCTAATACTAGGAATATCTTTATAATCTAAAATATAGCTTCATAAGCTTTATATAATATTTATTCATAAATAACTAACTCCATTTAGTAATATATCACGTTAATAAGTGATTCTCATCAAGAGTATAGACTCATCAATGAATGACCTCAATCGAAGAATAATCATATCAATAGATGATTCCATTTGAGAGTGTAATCTCCTTAGTAAAAAGGATTATTCAAAAGAAGAATCTTGTCAACAATATGAATTCATTTTAAGAGTATAAAACAACCGATTAGGTAACAACTCTAACTCAATAGGTAATCCCACCTATGGCTCCAAAAAAATAGTACTTCATAAACTCAAGTGATCAATTTAATCACATAGGTGAGTTTCAACCTTGGTATATCCTAATCCTAGGATAGACACATCAACCAATGACTAGTCCAATCATATAGGTTAATCTAAACCTATATGTTCCAAACAAGACCAAATGAACAACCCAACCAAGTAGGTTATTCCCAACCTATAGGTTTCAATGAGTAGTCAAGTACATATCCCAATTCAATAGGAAAATCTTAGCCTAAGGTTTCATCCTTTAATCAAATAAACTTTTTGATTCAAATAGGTTATTCTAAACCTATATTTTCATTCGAGAGTAAAGTATGATCAAGTGATCATTCAAGTAAAGATAATTGATGTGGTTTGCATAACATCACATCACATCATTCATACCTTCACTTTTATTGTAATGCTAACTCTAACATTCCCAAGGTTTCCTAGCATAATAAGCTACAGTGTCAATTCACTTCATGATGTTGGTATGTTTCACATTACACATGTAGTGTAGAATATCTACGCATAGAAACATCGTCAAAATCCCCATATAGAGTATCTTAAAGTAATAACCTAATAAATAGATTTCTCAAGCATGTATCAAATGAGGTCATGCGAGTAACTATGTATCAAATAAATTCTCAAGCTATTCATGTTCATCAATCCTAGTATGTAATAATGGTGATAACATTCTCTCCTTAATATGGAGTATACAAAGACACTCATAAGGAAATCATAACTACATGATTATTTTCCTTCCATAAAGAAAATAGATTATTTATCTATTCAAGCAATCTAATTAAATTCTCAAGCAAACAATCAAAACATTCAATCTTTCATGAAAATAAGTAAACATTAAGAGGATAGAATCCCATGCCTGTTTACCTTATATTCTAGTTGACCTAACTAGTTCTCTACTTCATTCCTTTCCAAGACAACTTGCCAAGCTTCCCTTCAAAATAAAACCACTCAATGCAATATATCATAAGAACCTCCCTCATTTTAATCTCACAAAAATAACTCCAATTCAAGAAATAGATAACTTTGATATAAAGTAGCAGAATTCCACTAAGAGTGGGTGTCCAAATGAGAGAGTTGGCTCATCTATTTATAATAAATAATGAGACATTGATGCCTAAGGAAATGGTAAACCAGCTGACACCACTCAAGCATGTAGGTTGACTAATCTCATATGGCAATAAGGTGGAAGCATTCTAAGTTATTACTCAGCTTGGTATTCCAAAGATCGACCTCCTTGTATGATATCAATTACAAGACTATTTCAAATATGCACATGTTCAAAAAGATGAGAATAAAATTTCTATTGAGAAAGAATTCTACAAGAAACAAAGTATTCATAATAAGGCACCAAGTTTCAACCATCTCCCTATTCTTTTTCCCGCGATTTTTCCAAAGAAACTATCAACATTTAACATGCAACACATATCATAGTTGACTCAGACATAGACTATTAAATTGGCATGTAAAGGATGAATCAAATCCATAGTTATAGTGCATAGGATAGCTTTGACCAAGCACATCCCTTTTGTTGTGGTCTTTATCCTTGCACATGTGTATTACACACTTTACACAGCAGGTTATATTCTCATGTTTCCTTTTTTCACTTAATATGTAGATTAAATGCACCTTACTATCTACTTGAGCGCTATGGTATAGTGCACAGTACTTCCCATTCATCGACCAAAGCATATACTTATATGAATTGGCCTTTATACTTTATTATCTTTCCTACATGTTGCACATATTTCACTATGTGTGTTGGTATGAATGTTGTGTGGGTACTAGCTTATTCCATGTACTATAATAGCGTTGGCCAAGGAATTTTCTAAATGCATGAATACACCAAACACTATAATATAAGTACATATACACATATACATACATACATACATATATATATATATATACACTAAAACCACCCTTTGGTTTCTAATTTTTTTCACAATAATATAAGAAAGTACATTATACTCCCATACGTATATATGTTATATATATAGGTAGATGTTCTCTTGCATATATATACATATATATACATATATATACATGTATATATATACATATATATATGTATATATATATGTATATATATGTATATATACATATAAATATGTATATATATATGTATATATATGTATATATACATATAAATATGTATATATATACATGTGTATATATGTATATATATACATGTGTATATATGTATACATATATATATATACATGTGTATATATGTATACATATATATATATATATATATATGTATACATGTATACATATATACATATATATATGTACACATATATATACATATATATACATATAGATATATACATATATGTACATATATATGTGTGATATAAGAGGGATTCGTTGTACATGGGTATCTCCTTTCTCGAGAGATCACCAGGGAATGAACTGCCCTTATACACCTCAGAATAATAGATTAGTAGAATGATAAAGAACTAAGATTTGATTATGCTTTAGGAAAAACCACCAGAGATCCTGAGAGAGCAAAACTAGGATATTTTTGTATCAAAAGAGGGAGTTCTCAGCTAAAAGACGTCAGCGCAATTCTAGGATGCCAGTGTGGCGTGTTGTCGTCTAAAAGACGCGTTGGTGTCCCAAGCAACAGGGAACTCAAAAAATTCAACAGACATAAATAAGCTTTACTTCTAAGCTCAGGGGCGATTCAAACTAAACTATATAACTACTCCAAAAACTATAAACTGAAATGAACACAAGGATGCTTGGAGAAAGCTTACCTTGCTCTGGGCATCTAAATATTCACTCCAAGCTCCTTTTCATGACCTACACACAAAAGAACAAGATGAAAGTTGTTGGGTGGTTTTGTAGGGGCCTACCTCATTCAGACCTTGCTTTGGTGTTCCCACCTCCATGGATAGCCAAGTTGGAAAGGAATGCTAAGGATGTAAACAAAGCGTGTGGTGAAAGAAAAACCTACTCAAGAGTAGAACCCACACAACAAGAAGCGTGTGGTGAAAGAAAAACCTACTCAGAAGTAAAACCCGCACCACAAGATAGTAAAATGACATGAATGAAAGGAAAGTGAAAGAGAGAGAGTGTTACCCATGGGCCTAGACCCTCTCTAGAGCACACAAATGCACCGTTGAATGCTTGCTTGAGAGTTGTTGCAGCTGCTAGGAGGACCTCAGTCTGGCATGGCTTCGCTTGTGAGAGCACTACTATCAAAAGTGAAGAGAACTCTAAATTGGAGTAGGTTATTGAGAGAGCTTGATTGATGTCTTCCAACCCCCAAATGAGAGCCAAAAAGGGTTTTTTAATGCTTGTAAGGGCGGAAAAGATCCGTTACTTTTGGAATGTAACTACTAGGACACATGTTGCAAGGGTTAGTATTCCAAATTCCATGTTTTTCACTCAGGAAACTGACAGGACACTAGCGCGCCTCACAGACATATGTGTGTTGTGCATGAGTCTAGAGCCAAGATTCTCAGAAAATGTGTCACAAGGCTTCTATTGCTCAGCCACAAGTCCGCATGGAGTTGAATCACGAAATTTTGACCCATGGTATTTTATCATTAATATCTTAAGGCGTCATAAATATTAGGCAAAAATGCTAAAATGTGGAATTGCCCCTAGGTGCAATTCGGTGACATTACAATATGTACATACATATATATACATGTACACATAATAACAACTTCCAATTTGTTGACAAGCACATGTATAAAGATTTATGTGTGGCAATTGATTGCTTGTATTGATGATACATGTATATACATGCATATGTGGATATACGCATAGGTATCTAAGTATAGTCATCCTTGCTTAAGTACATATTGTTGGCATATGGATCTAAGAGATCGGTATTGGATACTTGTGTTGTCATTGATGGCAACTAGAGTCAACAATGTGGTCTACAATGTCAGTGGTGTTTATACCAGCAAGGAATCTAAGTTTGTGTATTCTACTGGCAGAGAGAGTGATGAACAGGACATCCAGTTGATATGTTGATGTGATCGCTTCATCAGATCATTATTTTATGGTGTGGATCTCTTGGAAATATTTCTTAGCACGTACACTATCCTACTGAAGAGTTTTGTGGTATTGTATTAGTCAAAATTCGAGTTAAGTGGTTCGGTAGCATGACTCATGGCTTATTTTTCATTGTGGCCAACATGCTTGATGTGGCATATCATGGATGTATGTGGAGTATGTATTTTTGATATCTCTTATGGTTGGAACTTTTTTTTGGGTCCTTACTAAATTCTAGCCAACTTGTGTAGGTATGCTTCATTTTCTAATTAGAGTTTTGGGCCGACATAAGCAAAAATATTGTATCTTGTTGAGAAGCCAACATGTATTGAACTCTTGGGTTAGCAGATATATAAAGAAGATCAAAATAATTTTAAGTGTGATAGATAAGGTGTGCATGCATGATAGGAGTATGTGCAAAAAGTTTTAAATCAGTTATTTGGAGGGCAGAAAAGTGTTTGTGTGCAAAGCAGAGCAGAGCAAGAGCAGAAGTGTGATCTAGTTGAGAGATCCAGAATGTGATCTTGAGCTTCATTGGAACTAAATTTTGGCATTTGCAGATGTTGTACTCTCAGTTCAATTTTTTTTGTAATCTATATTATAATTGTAAGGCAGTGAGCCTCTTTCTTGATTAGTGAGCTCTAAGCAGTGTGCCTAAATGCAAGTGCATTCCCCTCTTTTATTTTACTTTTAACAGAGTAAACTTTGTGGATTAATCTCCACTGTGGTTTTTCCCTTGACAGGGTTTCCATGTAAAAATATCTGGTGTTATGGGGATTATTGATGTGATTGCATCTTTTCATCTGTTATGTGTTGCTAATGTTATATAAAGTTATATTATTGTTGTTGATGGTTTTTAGATCTATTTTGCAAATCAAAATTATTGAACACTGATTCACCCCCCCCACTCTCAAAGTTCCTTGCATCCAACAATTGGTATCAAAGTAGGTTCCTCTTTTGAAGCTTAGCAACTTGAGGTGAATCTTGAACTACAATGGATATTGGTGGTCTTCAACAACAGTTGATGGTGGCACTTGGTGATCTTGATCAATCCAAGGCAGAGGTCATGGAACTTAAGGAAAATATTGCAGATGCTGAAAAAATCATTCAATCACTGAAGGACAAGATAAATGAATCAAGGGAAAAGAGAAAGGAACTATGTGATCAACTGAAGCAAAAGGAAAATAAAGTTCTAGATGATGCCATCTAAATCAAACCCTAAAAGAGATAACAGGAGAATGTGAGAAGCTAGCCAAGGACAATGCAACTCTAAGACTTGAAATGGAATATGTGGCAATGAAGTTTACCAAAGAAATTGAGCAAAGAAAGAAGAATGAGGAGAATCTAGCCCAGTCTCTGAGAGAAAAATCTGAAGAATGTAGCAGAATTAACAATAGAACCATTCAATTAGAGATTGAACTGCAACATGCCAAAAATCATGAACATGAAATTGAGAGACAGATGGTCACTCTTGGGAATGAGCTTGCTACCGCAAATGAATTCAAGGGGAAGTTCAAGATAAGTTCTACCAAGCTTGAAGAAATAACCAAAAGTCAAAAGGATATAAATGATAAGCGAGGTCTTGGATATGAGAAGGGAGAATGCTCTGAATCTGAATAGAAGAATCTTGAAAAGAAGAACAAAAGAAGAAGACATCTAATAAGGCAACCTAATGCTCAAATATTTAATGGATATTGTTTTTTTTGTAACAAATTTGGACATATGGCTTCTCAATGTAGAAGGAAGATAAAACCCAATACTCAATCATTTTTTGGTCAATCTTTCAAATGCAAGAAGTTTGGTCATAAGGCTTTAGAATGCAGGAATATGACTATCAGCACTAGTAACATTAAATGCTATACCTGTGGAAGATTTGGACATGTTGCTAATCTATGCAGGTTAGGAGGAAATCAGTGGAATAGATGGTACAGGCAGAAAAATCTGATATGTTTCAATTGTAACAATCTTGGTCACATTGTGAAGTTCTGTTGGAACGGAAACGTGAATAAAAGGGGTCTGGTGTATTAAGGAAGAAATTCACAAAAAGATAATAAAGGTAAAGAAAAATATTATTTGGAAGAAATAAAAGATCAGATGAAGAAGACATGGGTGAAGAAAAGTGAAACGGATGAAGAAAACAAAGCTATACCAGGAGCCCTATCTGGTAGCTCCTTCGGTAATTGATATCAAGCCAATGGCCTAGGGGGAGTTCTTCATGAAAATATCTTCCCCCCCCTCTTTTTTATATGGTTGGCATTGAATTGATGGATTTCATTAGTCATTGTGTTATGGAAGCATTTGCAATGATATGATGAATTGGATGAAATGGTATCGATCCGTAGTTGAATTATTCGCTTGTTGTCTGAGTTTGCAGTATAACCGGAACTTCTAGGGCAACACATTTAATGCAGAAAAAGCAAGGTTGGTAAAGTTATAAAAGGACATTTTGAACCCTTTTTCAACACCAATCATTGAAGGGAATCAGTTCAAGAGCATTTTCTACAATATTTCAAGGTGCAAAAGGTCATTCTAGTGGCGAATCTCCAGGTATTCCTACTAATCATTGATTTTACATCTATTTTGTAATCGGTGGAACTTTGTCTGAAGCAGAACATGAAGCAAAACAAAGGTATCATAACCCTAGATGAGTATAGTAGCTAGAAGCTTAGGGATGAAAGAAATATGTTGTCGCTCACCGATTTTAGAAGGCTTGAAGGATCAAAACACAAGAATTTGGATATATGGAACGATTACCTTTAGTTCATCAATACGGAAGTGATTCAGTTTTTCCTAAATAAATTGGACGGTGACATCCTCACCTTGGATAAACCATATCAAATTACCAAGGATGTGATCATAAATTTAACTAGCTTATGCAATGTCAGTGATGTGCTGAAGAAGAAGTTGATTTCCAATGCAGAGGTGGAAGCCCTAACCGAAATAAGGGGAGATCAAAGGGCTCTGATAATTTCATCAATTAAAGATCCTTTGACAAGGTATGTTGCTTATGGAATCTCATACAAGATTTATTTCAGAAATCGTGAAGGATCAACCTCGGTAGGTGTTGCTTATATCGCCCACAAAATGATAATCGAGAATGAGGACTTTGATCTATGTAGTCTGATGAAGGAGCAACTGATGGAGAATGTTCAATTAACCAAATATATTTATTATCCATTCAGGTTTGGTACTCTAGCAATATGTATTGTGATGTACTTTCTAAACTGTTTGTTGATGAAGGACAATGTAGTGTGGAGAGAAAATATGTCGATTTGTAAGCAAATCTTCAATCATTCCAATTCCTTTGAAAATTGTGAACAAATGTATGACAGTTTATTTAGAAAGGTTTTAGAGAGGTTTGGAGAAAGTGTTGTTCCTCTTTTGGAAAAAATAACTGAGGTTGCATCATCTTTCAGAAAAGGAGAGAAAAAATAGAAGAGAAAAAGAGATACGGCTGGTGTCACTCCTCTGGCACCCAAGTCTACAAAGGTTGAAGAAAAGGGGCAAGAACTATTGGTTGTGGATGTAGAGGATGAAGTTTCTGAAGAATATACTCCAAGAGATCAACCAAAACTAGATGAACCAGAAATAATAATAGTTGAAGACAGTGATGAAGAAGGTGGTCTATTCAAAACAAAGATAATGCAAATCATTCAGGACAAGGATGGTATGCAAAAGATATCAAACATATGGCTGAATGGACCATCCTATGAGTAGGATGTTATTGAAAACACTCTAGAAAGATACTTTATTGATAACAATATTGAGTTGGAAAGTCTACAAGATGCTCTCTCGGAAGAACTGATTGAATGTGGCAGGATATCTATAGAGTCTGTGCCCCTGGAAATGAAGGAAGAAGAAATAATTTCTCATTTAAAAATGCAGTTTATATTATATCTTTCCAGAATAAAGAAGAAAATGAGTGAGCTGAGACAGTGCATTGATTCAAAAAATAAAGTCTTTAACTACTGTCTTAGGTAGCCTCATGTGGTAGGAAAGTACAAGGATAAGCTTGAAGAGATTGAAAGTGAGATTGTTAAAACTAGACAAGATTATAGTATGCTTATGGACAAGAATGGAGATGTAAAGAAGAAGGTTCATGCTCTACAAGTTGAGCATGCAAAGGTCCACTTTGCTAAGAATACTCTTATTGATACCTTCTAGAAAGTGAAAGACATAACTGAAGGGAGATTAGAGCAAATGGTTGAAATTTTTAAGTTTGGAGAAAAGTTGGAAGTTGCAATCACTATTCCTGAGTCTCTTGAGCAAATAATCAAAAGAACTTCAGAGAAAAACAATCTAATCATAGCCATTGGGATTGCAATGGATTCCTAGAAGAAATTCCTTCCAGAAATGAAAGTTAAGTATAAAATAATTTTCTGAATTTTTTTAGCAATTGATCAATTTTTGCATCATCAGTTGGGGGAGAGAATGGAGTTAGAGTAAGTGCAGTAAAATATTATAGGGGAAGAGAATAAGAAGAGAACTATAGAGCAAATATAGTAGAGCTTTTTCATTGATGTCAAAGGTGGAGAGAATGAGTGAAAAATTTCCTTGACATCCATAGAGGGAGCAGTAATTTTGGCTTTGATGAATTTTTGGTTTTGACACTTAGTCATTTTTTCACTAAGTGTTGCCATCAATGCCAAAGGGGGAGATTGTTGGCATATGGCTCTGAGAGATCAGTATTGGCTACTTATGTTTTCATTGATGGTAACTAGAGTCAGCAATGTGGTCCATAGTGTCAGTGGTGTTTATACCGGCAAGGAATCTAAGTTTGTGTATTCTACCGACAGAGAGAGTGATGAGCAGGACATCTGGTTGATATGTTGATGCGATCACTTCACCGCATCATTATTTCATGGTGTGGATCTCTTGGAAATATTTCTTAGCACGTACACTATCCTATTGAAGAGTTTTATGGTATTGTATTAGTTAGAATTCAAGTTAAGTGGTTCAGTAGCATGACTCATGGCTTATTTTTCATTATGGCCAACATGCTAGATGTGGCGTATCGTGGATGTATAAGGAGTATGTATTTTTGATATCTCTTATGGTTGGAACTTTGTTTTTGGTCCTTACTAAAGTCTAGCCGACTTGTGTAGGTACGCTTCATTTTCTAATTAGAGTTTTGGGCCGACACAAGCAAAAATATTGTATCTTGTTGAGAAGCCAACATGTATTGAACTCTTGGGTTAGCAGATATATAAAGAAGATTGAAATAATTTTAAGTGTGATAGATAAGTTGTGCATGCATGATAGGAGTATGTGTGAAAATGGTTAAATCAATTATTTGGAGGGTAGAAAAGTGTTTGTGTGCAAAGTAGAGCAAAGCAAGAGCAGAAGTGCGACCTGGTTGAGAGATCCGGAATATGATCTTGAGCTTCATTGGAACTAAATTTTGGCATTTGTAGATGTTGTACTCTCAGTTCAAATTTTGTTGTAATCTATATTATAATTGTAAGGAAGTGAGCCTCTTTCTTGAGTAGTGAGCTCTAGGCAGTGCGCCTGAATGCAAGTGCATTCCCCTCTTTTATTTTACTTTTAATAGAGTAAACTTTGTGGATTAATCTCCACCGTGGTTTTTCCCCTGACAAGGTTTCCACATAAAAATATCTGGTGTTATGGTGATTATTGATGTGACTGCATGTTTTCATCTGTTATGTGTTGCTAATGTTATATAAAGTTCTATTATTATTGTTGATGGTTTTTAGATCTATTTTGCAAATCAAAATTATTGAACACTGATTCACCCCCCCTCTTAGTGTTCCTTGCATCCACACATATGCCCTTATATTCACCAATTGACATATATACACATATCATATTACTATCTCATATCAACATAAATGCATTCATATCCTCATCGACAGGTATACACATTAAATGTATACACATACACACACATATAATTGATTCCTTATGCATGTATACTCGTAAGTATTTCTACTCATATATATATGCATAAACACAATTATGCTCTCATGTGCAAATTGTTATATATATACATATCTACATGTATAGTTTTAATGCTCATATGAATCGACGTAAAGACAACTTGATCAAACAATCAAAGTATAAAAGACATTGCTCAAGCATTTATCACAAACCTTGAATACTCCTAACCGAAATCATAATCCCTACTAATGCAAACGCATCATACTAAAGGATGACTTACCAATTCCCAACACTATGACTAGACTTAACCATTGTATTGTGAGTGTGTGTGTAAGCTCAATTAGGTTTAATTTAGGGTTACCCAACCAATCATTTCTCCTGAGTGATACTTCCCCTCCCTTCCAAAGGATTGAACATGTCCCTGCAACTAGCTTAGCACATTTGCAATGGTAGTTAGACATTCATAATAAATCCACATGCATCTTAACAAAGCATTAGATCATTCATTTTGCAATTCATAGCGATCCACTAGATAAAAACATATTGTTTCATTGCACTTCATCAATATAAACATAATTACTCTTTCTAATCAATAATAACTTAATACCTATTTTAGTATTCCATTCTTTTATCAATCCTATCAAAATCATGATTGCATTTATCATCCTATTTACCCATGAAGGTAAAAGTAACTCAGTAACAACAAGATGGGGTGTGACAAAGATGGAGGACAAATAATCCATGGTAAGGTGCCTTATGTGCTAAAGATACTCTCCATCTCTCTGAATGATGATATGCTTAAGACTTTTAAAGAAGAAGAAACAAGGTTAAGGAACATTGAAGTTTTTTTGTTTATTTAGATGTTAAGGTGTTGCCTTCTTGAAATTTCTTTAATGATTGGATTGCCTCTATTTGGGGGAAAAATATGGGTGTTCATGTTTCATCTTGTAGAATGATTCAAAAAGCATTATTTGTGGTTTTCTTTAGGAATCATGGGATGCAACAAAGAGTGGTTTAAAAAGAATATTGGAATTTTGAGCAGTCTATCTTTAGAGCTCTTCCTTGGTCTTCGAAGGAAAATTTTGATGAGATTATTGCTATGTTAGCCCCTAATTGGCTTGAAATTAAAAATATCCCACCAAAACTATGGAAATTCATTTCAAACATTTTGAAACCTGTTAGTAATGTAATGTAAATTGAAGAATCAAGGGTTATCCTCCCACACTTGAATACTAGGGTTTTGGTTTCTCTGTCTTCTGATGTAGAAGTACCTGACCTAGTTTTAGTCCAAATTGGCAACAAAAAGATTAATTGTGAAATTGAGCTTCTCAACTCTCTAAATTCTTGTTTTTTTTTGTAAATTAAATAGACACCTTATGAAAGACTACCCCTTGACTAAGGTTAATCCGAAAGGGGCTTTCAAGCCAACTAAGAATAAGGATGGAGTTGACACCCTGCAAGATGTAACATGCCCATTGTTCTACCCAATAATTTTACTATGCTTTTAACCAAAAGTATATGATTCCAACACTTAGAAATATTTTTTTTCTTTTCATATATAAGAATAATATGCACATTTGAAATAAACATCATTCCAAAATTTCTCGTTGCATTAGAACAAAGTATTTCAACTTTCCAAAGTATTGATTTCATATTACATAATTTCATTATTACATTTCCTCTTTTAAAATCTTCCATTAGAAATGGATGCATAAATAATTACATAGCTTCCATGAGCTCACTGGTACTAGGTATACGAACGATCCAGGTGCCCCCCATCAAATCTTGGTCACCAACCGGTGAGGAGAAGCATCAATCAAGTGCTTTTCTGCTAACTGTGGACTTATTGTGGTCCCTCACACATCTACCACATATGGTAGATGACCCTCCCTTAGATGAAGAGATTGGTTTGGTAACCTCATAATAATAATGACCTTCCCAGAGCTTGGTGGTGTGTCCTAAATTTTTCTAGATTTGTCATACGATGGCTACAACCTACTCATATGATATTCCCTACCTAGTACATAAATTTGGATCATAGTGAGCTGACAAGTAAATAGTGGCAACTTATAATATGGCCAAAGTATTCATCACCTAAAATTATGGAGTGGATGTCATAAAAATTCACCCACCTTCCTAGCTTGATTTGTATTGACCATTCATAACATATGCATAGGCTATCCCCTTACGCCATGGAGTAACCTTAACCCTAGGAATAACCTATTTCCCTCTTATGTTTGCTATGACACTTCTACTTAAGTAATTCAAGTAATTCTAACATACCAACTGACCATATAGATAAACATAATGTCACATTAATAAAAGAATTTATTTCAAATGTGCATTCACATTAATAAAAATTCCCAATCAAGAGTGTAATTTCAACAATAAATTACTCCCATCAAAAGGTATAATGACGTCAATCAAAAGTATAATCTCCAAAAATAAATGACTTCAAACAAAGACATAATCAACAATCAAATGATCAATTAGTCCTCATAGGATAATTCCCATCCTATTTGCTTCAATTAATATCCCAAATAAACAACCCTACCAAATAGGTTATTCCTAGCCTAGGGTTTCAACCAAGGTAAAGTAACGTTCAAGTGAATATAAACCAATCATAAAACTTCTCTTTCAAATACCTCCTACATTCACATGTTTACTATATTTGTATATCATCTAGAGGACATAATCAAATTGGGAGGATTTGGTGCTTTTACACCCATAGTCCTTTCATAATGCAAATTTGGGTTACCAAAATGTGTGTCCTCTTTTAGAATTCTGTGAATAGGAATAGTCTCTAATTCAATAAGAAAATAGGATTAGTAGTTTCAAATCTAAACTCTATTGTATAATATATATATATCCTTCAAGTTTATACCCTAACCCTAGGGAAATATTCTCTTCCTACTTTCTAGTAGAATTAAGTAATCAATCAAGTAAAGATTACCCATCAAGGTTTGCATAACATTGCTACCTAATAATGATGGCATTTCTATCATGCCATCATTCCCTTTTTATTACCAACCTTATTTTCCATGAAGGTTTACCTAGCATTAAATCACTTCAAAGTATCACAATATAGTGTTCACCAGCTAAGCAACAATTATGTAATCTTAACTTATATAGTTCATAGTAACCTCA
Organism: Sequoia sempervirens; assembly: GCA_007258455.2. NCBI lineage: Eukaryota > Viridiplantae > Streptophyta > Pinopsida > Cupressales > Cupressaceae > Sequoia > Sequoia sempervirens. The sequence continues at coordinate 126,189,473 of VDFB02000003.1, read as the reverse complement.
TAAACATTCATAATCCAATGTATATATTATATGCATATAACCCTCTATCAAGGTTTACTAACAACTAGACTTATCAAACATCTTTCATATTTATCCAAAGAAGATGATATCCAATTCATAATAGAACAACTAACTCACTTTCCAAGCAAGTTCATACAAACTTTTCAAAACATAAAATGCATAAAAGAGTAGAATTCATCATGCCTGGTTATACAAAGCTTCCAAAGATCAATCTGGATTCCTAGCTTAGCCTTCTCCATAATCAAAAAGCAATTCCAAACTATATATCTCCCACTCACCAAAGATTACTCTCAAAAACCTCCCACAAACTCTCAAAAACTTCTCACAAACTTTCAAAAACCTCTTACAAACTCTCAAACTCATAAAAATAAAATAACTATTTAAAAAATAAGTATCAAGAGTGCATAATGCATCCCAAATGAGGGAGAAATCACCTCTATTTATACATAAATGTGAGCAATTCTAGGCTAGAAACAAGCTATCAAAGATGACACTTCTCAATCCAAAAGGTTTGACTCGGCAAAAAGAAGAAAAGGTGGTAGCTAAAATCATTGCATAGTAAACACATGCATAACCAAATTTCACAATGAAGAATGAGTCACCCATTCAAATGAAAAACAAGAATAACAATCAGAAATGCAAGGTTAATGTCTTTTATAGGTCGACTTTATTGAGCCAACTTCTCATTGACCATTTCCCATATTTCAATTTGCTTCATAAGCTCGAATTCATATTGCAATTTAGACTTCTAATTGATTGACACGATTCACAAGTTGGCACCACATTATATCTTACACACCCTATTCCTTTGGTTTTTGTTTGCTAATGAATAGGTCAAATTTTCTTGTACGTTGCATATCCACTTTTCCCTCATGTTTGACTCAGCCTTTGGAGGATTTATGTTCATACGTTGGTTTTCCTTAGACTCCATGCACTCTATTATAGTGTTGACTTGCTTTATTTTACACAACATTTAAATACTTAATACATTGCCTTTTATGTGTAGCCTCTAATTGTGCTATCCCTTTTGTATTTCATCACCATACATTATATGTATAGCTGCACTTCACATGTATTATGTGTTGCCTCCATGAGATGCACAATTCCTTAATATGATGCATGGGTATTGACTAAGTTTCATTCTATTTTAAGCACAAACTTTACACTTGCAAAGCATTGTTACAAGGTTTTGGTTGAATATTTTGCAAACTTGTGAGGTCTAGAAAAATGGTGATTTCAGCCAAAGTGTGTGAGATAAAACTCTCCTAATTAAGGGAAGGCTCCCCCTTTCCTACTAACTAAAAAAATATATGGGTGGAACGATAACCTTTCCTCTTGTTTCAGGAAAAATTAAATGCTTTTCTCTTCGTAGAAAAGTAACATTAATTTTTAAATAAACTTTTACAGAAGCTTGCAATAAAATCAAGAGAAAGGAAATGAAGTTTCCTGAAAGCTCAAAGACTTCTGTCACTTCCTTCGGGACGGGAAAACAATTTCAAGCACAAAGTCTTGAAAATTTGAGATCCTATCTACCCTTTTGAAAGATAATCTAATGACAATATACAACACAAGACAGCACAAAGTCTGCAAGTAGGATGTATCTATTAATTACTACAAATGGGAATTATTACGAGCTTAAAGACTTGCAATTCTTCTTGATTTCTAAATTCAAATTATGAATTCAACCTTCAACATTTGCAGCATAAAATCTGCAAATATTTCAATTGAAGCTCTCCTTAGCAATTTTCCACAATCTTCAAATAATCACAAAGTAATGCTCCAAAATGACATAAGAACACAATGGATGCAAAGTAGGACTTCAACACAAAGTCTAAAATTTCCAACTCTTTGATATTACTTGAAAAATAACAAATTATAACTATAAAGCTCAAAGTCTTTATGAGTACAAAATTCTACAGAATTTTCTTGCTTGCCAAAAAGATAAAAAAATTACAAAAGACCCTCTCAAGTATTTATAGGAGAGAGGTCATGAGAAAAAAGTGGGAGGATCCCAACTAACTTGAGAAATTCTCTCAACCACCAACTACTTGCAATTGACTTATTCCAAATTGCAGTCCTAAATTATCTTGACTTGTAATTTGATTACATGTAATTACATTTTACAAAACTACAAGTGAAAGGAACACTTGCGATTACAAAATTTGTTTTTACATGTAACTTGTCAAAAAAAAATACATAAAGATAAAGTGTTATGAAAGGTGAAAAATGCGTTTTTAAGAAAGACATGGAATGAAAGATAAATGAAAACACGTTTTTATGAAATGGAATGGTGATCACAAAAATGTTTTATTGGATAAATTTCGAACATGAAACAAAGATGCCATGAAAATATGATACAAACATGCTAAAATAAGAAGAAAACCATGAAATAAAAAATGAACATACCTACAATGAAAGATTACAAACTAAAAGAAAAGGAAACCCTAGACGCCTTGTGAAAATGTAGCCAAAGAAATTTGAATAATTTGTCATAGCTGGATGCCCTTTTATTGCAGCTGAACATTTAAGAATCTGCCATGAAAAAAGGAGGAGAAGCAAATACAAATACAAATTGCCTTCTCTTCAATGGCATTGGGGTTTTTAAGACTCAAAGCAAGCAACAAGCTAATTTCAAAATGATGTAAACTTGAATCTAAGCTTTTGAAGGCTTTTGCAAGTTCGCACCAAATAGAATCAAACTTTTTTGAGCATTCTACAAGTGAAAAACACTCAAATCGGGTTTCCCAAAACACTTTACAAGTTTATTTTCACTTAAAGATTCAAATCGGGTTTTTAAAAGCATGTTACAAGTTACTTTTAACTTGAATTAGACTTTTCAAGTGCAAATGCAAGTAAAAATAGTGAAATCGGGCCTTTTTCAAGTCATTACAAGTAACTTAAGTGAAATCAGACTTTTTAAAAGCAATTGCAAGTTCATTTTCTAAAAAGTAACTTGTAATGTGCTCTAAAAGTTCCTACGCTTGCAAGTTATTCAAAAAGTTCCTAAAAAGACTTTAAAAGAGAAAATTAAAAGCAAAAACACTTGCAATGAAGATAAAAAGTTCCTATTATTAACTTGTAATAAGAAACTAAATTCCCTACTTGCAGTGATGACAGGAAAACCCGAAATTGACCAAAAACACATTAAAAATGACATAATTTTATGAAAACGGATGAGAGTGAGTGAAAAATGTTAACCCAAATGACTATAGACCTAAAACTGAGATTTTCTAACCTTTGCACCTCGTAAAATGTGCCTTAGAAGAGAAAATCTTCAAATTTTATCAAAATTTTGATAGGTTATCCCAATTTTTTAACAAGTCAAAAATTAGGGACAACACAAGGTAGCACCATGCGCTCAAAGGCATACATGGAGCGCTTTACCAATACTACAAACACTTATTATTATACGTGTTATCCATCTCATTCCTCAGCATGTTTAAATGTTTAAAGAATGGCTTATTAAGCTCACACTCATATCAATGCTATATTTACTTATAGATAATTCAAATTACTTGTAAATATATAAACATATATATTATTAATATATACACGTATATAACATCAATTTTTATATAGTACATATATATATATTAATATATATACTTGCTTATTTATTATTCCTTATTTATCACAAATACCTAAATATTTTCATTGATACACACACTCACTTATATATATGTGTGTGTGTGTGTATGTGTATATATGTATATGTATATATATACATACATACATATATATGTATATGTATATATACATACATACATATATATGTATATATGTATATATATACATATACATATATACATATATACATACATACATATATGTATATATATAATATGATAATTACATATATATACATATATATGTGTGTGTGTGTGTGGTATCTATCCATTCAATTTCCCTATGCATGTGATGTACGTGTGCATGGGTTATCATTTTTACACACACGTATGTATATATATATATATATTCATTATATAGATATGTAATCATAGATTAGTAAATACACAAAGAAGAACTCGAACTCAAAATAAAGATCTAGACACACAATTTAACCAAAGAACCAATCTCAAAAATAAATACTAACATCATAACCAATCAAAGGCAACCAAAAAATCCCAAATTAATCAAAGACTTCGACTAAGGGTTTACTTAACAAATCCCATTCTATCTTGAATTGAATAGGCCTACTAGATCATGAGTGTGTGAATGCTCAATTAGGCTTATTAAGGGTTACCAGACCAAGCTTCTCTCCTAAGTGATACCCCCCCTTGTGTACCTGAGGCTTGAATATGTTCCTGCATCCAGTGTAATATATTGCATAGGTAGTTAGTTGTTCACATTAAATCTATTTGCATCATAAAACATTTATACTGACAAAGCATTAAAATATTCATATTACAATACATATTTTTTCATCACATTTCATCAATATAAAAAATATTAATTCCTTTTAAATTCAATAACATCTTAATGCTTATCTCAATATTTCTTTCACCTAATAAACATATTAAATTCACCATTTACATTTATCAATACTTTCACTCATGAAGGTAAAAGTAACTTGGTAACTAGGAAATGGGGTGTAACACAAGATATGGGAAAAAAATCAAGAAATGAAAACTTTACTTGGTAACCATGTGGGTACCAAGGCCCACCAAAAGTATAAGACTGGAAGTGGTTCCTCACTAGTTTCAAAAAACTTGAATTTGTCTTTTGAAGATCCCCTATTTGATGGTGAGTTGGAGTTTTTCCATGCTAAGCACATGTCTCCCCCAAGTCTCCCCCAAAAGCTTCATCTAAGCAAAAAGTCCCCCTCCTATGAGTTTCTTCAATGAACAAGTCTCGGCCTTGGCTTCCATCCAAGCCAAAGAAAAAATGATAAGGAAAATTATGAAACAATCAGATTTTGGGATGGCTAAAGATAGCTTAACCACCAACCCTAATCTCATCCTAGATAGTAAGCCTCTAGATTGTGAGGGTCATAAGAAGAATTCTCAACATATTGCCCTAGAATCTATTAAAGATAAGGCTAATAAAATTAGACAAATCATGAATCTTTCTAAGGAGAGTGGAATAATGAAACCTCATAATGGAAAGTCTACCCTCATTGGTATGGAAAGGAGGTGGTTGTGTCATGCTATAATGCCTTATGTGGTGGCCTGGAGGCTAATAACCCTCTCCCCCTTAAAATTCCACCTTAAAAGGTGATGACAATAAAAATAGGAAACTTATTAATAGGTTGGCTTCTTCTAACTCTGGATCTAAAAAACACTAAGGAAGGAAAAGAAGAGAAGAGGCATAAGTGTTTTGACAGATTGCACAAAAACGAGAGAAATACTCCCCCTAAACCTAAATGAAATTTAAAATTTGTAGCTAGAATGTGAGCGGTTTGGATTCAATGGATAGGAAATATGTGGTTAGATCCTTTTGTAATAATAGGCAACATTTGGACTTTGTTTGCTTGCAAGAGATTAAGGTTAGTGGCTTTCAAGTTGGGAATGTGCTAAAATTTATATGGAAGAATGAAAAATGCATCTATACTGAGCATGAGAAGGGTAAAGGGGGTATTGTTATACTTGTATTGTGTGATTGTAAAATGTGTAAATGAGTAATAATACCACACAATCAATGAAACATTATATTAGAGAATTCCAATAAAAAATCTAATCGAATTGAAACAAAACAAATTCCCTAAAGTCATCCCATTGTTTCCTATCTCCAAGGATTCATTAAATCATAATGGCTCTCATATTGTTTATGCACTATGACTTTTAGAATGAAAACCTGAAGAATGGAATGCTGGAAAATGTAAGAAATCTATTACTACATGATTGATAAACTATATGATAGGGATACTATGATAATGATGTTGTGATAAGGATATGATGCTAAATGTTGTGATGCAAATACTGTGTGAAAAATACCATGATAACTAAAATGCAACTAATGGAGATGCCATGATTATAAACTAAGAATGCTTCTACAATGCTAATTGCTAAATGCTCAAATGCTAAATTCTCTAATGAAAATTCTGTAGAGTAAGATTTTTCAAAGTTGGGATCCTTTTGTTGTAGAATGAGGTTGTATTTATAGATTTTCCAAAGCATAAAATGATGTGGCAGCAACCAATGGTCAATATTTTAGCTAGAGAGATCGAGGGTGGAGGATGAAGAAGTTGGAGAGAATCAAGAAGAGTGTTCCCTTTAGTAAAATAATCTGCCAAGTATTTGGAAGAATAAATGGAGGAAAAGAGCCAAGTTTCCCAAAGTTGTTTCAGAATTTGTTGAAGATAATGCTAAATTAAATATTTAACATATTCAATTTGTTGAGACACATGATGAGGTGGAAGGAGGAAAAATTTGTAGACATGTGACTAAATTTAAATTTTAGCATTTAAATTTAATAAGAGGAAAGATAATTAAATAAAATAAACTATTTAAATTTGTTTATTTAATTAAGATTAGAAGAATGTGATTTAAGATAGAAGAATTAGAAAATGAACTATATAAATAAATTCAGAATTTATTTAAAACTCTTGGTAATTTGGAGTATTCGGAGATCTCTGCAACTTCCATGATGAAGGATTCCCACAACTCCCATCCATCCATCCGTTGCTTGCAAAGTTTCCAGTGGCTTCGATCTTTCCTCCAATGAAGCACATCCTTCCTATCTCGGCCTATCCGTATGGGCCAAGGCTATTGGCGGAAGAAACTTCAAGGATGCTTTAAAATGTGATGCCCTAGGTTCGGTTGGCCAGCGAAATGTTGAACCACAGCCAAGGATCGACCTCACTAACCCGCCCTCCAATGGCAGTATAAATCAAAGGCTTCCGTTCTTTGTGTGTCATTTTCTGACTACCCCTGAGATTTGCTTGGATAAATTTTTCAATGATAGAGAGGTTTTTCTACAAGCCCATGCCCTTGTCTGCAAGTTTATGAAGGTATGGCCAAAATTAAGTGATCTCCACTCTTGGATTTGTTCGAATTGGAAATAATATCTAGAGAAAAAAGTAAGCATTTATCCCTGTGCTAAAGGGTTTTTCATATTGGAATTTGTTTCTGTAGAAGATAAAGAAATGATACTAAACACTGGTCCATGGTTCTTCCAAGAAGATTTACTATTCACGAAACCATGGTTTCCTTCTTTTGATCTGTGAAAAGAATCATTTTCTTCTACTTTTTTGTGGGTTCGTTTACCTTACCTTTCCTTACAGTTTTGGGAAATTGATTTCCTGAAGGCGATTGGCAATGGCCTAGGAAAATACCACTACATTTCAAAGGAAACAGTCAGTTATGAGAACTCTACTTTTTCCTGCCTGTGCGTAGAAATGGAAGTCTCAAAAGGTCTTCCATTAGAGATTTTTCTTAAAGTTGGCAACAAGCATTGGTGCCAACCAATAGATTATGAAAATATTGCCTTCCGATGCAGAAAATGTTTCACAACTAATCATGTGACTGCACAATGTGCTAAGGGTCGAGCTAAGGCTACCCCCATTTGCAATCCATCTTGGTGGCATGGGGTGGAGTCCCATCATTATTTTGTCTCTCCTTCTAAATAGGAAACTGCTACATCTTCTCCAGTGCACCAAGAAAAGGCTCCAATGTCACCTCAACTCACTCTAGTAGTTGTCCAATAGCTTCAAGAGAACGCAACTATTAAGCAACTATCTCCATTGCAACACAAGCACACGGAAATCTCCTCATTATCTTGGGTTACTCCAGCAAATAGTGACAACAATGTAAACTTGAATGCAACAAGCAGTACTCTTGAAATAGAGCAAGAATGGACAGAGGTGAAGCACAAAAAGTTGCCTTCTTCAAAACAAAAGCATGTGATGACATTAAGGTCCTCTAAAAGTGCATGTAATCTGAAATTGTAATGTCCTGAAAATTTGTAATCTGGTTTTTCAAAGCAATAGAAAGAGTGTTATCCTCTCTGATAGTGATTTTCCCACAAAAAAAATAGAATTTATTTATAAGTAGATGAATTAAAAGGTTTATTAATTAAATAGCTTGTATTTAATTAATTAATTATCTAGACTGATTTTAGGTGTATACATTTTTCCCCTCTTTGAAGTGATGTGTTTACACATTGCTTCAAAGAAAAATTTGAAATTTGATGACAAAAAAAAAAAAAATCGATATGCCCCAGACACTAGTTTTTGAGCAATGATGGATATATGCCCCCTCGGGAGATAAATCGATGAATTTTGAATTTTTTGAATTTTTTGAATTTTTGAATTTTTTAGTGATTTTTTGATGATAAATTTCAAATTTTATGATGCAGAGATGATTTATCTCCCAAAAAATGATACTAAACCTGTCAGGTGATTATTTGTTTAATTGATTCCCTTGGAAAAATAAAATAAATCCCACTTAAATCCCCTTTAAAAGGTTAAAAAGATGTGAAAAGAGCTCATTTGTGCCATTTTCATTTTGAGAGATTGGAGTGATTAGAGCAACTTTGAGCAAGTTTAGCAAGACAGTGATTCTGATCCAAACCCACTGATTCGAGTGTGTTTGATGTCACAATCGCCCAGCCATGTATGGACCTTTGGTACGTACCTCAAAAAACCTCCTCATGAATTTTGAATGATGTTTTTCCCGCATTTTTCATGTTTAAAATTTGAAATTTACGTTTTAGCACATTTGAGCTCTACTGTAGCGCATTGGGTCACTGTTGTAGCACAAATAGTAGTTTAGTGCATAGGGTCAATTTTTTAGTGAATCTAGTCCAAATTGTAGTGCATATGGTAAAATGGTGCATAGATGATGTTATGTAGCGCATAGGGTTAATACTTTAGCACATCAAGTTACTTAGCACATAGAAGTAATAAATTAGTGCATTTGGTGATCTTTTTAGCGAGTTGAGGGATTTTGCGCATTAATATAGTAAAATGGCGCATTGATGGAATTTGATGGTGCATACATAGATTCAGCACATTGAGGCACTGTTTTGGTGCATCTATGAAACTTTCTTGCACATACATGTTTTTAGCGCATTGATAGACTGTTTTAGTGCATTAACACCAGAATGATGAAATTTGTTGATTTACTCCTTGTATTTGATGCTTGTTGATCGAGTCAACCAATGTTTTGATGTTGTTTGATGATGTTGATAGAGTAGATGATGATTGATATCATGATAGGCAAGAATCAATGATAGGATGATGATGATTGACCTCATGATAGGTGAGGATCATTGATAGACGCTCACGAGATTCGATCAAAATCTCACTAGAGCTGATTAGATTGATAGGTTGATTGATAAGATTGCTAATTTGTGATATGTTATTAATGATAGGAGCCTTCAATAGTCCTTCAGTCTCAGGAGCATTTCTTGAAGACTTGGGTTATGATACCCTATCTGGTGCAGGCCGATTTAGATGTGATTGGACGATGCAATTTGACTTCTTTGATCGATATGCCCCAGCATAGGATCAACAGGGGTCTCTTGACGGCTTTGGCTGAGAGGTGGAATAATGAACACAACACCTTTCACTTAGCCACTGGTGAGATGACAGTCACACCAGAGAATGTTTACCAGATTTTGCGGATTCTTGTTGTTGGTGAGCTCATGGTTTACGATCACATGGAGTAGGGAGGCACTGATGCACTGCGAAGAGTCTTTGTTGATGATCAGATTTGCGAATATGAGATTCCATGGTGAGAGATGGTCGATTTGTATGTGCCACTACCATGTGTTCTTGTTGGATTCATTGGAGGTTTCTTATGTCTCGACCATAGGTCGAAGGGACTATCAGTCGGCAGGGGTCAAATATTAGAGAGCATGATTACCTAGAGGACTCAATATGCATGGGGATCTTGTATGCTAGCTCACTTGTATTGTGATCTTCACCAGGTGGTTTATCTTAGAGGGTCCAATTTTTCAATTAGGGTGACACTGTTGTAGATATGGGTGTGGGAGCACATAGTTGTCACTCGGCCTATTATAGATAGACAACGTCTAGTTGGGAGGCCTTACGTCTTTGGCTATACAGGTCCAGTTGTCCAAGATAAGTTGGGAAAACTAGAGTATTGGTGATGAGTGTTGAATGATATGGATTCAGTGACTTGGAGACCTTATCTAGACTACGAGTAGTGGCCAGAGGATGACACATAGATGTCGTATGTATGCACTGTGAGGTACCTGATTGGGAGGACACCATTTGTGATAGAGAGATTCCTTCTTAGGAGAGTGTTGCGATAGTATGGGAAAGTACAGGGTATGCCCCAGGGAGTTGTCTTATATGCACAGAGAGGACAGGACATTCTGGAGTGGGGGCCTGCTTTATCATATGATGCAGCATGTTAGGAGTACTTTGGATTATACGCAATTATATGGGAGTATCATCCAGAGATCATAGAGGCTACAGTATCAAAGGAGTATGCTCATTATTTCTTTTCACATCCTTTCTCGAGGATATCAAATTTGGATGAGCCAGTACCTTCATTAGTTGATGATCAGGCACCAAGATGGAGGAGGGGTGGAGGTGATGAGGAGAAGGGAGATAACAATGATGACAGAGATGATGGGGATGGGGATGGTGGAGGTGGTGGTGATGGCGGAGATGGAGATAGGAGTGGTGGTGGAGATGGAGGTGGACCAGTGTTGGATGTGCGAGACTTTAAAGTACCCTAGAGGAGGAGATCCCTGGTGGCTGTAGCACAACAACATATTCAGATTCATTTAACATCTTAGTAGCAACAAACATAGATAGCTTCCTTACAGGACCAAGTACAAACTCTACAGGGTCAGCTGACATGGCTACAGACATAGGCATAGGCGTAGGCACAGGGACATGCACAGTCACAGATTGCCACTCTAACAGCCGAGAGAGATACCCTGAGGCAGCAGTGTGAGTAAGTAGAGGCCATGTCATAAAGACTCCAGAGAGTGGCTGAGGGTACCACGATAGCAAATTACCTCAGGGAGGTACGACACTCTACTAGGGAGGCTAAGTATTATAGGTTGTGGTATCATGAGGTAGTGCCTACAAAGCAGTGTGTGAGTTATGCACAACCGACCAATGCCAGATCAAGGAGGAGCCACTCTAGGATGACTAGCAGAGGTGTGACTGGGCCACCTCATTGGGATCTAGGTGCAGGGCCATCTGGTGGTGGAGCAGGAGGGTCAGTTCCTACAGCGTCTAGGGGGAGCACCACATAGCTCTCATGTTCACAGATTTGATACATTGAGACATTTGTATGCATTGATTTAGTTGAGACATTGATGATTCAATGCCATGTTATTGATGTATCTCTTGACATATTTGGATATCATTGTACATTTGACATTATTATTCTGAGATTTATATATGAGATGTAGTGATGATTAGTGATCTATATGATGTCTATATGTTTTTATGATGGATGCCTATGATGAATGCTTATGATGGATGCACTTAATTTATATTTTATAGATGTTTATGCTATGCAATGTTTAATATGCTTATGTTATAGTTGGATATGAATGCAATAATGATGATGATACATGGATTATGATTCTATATGCTTGATAGATGATGTTTTTATACGATATGGGATGGATTTGATTATGCAGCTGATATGTGATGCACTTTTTTTTTGTATTTCTTTAATGCAAATATATGATGCAATGCATGGATGGATGTATGATGATTATAATGCATGTATGATATGATAATGCTTTCTAATGTATGTATGACATGCAAATGATTATGCAACTACATGAGAATGATATTTTTTTGTTAATGTCAAATGCACTTAATCCATTAATGATAGAGATAACATCATTTTGAAATTTTGTGCCAAACTTGGAAAATCTATAAATGTAGATGCAAAAACTAATATGGATGCACTCTACTTTAACCATGCAAATCTAAATATGCAAACGTTGTCATCTTATCAGCCGATTTGTCATGCTTTTATCATCATTAATCCTTTTAAAATGTTGAAAGTTAGTACAAACATCGATGGTATAATTAAACCATGATGACCTGAGTACTACTTCCATGATTTTTGATATTGCAAGTTAACACAAGCATCTAGGTATAATTGGACTGAGATGACTTGAGCATTCCTTGCATAAACAGATAAGAGTTAATCATTTTCCTATGAAAATTTAGAATGCCATCAATGATACTTTGTAGAGCATGTCCCGCGACAATTTGCACAATAGTAAAGACTAACTCACAAACAACAGACAAAGAAAAATCATACTCCTTCCTAGTTCCTCTAGTTTAAGACATCCTCGAGGTGCTCCAGATATATGATAACAAAAATCAAAGTACAACAGTTGAACATACATGCTAAAGCATTAAAATCATGATTCAGAAGAACATCGTCCATTTAAATTTGTTTTGATGGATTGATTTGTTTGTTAGTTTGGATGGTTGCTTTGCTAATGATTGTGATAATTGATGTTCAATGTTGAGTTGCACTATGATCATTGTGTTTGTGATGTTGTCTTGTTGTTGTTTGTCTGTTGGTTTAAGCTCAAAGTTTATTGCCCCCAATGAGTTCAGGATTTTGCCCCCAGTGAGAAACCAACCATTTATTATGGATATGCACAATGATACCAAGCCAAGGTGAGACACGACTACGATGTCTAGATATGTACATGAGGCTTGTAAGATGATCAGGCATAGTGATGGCAAAAAGCGGACAGCTAACAAACACGTGACAAAATAGATGGAGAAGCTAGTCTATCACAAATAGCACCTATTGCCAGGTTTTCACTAGTTTTTATTTCACTTTTTCAGATTTTTTGATTTTTTTGTTGTTACCAAGATGCATGTTTACTAGGTTTTCATCAAGGTAATGATTTTTTTTATTTTTCACTTTTTTTTGTATTTTCTATTTTTTTTTGCTTTTTTTGTATTTTTGATCTTTTATTTTTTTGGATTTTTTTGTATTTTTCTACTTTTTGATCATGCAATGGATGAGTTATGTGTAGAAATTCTTGAGATGAAGGTTGTTAATGGGTTCTTCAAACAAGTCCCCTTTAGGTGTAGAAAATTGATAGGCTCCCGATCCATAGACTGATACAACAACAAAAGGACCTAGCCAATTTGGTTCAAACTTCCCCTTCTTTTCCCTATTTTGTTGATTGTAGGGATTTTCTTTTAGGACCAAGTCACCAACTTGAAATGTTCTTGGTTTTACTCTGTGATTATAACTTCTCGACATTCTCTATTGATAGGATTTCAGGTGATCAACTGCATGCTAACGATGCTCATCCAACAGTTCCAATTCTTGTAGCCTGAATACTCTATAATCTTCCTCTCAGATAATTCCCTTCAACGACACCCATAGGGATGGTAGCTCAACCTCAATAGGTAAAATGGCCTTTGATCCATAGACTAGAGTGTATGGTGTGGCTCCTGTCAGGGTGCAGATGTTGGTTCAATATGCCCACAAAGCAGGGTTCAGTTGAACATGTCAGTCATGTCCAGCATCAATGACATTTTTCTTTAGGATTTTCAGAATGGTTTTGTTTGAGGCCTCTGCTTGGCCATTTCCTTGAGGATAGTAAGGTGTGGAAAATCAATGTTGGATATGAAACCTTTCACAAAGTTCTTGGATGTTTTGATTCTTGAAAGGTCTACCATTGTCAGTGAAAATGGACTAAGGAATACCATACCGATAGATAATGTAATTTAGGATGAAATATGCAAAAAAAAATTCGATGATTGTGGTTAAGGGAATAGCTTCAATCCACTTTGTAAATCACTATGTGGCTGTGATGATGAACTTATACCCACTGGAAGATGATAGATGAATCTTACCTACAAGGTCAAGCCCCCATTGACAGAAAGGCCATGTTGATGTGAATGGTTGTAATTCCTATGCTGGTCCATGAATGAGGTTTCCATGGACTTGAATTTCTTACACTTAATGACAAATTGAAAAGAATCCTCCTCCATGTTTGGCTAGTAATACCCCAAGCGTAGGAGTTTCTTAGTGAGAGTTAGACCACTTGAATGAGTGCCACAGATACCTTCATGAACTTCGTGTAAGGCGGTTTCAGCTTCATTATGTTCAAGACACCGAAGGAGAGTACCATCAAGACCTCGTTGATAAAGTATATCCGCTATCAGGGTATGTCGAGCTACTTGTCAAATAAAGTTTCATTTTTGGTTTCAGAATAAATCAAGTGGTAGGGTATTGTCTCTTAGGTAGGTGTAGATCTTCCCATATATTTAAGCCTTAACTTTTACTAGATGGTATATGACTTGGGATTCGGGGTTATCATAGGCGGGCTTAAACAGTTGTTCCACCATGAATTCATAACAAGCTCAGTTTTCAGGTATTTGTAGGAGAGAAGTGATGGTTTCCATGGCATCTGCGCTTTGTTTCCCACCCTTTGAATTTTTTCAAATTTGATTTCAACAAAGTACTTGAAGTCATCCACCATTCTTTTGTATGACATCAATTTTTTTGTCTTTTGTCTGATAATCATCATTAACCTGATTTATTACTAGTTGAGAATCTCCATAGACCTATAACTCTATGATTTTCCACTCCACAACTATTTTAATACCAATGATCAATGTTGCATACTCAATTGTTTTTTTAGTGCAAGGAAACATCAACCTATAGGACTTTGGAATGGTATGTCCTTGAGGTGTGACAAATAGGATGTTGGCACTTGATCCATGTTGTGTGTAAGATCCATAAAATTATAACATCCACTATTGTGTTGACATTGTAAGGACATCCACATTTGGAAACTCAATGTGCATGGGATGATCATCTTGTAATGGTGCTTCGGCTAGCTAATCAGCTATCGCTTGGCCCTTGATTACTTTTCTATCTACATATTGGATGTCAAACTCACTCAATATCATTACCCATTTTGCTAGTCTTCCAATTAAATTGGCTTTGCTAAGAAGATATTTTAGTGGATAAATTTTGGCAATGAGTTTGACAGTATAGGTTAACATGTAGTATCACAATTGTTGCGTAGAAAACACTATTGCTAAACACGCTTTTTCAATGAATGTGTAGTTAATCTCATAGTCGTTCAATGTTTTTCTGATGTAATAAATAGTCCTTTCTTTACCTGCAGAGTCTTCCTATTCCAACAGAGTGCCCAAAGATACCTTAGTTGTTGCTATGTAGAGTAATGGTGGTTTTCCTTCTATTGGTGGTACCAGAATGGGTAGAGACTTACATACTGTTTTAATTGATTAAAAGTTGCTTCACATTTTTCATCCCATTGGAAAGAAACATTCTCGTCTAGTAAGTGATTAAAAGGATGAGTTTTATCTGCTAGTTGTGCAATGAACCTTCTAATAGATTGAAATATTCCCTGTAAAGATCTGAGTTGGCTAATATTCTTAGGAGGTGGCATTTCCATGATTGCTTTAACGTTCGCAGGATCTACCTTAATTCCTTTAGTTGATACTATATATCCTAAGAGTTTAGCTGATGTCATGCCACACACACACTTCTTTAGTTTTAATATCACATTGAACTTCTCCAATTGAGTGAAGATTTTATCTAGGATTTCTAGAAGTCCTTCTCTAGTGAATGATTTTTCCAACAAGTCATCTACATAGTCCTCAATGAAAGTGTGCATCATGTCATGAAAGATAGTTGTAATTGCACGTTGATAAGTGGCTCCAGTATTCTTCAACCCAAAAGGCATGATGTTCCAACAGAATGTACCCCATGGGCATGTGAAAGTGGTTTTATCTTGGTCTTCTGGTGTAATTTTTATCTAATTATATCCAGAAAATTTGTCCATGAGTGATAGCATTGCATGACCTGCTGTTAAATCCATGATGATATCTATGTTAGGCAAAGGAAAGTCATCTTTTGAACAAGAATTATTAAGATCTTTGAAATTTGTACATACTCTGATGCTCTTATCTGGTTTAGAAATAGGTACAATGTTTGAGATCCATTCAACATAATCAATAGGTTGGATGAATCTTGCATCCAATATTTTCTTCAATTCAACCTTCACCAATAGGGTGATACGGGGATGCATTTTTCTCAACTTTTGCTTCACTAGTTTCACTCTAGGTGGTAGAGATAAATGATGCATTATAATCTCTAGATCTATGCCTAGCATATCAATGTAGGACCAATCAAAGTTGATTTGTCTTTCCTCAAAGAACCTAGTGAAGCTTGGTTTTTCTTCCTCTATCATAGATGCTGCTAGATGTAGGGTCTTCACTATTTTAGCTGTACCAATATTGATGGACTATGTTGGTTCAACCAGTACTGAAGATCTCTCATGATAGTGTTCGAGAAGAGTGTCAAATCTCCCATCTTTTGGTGCCTTGGAGAGGTTTTCACCATTAGATGCGCTCTTTATTTTTACTTTTTCTTGATCTAATACTGCCATTAAATGGTTTTCACCATTAGATCAATTTTTGATATTCATTGTTTTGTAGCTAAGAGATTTGACACTCCCCTTGTCAGAAGCTTCGTTATGAGATTCGTTGGTGGAACATGTTTTGGGATTGTCAGAACAAAGGAAGTTGACAATGGCGTGGTCATCTGAAAAGATAGGTATGTCAAGCAGCTTGGTTTGGTCCCAATCAATTAGTTTGGGGTGTATCAATGGCAAAGAATCATCAAATTGGTTCAAGTCAAAAGGGGTGAGTGTCATGATAGCAATGTCTTCAAAGTGTTCGATAGCAACGTCGAGGTCTATGATGTTACTCTCCTCCAAGTGATCTATCTCGCTCGAAGTTTGCTCATCCTCACTTGATTCGTCAATATGTTGTGATCCAAATTCAAGAGGTCTAGAACTTGAGCTTTTTCCCTCCATACATGTTGGTGCATACCTTTGTATCACATCAATTTATTTGTCATGACAAGATTCTTCAGAGAGAAAATCCCATTCATATTCATTGGAATCGGTTTTGGAACTATCTCACAATTGAAGGATTCGCTCAACAATCAGCTGCTTGGTTTCTTCTTTTGATTCTTCTTTGTATCCTAGCCCTATTTTTTCCTTTGAATTGGTTATGGTAGGCTGTATTGGCTCCACAATGCCTTCTTTTCTTTTGCCGACAGGACCTTTTCCTTCATATCCCATCTTCTCTAGGATTGTAAGCCCTTTACCATATGGTTTAGTTAGCACATTGGATGTTGATGCTTGTGATTGTTCTTCATCTTTGTATAACCAATTTAAAATGTCCTTGTCTTCAGATTCATCCACTAAAGTACCTGCTTTTACAAACTTACCCTCAAAGAGTGTGGTTGGTTGGGAGGATTATTTTCTTGAGGTTGATGGTTGTCCATAGGATCTTGGAGAGGGTAAGAGTTGTGAAAGACATAAGGATTGCTCAAAAGAATATGCCCCCATGCCTTTGTCCTTCAACTGAATTTTTTTCTCAAATTGTTTTGACAAGCAATTTAGTTGACTTTCATTGTTTGAAGAAGTGGAATCACCAATACCTTTATCCTTTGACTGAACCTTTTTCTCAGGGTATTTTGATAAAGAACTGATTTGACCTTCATTATTTAATGAATTAGGAGTGATGGATTCCTTGTTGTGTGGTAAAAAAGTATCATGGACTGTTTTGAGTGTGTTGCAATATTGAGGATTGTTGGAATTAGCTGAAATGGTAATCTCTTGTCCATTGAAAGGGAATTTCAAACATTGATGATACGTTGACGACATTGCTTACACCTCATGGATCCAAGGTTGACCCAAGAGTATGTTATATGTCCAATCCTTATCCAAAACTTGGAAAGCTATATCTTTTTAGATTGGTCCCACTTGGATTGGTAAGACAATTTTTCCTTGTGAGGATCTTTCTTCATCATCATAGGCTTTGATAGTGATCTTTCTTCTAGCATCAATGGCATTTTTTGAGAATCCTAGTGCACGAACAAGCTCTAAAGCATAGATATTTAGACCAATTCCTCCATCTATTAGAACACATTTGACTCGATGTTTATGAATGATAACCTCAATGTGGAGGGGTGTGTTGTGAGGATGGGTGAGAGATACATCATCGTGTTCAAAAAATGATAGGAAATGAGGTGCGGTCAAGTGTCCCACCATAGCTTGGAATTGGAAAACTTCCAAATTATTTAGCACTATAGTGGCTACTAGAGCTTGTTCTAGAATACCTTTGTGGGTTGGTGAGATTTTGAGAAGTTATAATATGGATATTTGAGCTAGGATTTTTTGCAATTGGTCAACTATGTTGTACCGATTTGAAGGGGAAACAACTACTTTGGATGTAGAAGAGGTAGCAAGTGTTTTAGAAGCAAGTCCTTTCAATATTACTTTGGCTTGCCCTCTTGTGGTTGCATTGACTGGTTGGTAATATTATTTTTCTCTGATTTTAATGACATTAATCTAATTATCAGTGGTAGCAACATTTGTGTCCAAATTTATTAGTATGATGTCATCAATTTGATTTGATTTGGTGTTGATGTGGGTGCCATTGAGTTGATTTTCAGTTGTAACAATGTCTTTGTTTTGATTATAAATTTTAGTGTCATTAGTTTGATTATCAACTACAACAATGTTTCTTTTGTCATTGATTCCAATGTCATTAGTTTGATCATCAACTGCCTCAATATGAAGAATGGTATCTAATCATAAACATAGTTCACATTTTTTCCTTTGTTGTTTCCAAAAGAGGATTCTCCTTTTTCATAGTTTGGTAAAGGATTCTTGAATGTTCCATGATCAACATTTGTTTGAGGTCCTACAAATATTTCCTTTCTATCAATCAAATCTTGTACCAAATGTTTTAGTTGCATGCAGTCATTTGTTTTGTGTCCTTTGTTTCAATGAAAATCACAGTAGTATGCATCCTTCCACGAAGATGGTTTAACTCTTGGTTCCCAATCTCTTGCCTCTGGTAATTTTATAAGTTTGGCTGCAAGAATCTCTTTCAATGCTAATTCGAGTGACTATCCCAAAGGTGTGAATCTTCTTTGATTTGACGGTGTTGAAGCTAGTTTAGATTCAACATTATTTGATTGTTGTTTTGATTGGTATTTTGATTGTTATTTTGGTTGTTGTTTGTATTGTTTTTAGAGGCAGCATCTGTCAAGTTAAAGACTGGTTTTGCATTTTGTGTTTTAGCTACAGCATCATTGTTACCAACATTTTTGTTTCTTTTCCATAATTTTGGTTTGTCATTGTTGTTATAATTATTGGAAGAGTTTGTAGCATTGTTTCCTTCATTATAGAGTTTTAAGACTCCTCTCTTGACCAAGGCTTTTTCAATTTTGATTCCATTTTCAATGATTTTCTCAAAGGTGGGAGGACATTGCAATTCGAGTCTATAGCTCATCTCATCATTTAGATTCTCAATTAAGATTTCCATCTTTTCCTTTTCAAGTATGGGACCAACATATCTAGCAAACAATCTTCTCCATCTTTGTAAAAATATGAGAAATGATTCACCCTTTTTTTGTTTTGTATTGCAAAGGTCTTTCATGGTTATCTCATGTTGGATGTTGGATGTATGAGTATTAGGTGATGAATTTATTAACCAACTCTTCAAAGGACTTAATACCTGGTCCAAGTTTGGAGAATCATTCCATGCATTGTCCACCCAAACTTCATGGAAATAATCTCATCAAATAAGTGTCTTCATGTGCAAATTCAAGGCTCATGGTGTGAAATTCCCTTACATGATCTATAGGATCAATTTTTCCATTATATTTATCATATTTTTGAAACTCACAATGTCTGGGAAAGGGTATCATGTTCACAATTTGATCAAAAGGATATGGGTAGATGTCTTGTAGCAAGTATCTCTTTGTGGTTCCTCTTTGCATGTCAAGAAGTTGTTGCAGATATTTCATCTGATTAGTTAATGCAGCCACTGGATCTGTGTTTGGTGGATTAGTTTTTGTTCTTTTGGGCGCTCCTTTCAATTGATTAACGTCAAAGTCATTAGGCAGTTTGATACCTTGGTTAGCCAGCATTAAAAAGTATTTTTCTCCATCTTTTTCCAGAACTTTCTCCATGAATCTGTGGAATTTGGGATCTTGTTGAGTAGTTTGGATGTCTTCCTCAGTAATTTCATCATTTTTAGGTTGGTGGAATCTATGAAAAGGATTTTCTTCTCCTTCATCCATGGTGTTTTGAGTTTCAATCTCTTTTTCTTTGAGTTTTTTCTTTTTTGATCTTGTTAAAACAAGCATACAAGTGTTATAATTTTACTAAAAGTTGATCTTTGTTTGAAAAATTCCAAGGATAATAACTAAGTCAAATAGAATGACAAATTCTATTGATGGGACTAAGTTAAATCTAATTGTACAACGTTGTTTTGTGATGAAGGATGACAGATCCTGATGATGAAACCTAGCTTAACAATTAGAGATATGATTGATGATTAGGCACTTAAGGTGTTAGATCTTAGTTTAGTTAAAGGATTCCACTTGTAAAGTATAGTTTCTTCAAGTTTAAAACACTCGTGTGATTGAGGAATGATTCTATTTTGAAAAGGATCCCTAACTATAGTTCAAATTGTCAGATAGATAGTGAATTTAACTCTCTAGTTTGATGTTAACTAGATGTGCTAAAATAGGGTACAAATGTGCTAAAAGATGGAATGGATAAGCTAAAATATGGATTGGATGTGCTAAAAGATGGCCTAGATGTGCTAGACTATCCCCTAGATGCGCCAAAAAATGGACTCAATATGTTGAAAAGTTGATCAAATGCGCCAAAGAATGCACTAATGCCCTAAAAGATAGGTTATATTTGCCAAAGAAAGACCTATATGCGCTAGAAAATAGATCAAATGCACTCAAACAATCCAGTGATGCACTAGACTACCCCTAAAATATGATTCAACCTGGTACTCTGTTGGACTATCAGGTAAATGCGCTAAACAGATTTGCAAATGCGCTGGAAGATAGAACCTAAGTGCTAGAAAAGGAGCTAGATGAGCTAGAAAATGTTGTGAATGCACTAGAAAATGCCTTCTATGCACTAGAAAATGTTGTGTATGCGCTGAAACAGGGAATGCATATGCTAAACTAGAAATGTTCAGTGTTTTTGACAGTCTGTCTAGTTATTTTGCTTTGAATCAGTGAAATGGATGTTTGCCAGGAGTAATCTTCTAAACAATGATTTCTTGTCTGGTTGTTTTATTTGTTAATTATGTGAATTAAGTGTTCCTAAATGGATGATTTCTTGAAAAATGATCCCAAGCACAACAACAAGTTGTAAAATAGTTGTTTCCAACCTAGCAACTAAACATTAGGTGTATGTTCAAGAATCTAGTATGATTCCTTTGATTTCTATGGGTATTTAACAAGAACAAATAGATCAAACACTCCTAATGTCAAGAGTCATTTAAAATATCACAACCCACATCTTAGAACTATGTCAGCTGACACAGCCATGTCACCCCCTAGAGGGCACCCGTGTTTTTTCCTTTCCTGAGTCTTAACCAAATTCGAATCCTCCACTTTTGGCTAGTAATCACTAATAGTTATATGGTGAGTATCTTGGGGGAAAATTCTTCCCTCCCCTTGCACTGTGAATATTAAAAATGTTCAGAAACTGACTCAGCTAGCTTCTATACTTATTAAATTTTGTAGTAGGGTTTATGTTTGGTGCAGCAAAAGATAAACTCCCTAAGGAGACCTCCCAACCTTTATAACAAAGGCTTTGGGGATGGTTATCTTGCTCACTACCATTTAATTGTGAGTTTCCTCAAAATTCACTTTTGATTATAGTGGGTCAAAAAAATTGGCTTTAGTTGTTCCCACGTAGGTCGTTCTCATAGGGTGAGTACTTTTTCCCACTATGGTAGGCATTCTAAAGGTGCTATCAAAACATGAAATAGTGAGTCTGGAATTATGGTCACCCTGTGAAGGGGAGAGCATAGGCCTATCACTTTACAAGCACAGTAGACAGGGTGTTCATTAACCTCTTAATTAAACTAGGTGCCTAATTTAATCAAAAGAAAGCAAAAATAACTCCAGCACTTGCAAACACCATTAGTAGTCTCATATAATTATCTTTGACAAATGTATTAAGCACCTACAACATAGAAAAGATAGATTAGTTCTCATAATTTTGAATTTCTGCAAAGAAAACTAGATGCGCTAAAAGAACTACTGTATGCACCAAAAGAACTACCAAATGCACTAAAATAATAACTAAATGCACTAAAAGAACCCCTAAATGTGTTGAAAGACCAGCTAGATGCACTGAACGGTGGGTTAGATGTGCTGGAATAGGGCTTGGATGCGCTAAAAGATGTTCTGTATGCACTAAAAGAAACCACGAGTGCGCTACATAGAAGTTCACGTCCAAATCTATAAACAAAATTTCCAAAAAACATTAATAAAAATAGGGCTAGGCCCCACAGTGGGTGCCAAAATGTATTGTGTCATTGTAAAATGTGTAAATGAGTAATAATACCACACAATCAATGAAACATTATATTAGAAAATTCCAATAACAAATCTAATTGAATTGAAACAAAACAAATCCCCTAAAGTCATCCCATTGTTTCCTATCTCCAAGGATTCATTAAATCATAATGGCTCTTAGATTGTTTATGCACTATGAACTTTAGAATGATAGCCTAAAGAATGGAATGTTGGAAAATGCAAGAAATCTATTCCTACATGATTGATAAACTATATGATAGTGATGCTATGATAATGATGTTGTGATAAGGATATGATGCTAAATGTTGTGATACAAATGCTGTATGAAAACTACCATGATAACTAAAATGCAGCTATTGGAGATGCCATGATTATAAACTAAGAATGCTTCTACAATGCTAATTGCTAAATGCTCAAATGTTGAATTCTCTAATGAAAATTTTGTAGAGTAAGATTGCTCAAAGTTGGGATCCTTTTGTTGTAGAATGAGGTTGTATTTATAGATTTTCCAAAGCATAAAATGATGTGGCAGTAACCAACGGTCAGGATTTTAGCTGGAGAGATCGAGGGTGGAGGATGAAGAAGTTGGAGAGAATCAAGGAGAGTGTTCCCTTTAGTAAAATAATTTGCCAAGTGTTTGGAAGAATAAATGGAGGAAAAGAGCCAAGTGTCCCAAAATTGTTTCAAAATTTATTGAAGATAATGCTAAATTAAATATTTAACATATTCAATTTTTTGAGACACATGATGAGATGGAAGGAGGAAAAAGTTGTAGACATGTGACTAAATTTAAATTTTAGCATTTAAATTTAATAAGAGGAAAGATAATTAAATAAAACAAACTATTTAAATTTGTTTATTTAATTAAGATTAGAAGAATGTGATTTAAGATAGAAGAATTAGAAAATGAACTATATAAATAAATTTAGAATTTATTTATAAGTAGACGAATTAAAAGGTTTATTAATTAAATAACTTGGATTTAATTAATTAATTATCTAGACTGATTTTAGGTGTATACAATACTTGTTCATCCTAAATGGCACCAATATGTTTCTCAATGGGGTTTCTCTCCATGCAATAGACTCGTGTGGCTCACACTATCCTTTGGATAAGATGTTATGGGGATCTATTCCCTATATGCCTCGAATGATTATAGAGAAAGGGTTGATCTCTAGATTTGGATGGCCACTAACCTTCCTAAAAATCCTTGGATATGCACTAGGGATTTTAACATGATTGAAAATAATACAGATAAGAAAGGGGGTAAATAACTTCTTTGGAAAGGTGATGAACTATATTTCTAGTCAAAAATGAAGAGGACTCTCAATCTATGTGACCTTTCGGATAAAATAAAGGAGTCTTTTCGTTATATTTGGTTTACATGGTGCAATAATCAATCCCTAAACAAAAGAATCTATTGTTGTTTGGATAGATTCTACGGGGATAGGAAACAGTTCTCTTTCTCTGGTTCTTAGGGTGAAAATGATGTTATGGTGATTCCTACATCTATGTCTGACCACTGCCCCATTGAGAATACTATAACATTTTCCCCTACCCCTTCATCCTCCTCTTAGAAGAGGCCCTCTTCTTTCAAACTAAATTGCTATGTGCTTAATGACCTTGACTGCCTTAGGGGAATAAGATTAGTCATAACTCTAACCAATTCCCTTAATAGGAGCCTGGACCCTCTTCAAAGGTGGGATGTTTTAACTAATTCTTGGAGGAAGATCTTTAAAATTATGGGGAAGAAAAAGGCTAAGGATAGAAACATGATTGATAACCTGCTTCACCAAAAATTATTAGTGCTTAAAATTTAAGTACAAGATAATAAGCCTAACCCTTAGTTGGAAACCAGTCTTATCAGAGCCAAATCCCTTCTAAGGAAATTAAAAAATTATAAATTTTAGGGTCAAAGGATCAGGGAAAAGATGAATTGGTTGCAAGAAGGGGATAGGGGTTCTAAATATTTCTTTAACCTAATTAAGGCTAAACAATAAAAAAAAGCATATTGCCCTATTCTAGATAATGAGAATCTCTTTGATGATCACTCTATGAAAACTGCTTTTTACTCTTTCTTCAAGCAATTGTTTTCTACTGAGAAAAATAGTAAAAACAAGGAAGCTAGAGACTTTTTTCTCAAGATGATACCAAATAAAATTAGTGATGTGGATGCTAAGATGCTAGAAGAGGATCTTACCTTACACAAAATTGAAAATACCATTAGATTATTGGCTAATGGAAAATATCCTAGAATGGATGGGCTTACTTCTAAAAGTAACATTGATTGAATTAGGGGATAATCAAATTGATTCCCAAGGGTAGTGATAAAACCCTCCTTAAGAATTGGAGACCTATCACCCTTTTAAATGTATCATATAAGATTTTGCCAAAACCCTTGTAGGCAGATTAACTGATATTCTTGGGAAATTGGTTTCAGTCACACAAACATGATTTATTAAGGGAAGGTACATTATTGAGAACCTCATAACAAGTTGGAAAGGGATGAATTGATTCAAACATGATAAGCAACAGGTGGTAATGATTCTCCTTGATTTTAAAAAGGCATATGATAGGATTGAATGATCCTTTGTGTTGGATATTCTACAAGCTTTTGGTTTCCCTCCTTCCTTTTGTAAATGGATAAAGATCCTTTTTAATGACTCCTCCATAGTAATTTATGTCAATGGTGAGTTCACAGATGCAACACTTATCTAGAGATCAATTAGGAAAGACTATCCTATAACTCTTGCACTGTTCTAGTTGTTGATGCCTTGCACTATGTTCTATGTTCTTCCTTGCTGACTCCCCCAATAAATGGAATATGGTTACCCAACCAAGATTAGTCGTTGAATGCATAATTTGTGGATGACACTTCCTTATTCATTGAGTTGTCTAAAACCAAATTTGATAATAATATGAAAAGGTTGGAAATTTTTGTGATGCATCTGGGTCAAGGATTGCTCCTCATAAATCCATTGTAATTAGATGGGGCCATGAGCCTCCTAGCTAGCTTGTGAGCAATGGATTGGGGTGGTTTAACCCTTATAATATTATGAGATACCTGGGTATACCTTTTTCAGTTTGTCCCTCATTTAAGAACATGTGGGATTGGCTCTTTCAAAAAATTGAGAAGAAACATCAAAAGGGGCAAACCCAAATGATCTCTCTTGCTGGTAGACATCAATTTGTGCAAAAGGTAATTGCTTATCATGTTGTGTATCACTCATCATCCTAGTTGTTTGCTAATATCCATTTTGTTAAGCTATAAAATATTCTTATGGAATTTTTTTGGTCAAATGGTAAGGGTAGCAAAAAGAGGCATAATGTGAACTGGAAACGATGTTGCCTTCCTAAAAAGTAGGGAGGTTTATGCCTAAAGGATCTCCAATTCTAGGGGATTTCTCTTGATTTAAAATGGATTTTCAAGGCCTTGGAGGGTGATGAACCTTGGAAAGTTTTGGTGAGACAACCTGACACTATCCAAACCAGAAAAGGGTAAATAGTGGTAAAATCTACATCTACGTGACATCATTTTTGGTCAGTTTGAGGTTATAGTTTTTGGCTCTACTATCTTTTCCTCCCTATGGAATGCTTGAACATAGGTCATACATTTGATAGTTGGTGGTGAAGCATTAAATTATTCCTCTTCTTATTTTGTGCCCAACAAATCTCTATGGTGGAATGTTGGCTTTTTTATAGGGTTGTTCTGCAAAAAAATAGAATTCTAGGGGGATTAGTGTTTTTAGGACCTGTTGATTAATAAACACTTGGGATCTTGGGAGTAGTTGTGTGATAATTATGGAATACCTCCATAGAAAAAGACATATACAATGATATATAACTATTTGGGGAATTGGTTTCTTGGGAATGCAGTTGGGGACTCAAATGCTTTGGATAGGATAAAATGGGCAGATGGTTCTAAGTTGATGTCAATCTCTGTTAATAAAATATACCTGATGCTTGTTGGCTCGAGAGAGGTGTATGAGTGGTTAAAATACTCCCTGCACTTGTCTTCGCCTACTGCTAAATGAACCAAAATCCTTGCACATCTTTGGCACAATAATCTTGAACCAAAAAAACTTGTTTTCGTTGGTCGTTGATTTTGAAAAAGCTTATTGTTGGTCAACTCTTGCATAAATATGGACTACTTAATAGAACTTGTGAATTCTATTTTATGCTTGAAACTTTTGAACATCTATTTTTTGATTGTCAGTATGCTATTGCTATTTGGTCTTTGTTTTTTGGCCTCCTTGTGAATTGGAATGACAACATTGGTTTTTCTTGGCATGATATTTTTGTTGGCTATGTTGAGAGGTTTGATGAAACTTTGAAAATATTTTGCCTTGTTTTGTCTAATGAAGTCTTGTGGTTTCTTTGGAAGAAGAGGAATGAAGAGGTATTTTAGAGAAAAAGAAGGCATCTTACTGAGTTTAACAGTGAACTCACCTTCTTGACTATTATGTTGCAGGTATCAGCTTCCATGCAGATCCCAACATATTGTTTCATGATCTTGCTAAAGGAAAGGGTAATGCTTATTTACAAATCTAATATTGCATCAACTCATTTCTTCCCTCAAGGGATGAACAAATTGAATCAATAGGAGTTGGAGTTTCTAAATAAATATCTACAAGAGAGGAATTTGACAAAATAAGATCAACCTAAAGCCATCGACATTGATACCCCTGTGATTATGAACATGGATCCTAATCAAATTCTACCTCCTATAGGGTCCTATGATACTGATCAAGTTGAATGTAGGAACAGTGCTATAGGAGCTTGGAATGAAGTTTTTGCTTCGATGTAACTCTTATAGTGTTTTGAACTATAACTTGATCTATATATCCTTTTGTCCTATGATGGCATGTAATCCTCTCTAAGAATTTATGGGGCAATTGCTCCACTTGATGTATTATCCTTTTTGTAAACTACTTCTAATAAAAAAATATATGATCAATGTGAGCACCTTGTGAAGTGTTATCAAGGATCTATATTACTTTTTGGACTATGAGCAATGCATATTTATAAGAGATTAGTGTTCGACGAATCTAGCTGCTACCTATATTTATATTCCAAATTATATTATTAATCCTAAGTTAAGTTATTTGACACTATAGTAGAGAATCAAAACAATAGAGATTGATTTTTTTTGTTCCCCCAAAAGAGAAGAGTAGGAACACCAAGTATAAGATAAGAAGAAAATGAATAAATAAAATTACTTAATTAACTAAGGAATTTATACAAATAATTAATTTATTCTTAAATATATTTACCTTCCCATGTCTCCAAGTACACCAAGTGGTTTTCTACCTCCTTTTTGTACTATAATAGAGAGACATCGACTAAAGAGATAAGGACATATCAAGGATTTTAAGCATAGAGATTTGTAACTGTTAATATTCCCATTACAATTTCTCTAAGCATAAATGTGATGGGTAGCATACAACACCAAAAAAATTCCCTCAAATCACCAAAAAATCTTAAGAGCTCTTTGCTTACATGCGATCAAGGTTGAGATGTCTAAATAGAGAGTAGGGTTAATAATCTCTTTCTCGTCACAAATAATGAGGACAAAGAAGACAATCCAAATTCCTTTGTTTCAACCATCCAAGACACCTTGAAAGTGCTTCTAGAAATACAAAATTATCCTTATCTTTCTCTTGTTTCTAGAAATAAATGACAATGTTAGGTAGGATTTGTAACATATTGTTGATGGTGTTTTTTGCACAGCAACAACTCAGACAGAATGCAATATTCTATCTCTCTTGAAAGGTTATTTTCAACAACAAGTTACTAAAAATCACCCCAAGGTCTCTCAAGTGTCAGGTCATGACAATGCATAAACAACTCAGATAATATGTGAAAATGCTGATAATCACAATCGGACCTTACTACAAGCAAACTGTATCTTCCCACTTATCGGATTTTGCAATATGATGATCTCAAATCCTAAATCTAACCAGATGATAAAGAAAAAAAAAACAAAAGATAAGGGTGCAAGGATATGACAAGATCTAAACTATTCTTAAAATGAACAATGCAAATGGTAGATATCTGGAATGGACCAATCTCAAATAACCAATTCTTGCTTAACCCACAATGCAATATCACAAGAACGGTGCAATCTTCTAAGGTGTATAGATTTTCAAATCATGGAGATTCATCCACAATCGAACTAAGCACACATAAATATATGGTCCAGGTTGACTTCACCAGCCTACTACAATCAAATAGTTACTGGGAGTATAGACCAGAGATTGCTACAAACATTCCAAATATGAGATCATGAACATCATTCACCAAACTAATTTAATTCTCAACACTAAACCCTAAATCTTTAAGCAATTTAAAAGATGAAACAACGAGAACCATGCAAGATAAACCAACACAAGAGATTTCACCAGGAAAACCACAATGTCTTCAATTGTATTAGATCATCAAAATGCTGCAACAATTCCTCTGTCCTGTTTACAATACTTGCTTAAAGAAATTCACTATTATCCCTACTACAAAATGCTCTAACTCTTTTGATCTAACTTGACTCTATTATTATTTTTTACAATGAAGCAAGAATGCCTTTTATAGCAAATTCTCAAGACATGTCAGCCCAGCCAAACATTTACAAAATAAAACAGTCAAAACGAGTCAACCCTAGGAACTCCAAAATAAGGCACACATTAAATGCCGATACATCATCAAGGTCGGCCTAGACACATTCCCCAATGTAGCCTGGATCAACACATGCCCTATAATAATAGGGAATCACAAATCTCAAAATGGGCATTAACTACTGCCTCCTTTCTCCTTATTCTAGGCCAACGATCCCTGAACCCTCAAAAACACTTTATCTAGCTCAGTGACAGGTGGCAAAGGTAAGATCTTAAGCCGGCATTCAATGGAGCCAATCTCTTCCTTTGACTGCTTAACAACTTTATTCCAATCATCCATGTGTGCTTGATACTTATCCATCACTGCCAAATAGGTTGCTGCATCATCTAGCTGGTGTCCTGTTATGACATTTTCAGAATCTAGGGCATAGACATCATGCCACAATTCCCTTAGTTGTTCCAGGCTCAGGTACTTAGGAGAAATTTTCCTCCTGCCAGTCATAATCTCAAAAAATGCAATACATCCCTCATAGACACCAGTTAAATCACCATCTATTAGCTTCTTTCATTTCTAAATCTTCCCCATGGCCTTCTGCCGAATCTGCAAAGCCTCAAACCATTCCCAAGGCTCATTAAGTCTGGAGGAAGGAAGAATCCCATCCACCGCCAACTGATCTTTACCATATTCCATAATGACTTTGGATTTCTGCAGCAGAAGATCAATATCCTCCTTGTCTTGAGATAGCACATACTCCAGCACTCTTCAAACTTGCCACTCTGCTCAAAAATGTGATTGCATCATAAGTATCTTATCTGAATTTAACCCTATGCAATTGCTTGGGCAGTTTGTAATAGTGTGACTTTGGCCTCTCCAACCAAGAATTAATCATTTGCTGAGCTTTGGTGGGCTCATTCTCATAATATGTTCTGGCCAAGTCCATGTTCAAAGCACACACAGAAGGCAAATCTGGCATGTCAAAGGCTTGGGTGATAGAAATAGGATTAAAATTTGTTGAAACTCTCCCTTCGGTACTGACAACCCTTTGTGTGTCAAAGTCATACTGTCGGGCACACTCTAGTATTAATTCATAGCATTAGATTGCAGGAGGGAACCCTGCCACATGAACTAGTCCAGACTTCATCATTCCCTGTCTCAGGACCAACAGATCCTTCTGAGCTATTCTCTCTTTGAATTCCTCATATCGCCATGCTCCAACATTGGTGTCCGAGACCTCAGACCACACCGAAGCTATCTTGCTTTCTAGTAGCTAACTCTTGGTATCCAACCTTAATCTTTCTGCCTCTGAAATGGAGGACCCCTCCGTGTCACCTTTAGATTTTCCTGCTACAGCCTTGCTTGATTCAGCCTACATTCACAAAGGATCGTCATGAGTATCTAATTGTCATACATATTCCAATCCAAAGGTTAGCGTAGAATCATATAAAGCAGTTAAGATCCATCACAAATCATCAATGTTTGAAAATCCAGAAAAATAAAACAATCCGGGAAAACAAGGTAAGCTGGGAAAATCCGGTCAAGGTGGAATTCGAAGAAATCCAACCCAGACGAATTCTTGTTGCCAAAACACCATTCACCAAATAAATCATTAGTTTGGGCAAAGGGTTATAAGATTATCATGAAATTCATCCATTAGCAACAAGAAATCATCATTTAGCATTTACTCCATTAATCCTATCTTCGGGAAATCGAAAGAAATGAAACCAAATAGGAAAAATAGAAAAGTCCGGACAGGATGGATTTTCGCAGATAGTTCAAATACTCCGGAATTCGCTATACCCCACGGAATTGGCCGAAACCGGGAAAATCCAGGTGTGCAGGAATTTCGCGGACACCTCGGAAACCCGACGAATGTTAACACGCGCACCATCGACTGAATGATCATACAAAACCTTGCTAACTGGGATTCAAATGATCTCAAAATCAACACCAATAAGCAAGACCTCAAATGCACACAAGTTCAAATTTCCAAATCCTTCAAATGACTAATCCTCATGGCGAAACAATGATGCCCTAATTTTGATGAATAAACCCTTCGCCATTGAAAACCAGGGTAAGCTCGAGGTTTGGAATACTATCCCTAAAGATGAATCTAAAGCACTATGAATCTTCATAAGGCAGGGGCTAGTTTAATCTAGGTGCAAGATATACAAACCATAACAAATTCATTAATCCGGGCAGAGCACCGAAAACCCTAACCTCGCACAAGACAACAAATTACGCACTTAGAGGGCAAAAATATGACCCAGAACACCACCCACAATGACACACCCACCATTTAATGGATAAACATAAGCACACATGGTACAGGTGATGAATTTTCATGAAAAGATGGGTCAAACCCTAGCTTTATAAATACAAAGCCATAATCCAAGCAAAGCCCAACCCAAAACGGCTACCAATCGACCTAGAAAGATTCAATTATCACACAAACAGATGGAAGGGCTAGTTGCGACTTACCATGGATCAATACGGATGAGGCTCGAGCTTGAAGAGGCGACTGCAAAACAAGTGTGTCCTAGCAGCGAAAATCCTGACACCAGCGCCCAAACAATCCACACGCAAGCAGCTCAAGATCAACACTCAAAGCTCGAATGAAGAATGCACTCAGACGCCAAAGCAGAAAACAAGTGAATATTGAAGTCAAAATGATGCCTAAAAGACTTTAAATCCCTCTATATTCGCGTCTGAGTAAAGGTACTTCGAGCATTAATGAACGACAAGACATGTTAGAAAAATCCAGAAACCCGAGCCCAGGACGGAATTTCAGAAAAACCCAAGACACGCGGAAAATCCAGATGAACACAAATTCCGCAGATATGGCAGAAACCGAGATTTTAATGAAGTTCAGGATTTCGACACAGTCTAGGAAAATCCGTCAGAACCGGAAAATCCCAGAGTCAAGCAGAAACCCGGATTCGAAAAATTCAGCAATAAACGGACAATGAACCAGAGCCCGAGAAAATCCTTCGGAGCTGGAAAATCCCGGATTCAGGTCAAAACCCGAATTTTCACTGAAACCCAACTTTAACCAATTCAAGCCTTAGGGAAAGACCAAAGCCAGTAAGACCAACATCTCAAGACCTCAAAAAGACAAATCCAATAAAACCAAAGGTCAAAAGACATCCCGAAAAAGAGGGTCCCTACTCCAAGTGGGGCGTGTGTGCGAAACTGCACGACACATATGTTCCAATGAAATTAACAAGCCTTATTAATTACCAACCTCATTTCCCCTCTAGGGAAAATATAATTTATTTAAGCATAAATGTGGCGAGTAATACAATACCAAAAAAATCATCAAACCATGAAAATAAACTCAAGCCACATTAAAACCTAGTTACAAACTACAAAAAAGACCTTCAAATCACAAAAATATGCAAAATAATCATATTTTCAAAACTTGCAAACCCTAACCCCAAATAGAAATTTCTCAATTTTTTTTTGTGAAATTGAAACCGATACTAAGAAATGGGTCATAACCCTAGTAAGGTTAAAAAAGACCTTACCCGCTCCATAAGTTCCAAACCCTATTAGTTTGTTGTGTTGATAGACATATTTACAGAGCCTTTATTGAGATTCGTCAACCATTGCGAACTTGGGAGGAAAAGTTGTGACCTACAAAACCAAAAATGATGTGAGAATAATGAATGCAAAATAATACAATGAAAAAAACAATTTATAAGCCTCACCTAGTTGATACATCCACTTCAACAGTAGCAGATTTTGTTCCTCTCTTATTGGTGGACATGATGCCCTCAAAGCAACACCCTGGATGGTAGAGAATGGACTGGTTTGGGGTGGCAGAGTATTAAGAATTATCAATTGGCGATTTAAATGGGAATGAGTGTTAGGGATAAATAGATTATGGGTAGGTTTATTAATTTGTAGTTATATGTAATTTATTAATAATTTATAGATTTAAATTATTTAGCAATACGATGTTATGTGTTATGTTTTTGGATAATTAGGAAATAGAAGTATTATATATTTAATTAATCGTTAATAGTATGTTCTATAATTTATTAATATTGTGCACTCATAATTGAGCAATTAAATGATTTTTTTGTGACAAAATATTTAAGTATTGGTGCAAGTGTTATTGAGGACTAGGGGTGGTAATTGATTATGATGGGTAGGGGGTTAGAAAAATGGTATTTTAGACATCTTCTATGACTACGCAAAATAAAGACATCAAATTTGATGATGATGACTTGAAACCTTAGGTTTAAACAATCAACTAGCCGAAAGAGACACTATAATTTTTTTAGAATCGTTCAACATTAACAGGTTGGATTTTGAGAGGTGCAAAGTTAGGGTGCACAACTACTGGGTCCTCTCCCCTACATGACTTCATTCATGAAATTAAATAATGAAGTAATACAGTGAATGTACCAATCATTAAAGCAATTTACAATTTTAAGCTATCTTAACTTTTGGTATCTATGAAGGTGTGAATATGAGAACAAAAAGAGTGCTTTGGTAGTATAGAAAAGGTTTATTAATTATGTTAGAAAATGGTACATTATCTCAACACAA
Organism: Sequoia sempervirens; assembly: GCA_007258455.2. NCBI lineage: Eukaryota > Viridiplantae > Streptophyta > Pinopsida > Cupressales > Cupressaceae > Sequoia > Sequoia sempervirens. The sequence goes on along the minus strand of VDFB02000003.1, from coordinate 126,155,952 downwards.
TTGTAAATAATGACTTGGCATTTATAAAGAAAGTGTTTATTGCCCCTATTATATAAACATCAAGTTTGGTAAGGGATTGAAATTTCTCTTATCTAAATTTATGTTAATTAAATAAATGTATATAATAATTATATATTTAATTTAGATCTTAACTAAGGAGTTAAGCTTTGAGAATTATTATAAATATTTTGAATTAATTGAGAAGGATAGTTACACTAAGTTCTTCTAAATATGTGTAGGTTGAAACTACAAATATTTTAAAAATGTTGTTCTCATTATGTTCACTATCTCAAATCAAAGTAAATTTAGAATTCCCTTTAGATCAATTTAGAGTATCTCAACATCAATCTCTAGAAATACAAATTTGTCAGTTGATGCATAGATCTACTTTGGAAAAAAAAAACTTTTGCAACTTGATTTTCTTAAATCACTAATATCTAAACGTGGAGGGAAATCTATGTTAATAATACGAAAAATATATGGAAATATGTACAAAAGGGGCTAGGAAATAATATATGCTAGATCTAAATGAAATAAATATATCAACTCTAATCGTCCTTATTATTAAAATTTGAGGCATAGTAACTATGATTTGAGCATTTTGGTAAGAGTTATTTTTTGCTAACAAGGATTGAAAGGATTAATTAAGTAAATTTACCATTATCTAATATTTGTTATAATCAAGGGTATTGAATTTAGTATACTATTTCTATTTTTGGGTTACATTAGAATGTATACTTATAGTTTATACATAATATTCATTTGTGAATGTTGACTAGTGTATATAAACACACTATAGGTAATCTTTTATTCTGATATGACAATCATGACAATTTTTGGGCCTAAATTGAGTGATTGAGATATCATCATTATTGGTTAAAAAGGAACACATTTGATATCTATAAATGATAAGTTGTACTTGATTCAATTTGTTAAGTTTTGTGCAATTATCTTTGATTGATATCCTTATATAATATATTGTGATATTGACATGTTGAGCATGAGAATACTACATTGAAAGAGGTTTTAGCATGATATCAATGTTAGTGATAATTATAGTATGATTTGAAGTATGCACGAGCTTTCCTAAATGATTTCCTCAAGTTGTTAACCAGTTGGTGTCATTTTTAAGATGCCATGAATGGGTATGTATTTATATTCCCTTGACTAAAGATACAAAGAAATGTTAATTTTTAATTCATATACATATATCCTATCCTATCAAATATAAGAACAACTTTTCTATGAGTATCATCTATTGTCTATAATTGAATGGTTTTTCCTTACTTGGGTAAGACGTTAAATTGTAAATTTCTATAAATGTGTATTTTGTCATTCCTTGTCTTCTCCTAGGAATGTTACTAATTTTAGAGTCAATTAGTTTAAAATTACAATCACAATGATCTTGTATTATAGGGAATGAGAGAAAATTATGGATTTTAATAAAATAAAAAAGATAAAAGCTAATGCTTAGTTGATTGTAGTGGATAATATTACATACCTTAAATGGATTTAAGATCTTACCCATTCAATGAGAACATGGATTTTATGATTAAATATGAGGGATATTGATCTAATGTATACTTTGTAATAGAATGGAATAATAAAAGTGTGGTGGGCCCATAATCCATAGATTCCACATAATTTTTATATCTTAAAAATAATAAGATATTATACTATTAGAATGTATTGGTTAAAATAATACAATGTTGTACAAGATGTAAAGATATATAGGTTCTCTTAGAACTAGACACAGAGACTGTTGATGGTCCAAGTGGCACAACAACAGTTAAACAGAATATTGCTATTTTGTTTTTCCTGAAAGAGAAAGATAACACATGGATATCTTAGCTCCCAAGGTCTTTGTAGTTGGTTCTCAACTGTGTTGATGTTGCTCAGTGGTCAATGTAACAGTAATGTTCAAGGGGCCTGCTGGTGTGAGCTTCTGGATTGTTCTAAGATCAAGCATGAATTTAAACCTATTCTAACCAAGGTTTTTAAAGAAACAACAAAAGATAGATCAGGGCTTTGGTACTAAAAAGAATGATAATTCACCTATCTTAACCAAACTTGTTATCCTTCAAGGAATTGTAAACTAAAATTGAAGAACAAAATTAACTTGTGATTAACACATAGTTGCATTCATTCATAGTGTTGATTTCTACAACAGATTACTAGTTATCATTTTTTCAAATAAAACACCAAAATAACATTCCATTCCTTGAAGGCTTCACCAATCAAATGATTAACTTAAGACAAACACCATTCTGAAACACAATCTGAAGTAGATTAAGATCTGGTTGCTTCTACTGTTAACGAAATAGATAAGCAACACTTACAAAGCTGGTACAATCACCAGTGTACAGAAAATCTACGACTCCAAATTGTTTCCATTTATATTAAGAAAACTTGAAAGATACATTACAGGCTTCTGTTGAATCTAATTCCTAACTAAGAAGACAAAAGAAGCTCCCATTACAAAGAATCAGGATGCAGTTTTGTCTCCTCTATCTTTCCTCTAATTCCCTATGTATTCTAAAACTTCTTCTAACCCTTTTCAAAGAGGAAAGAATGCCATATATACATAGTGTACCAAAAAGAATGCGCTAGCCCCTGATTTTAGGGTTTACAAAATATCTCGCTTGGTCACAGGAGGATCGGCCCTCAGATCTTTTGAAAAGAGTTGGTTCTGCATTGAATGTGTATCCCTATTGTCCATGCTGATGAAAGATTTTTGTCCTCAAGAGAAGCCTCTAGAGCTTTTGTTACTACCACATTAACCCTCCTGTCTCTGTGTCCATCTTTTAACTCCTTCGAAGGGCTGCCTTGAATGCTCTAAAGCATTTTTCCATTAATACTGATCCGCCCCTGCCAGTGGTCATTACAGTTGTCCCTGCGAGTCATGGTTGCTTCTTTCCTTCAGCCTCCTTCATGTTCAAGACCTTTCTGCATGTTGACCATCTTTTGGAAGCATCATCAGGCCTCCCTTTAGGTCTGAACATCATCACCCAAGCTAATCCATCGCCATTGATCTCAGAATGAATCCATGTCGTTTGCATTTTGTTGGTCTTCCCTTTTTGTTTTACCAAAATAGTCAATCAGTCAAATTGTCGTCGGTCCGCCTTCTTAGCTCCTCCTGAATGGTTAGACATATGCCATGCAAGACTTTCAGGTGGTCAAAGGTAGTTTGAATGGAATCGCATGTCGGTGAGACACTAATCGTGTCTCCCTGATGCGATTATAGCTCACATCAGCCATCGGCATAACATTTAACAGTCGGCAAGGCCTTTTGGCAAGCTATAGAAGTCATATCAATACCACAAGGACCATCGGCAAAACAGTCGCTAGTCGATATGACCTTATAGTGAAGCCCCTCTTCTTTTGGCGAGCACATTCTATATCGGCAAGACCCTACCGGGTCAGTGAGACGCTACGATGAGGCTCAAAATCCCTTGGCAAGCTCATTTCTTATGTTAGGGAGACCTCCGTCAGTTGGGAAGACCTTGTGGCAATATCACTCTATTCTCCTCGAGCCTATTTCCTTTCGGTGAGACCCTACCGGGTCGGTGATACTTCATGGCGATGTTCTCTCTCCTTGGCTCGGAACTCCTATCGGCAAGAGTCCACCTTGTTGGTGAGACCTCATGTCAATCTCTTCTTTTCTCACTGAGCACATTCCATCTCAGGGAGACTCCTTTGTTTCGGGGAGACAAGAGTCCACCCTATCGGTGAGACATTTTGTCAATGCTACCATCCTTCGCCGAGACCTTTAATAGTCGGGGAGATCTCTCCTCGAAGCAATCCCCTCTCGCCGGAACCTTCATTTCATGTCGGCGAGACCTTTTCCATTCAGCCAAACCTCCTAGTGACGATACCTCCTTTCGCTGAGACTAGCAACCATCGATGAGAGTTTTGCCGAAGACACCCTGTTTCGCCGATGCCGCTCCTGACTACATCTTTGTTTCACTGAGATTCTGATGGATCGGCGAGACCTTATGCCAATATTACCTCATGTCGGCGAGACTTCCTTCTTTTGCAGAGATATTACACTGAAGTCTCCTCTTTCGCTAGGAGCCCATTTAAACAACTGTCGGGGAGACTTCCTGGTCGGCGGGAGATCATAGCGAGCGGGACCTTGTTTCTACGATGACATCCTCTTTCGGCGGGACTTCCCCCATGTCGGCGAGACCCTTCGCCGAAGGAATTATCTTTTGGCAATCTCATTTCACTTCGAGGAGACAAGCTTCCTTCGCCAAGTGCAAAATTTCTCTGGGCCCGTGCCCTATTTTGGCAAGACCCCGCCGGGTCGGCGAGACCTTTCGGCGAGCCCCAAACATTACACCGAAGGGAGAACCTTTTGGCGAGACCCATGCTAATCACCCAAACCTCCTGCTGAAGGAAAAAAAATTATCGTCGAGCTCTTATTTTTTATAAGACTCCCCCAGGTCGGCAAGAGATTATGCTAAGCTCTTTATCCCTTTGGCGACGCTAGTCTTGCACAATGATCGAGGAGACTTCCTCTTAGCTGCCGAGAGCTCATAACGACCAAAATGTCTCGGTGACTCCTTGGATTTCAAATGAACAGAACCTAACTGCCAGTCAGCCAGACAACGGGAGGATCTGAGCAACTTTTTTCTGAGGAATTTTATGTTGAATGGGACTGAAGCATGCTTTAAAGCTGACTTCCTTGAGAGAGATTTTCAGATGAGTGATTCAATCCTGCAAAACAAATGCCTCAATAAGTCCTTGGAGCATAAAAATACATCATTGTTCATGATTATTTCATTGATTCTTGGCAAGAAGAAAATCAACTCAAGTTGAGACATAACCAAAATTTGACAAAACAAAGAAGACAGACTCAAGAGGAAAACAGAAGAACTCCCGAGAGCAAAGAAAATAACCAAAGAAGACAAAAAGAAAACAAAAAGGGGGACCCATTTTGTTCCAGAATAAAATGGGGTGGTTATGTAAGGCATAACAGAGACATGTCAACTTTTGAAGGGGGGGATGACCTCTAAAAATCAAACCATTTCTAGATTACAAACTTTAATGTGATAGGCAAAATCATAAGATGAGCTTGTTATATTGAAACAATGATTTGTGGTTACAAATTGGTCAATTCTATTAAACAATCTAACAAATTTCACATAATTGTTATTGATTATTTCTCATTTTAGAATGCATGTTTTGGTTGTCATGAGACTATCAAATAGAGAATAATCATTTTTGACACTTTACTCTATTTTTTTATTATATACTACTATGTATTGATTTAATAATCCTTTAATCTATGATTGTAGTCTAGCAAGTTTTGAAGACTCCATGATTTAATAGAAAGATAGCAACCTATTTTAACAATAGCGAGTCATACATCATTATTTGGGGTTAGGTAGCTAGCCCAAAAGGCTTTGAATTGTGAAGGTGTAATTTATTTTTAAGGCATCTAGTCATATAATTAATTATGAAGAAAGTTCAATAAAAAGAAGGATATAAATGAAGGATATTTTTTAAATTAATTAAAAGAAAAAAACATTAGGCCTAACATATATTAGTGACATATTCTATGAATGATAATAGTTTTTTGTTATTTTATTGTTGTTTGATATAATTTAGGAAATTTTGTGTATCATTTTTTAATTGTTTTTTGTTATTGGACTTGATCAACCTAATAATTTCCTCTACATTTGTTCAAATAAGACTAAGACCCTTAGAATTTTGTATCATTATTTCTTACTTGTGAGTCTTTGACATAATATTGAATCTATTTATAACTAGGTTAGGCATTATGAACACCATATTGATAGCAATAAACCAATTTACACTTGAATCCTTGTTAAATTTAGGCTTGCTCCAAAACTTTTTTTTAGAGATTATTTAAAATGATATAAACTATTTTAAGGATAATTATATACTTATTGGTATAGAAAAATAGGATACTCATGTAGTCTAGAATGCATGATTATCATATTGAAATATATTTTAAGTATATATTATATGGTACTCAATGAATAGTGAACACATAGTATGGGATATACATATCATTCACTAGGTAAATATTGTGTGAACACATGATAATACATTTTTATAAATTTTATATTAAAGTTTTCTATAAAAATATTAAAACATCTATATTAAAGATAAGTGGTTACATGAGTGCATAGAATGATAAAATTAAAAGATAAGATATTAAAAAAATAGACTAGCATTAGCTTTTCAATTGTACATTCATGACATGTTTTATAAAAAATATATACATTGTTTTGATCATGTTATTAAAGACAAACTATTTCTATTTAAACCATTTTTTTTGAAAAGATACAAAATTTATAAAATAAAATTATATATGTTCATAGTGAAATAGATTCATAATGATATTAATAGTGATACATTTGCACTTGTTTGACTAATTTTTTTTGGTGAGTTATGTTGTAGATTTACCATGAACTATGAGGACAACAACTAATTTAAGGGGGGGAAATGTTATGAAACTTTTTCATTAAGGTGAAAGGAAGTTATTTTTTTCTTTATGAAATTACTTTTTAAAATTGAAAGAGAGACATCAAAATAAAAGATATTATGCCCCTTTAGTTACAATGGGCATTAATAAAGAGTATTTGATTTGTATAAACTATTTTAAAAGAGGAGAAATAATTATATTTATTTAAAAAATGATTAAAAGGCAACCTTTGTGAAAGAGTGTGATGGTTTAAAACCATTCTTTAAGGCTTATATAAATCATTTATGTGAGACTTGGAAAAGGGTCATGGAGATCACTCAAAGAAGAAGAAAATGGTTTGGTGGGCTATGAGCATTGGAAAAGGGGACACACAAAATGTGTCCAACGTAGGATAAATAATACACTTGGAATTGTCTTGGCTAGAGCTTTGGTACAGATAAGCACATGCTATATTTTTTTATAAGTTCTTCAAACTGTGCCATAGCTATGAGGGCCAAGACCACTAAAATATTTCTAGGGTGAGAGTGACATTTCCAAGTGTTGTGATTTAGATAAGTACTAAAATTATTATTATTTAAAGATTTCTATAATTATAAATAAGTGAGATGGAGTCGATTTAATTAAATTTTCAAAATATGATTTTTTTTTATAGATAAATAGTTGCTAAGGAGCAGCACCCTTTGTATTGATCATGAAAAAATTGCATTGAGAAAGTTTTCCTTCAGAGTCCCTTGTCCAAAACTAATCAATTCAGCCCACCACCAATACTGCACATACATTGATATAGACATCACCCCAATTTCTTAGAGGATCCACACTAGGCACAACCCCACATCAGTTACCCATTTATACATTTTCACCACATTTAGACTGGGAGCGAAGCTGCATATTAGATTTCATCTCGATCTTCTTCTTTTTCCTTTTCACCTTTGTCCAGGAATCCTCTGTCATGCAACCACATTTGTCCTTTTCTTTTTTAATTATTTTACCTTCATCTGGGGTCACTATTTTTGAAACTTTAGACAAAACCACCCCCACCACGCTTGTTTTAGAGATTTTAGCCACCTTAATGCTATTTCGAACCATTGAAGAGGATTTAGCTGAGCCCTATGGATCTGCAATATTTCCTTTTTGTGACCCGTTGTAATGCATTGGGTTAGATTTATCCTCAGGTGAAGAGCCTTTCTTAATTGTCATGTGTGACTATGTTTTGCTTGGTGAAGCATTCTGCCCACAGTCCCCCATGGTTGGGGCAATGTTGTCAGTATCCCCATCCCAACTTGGATCAACCTTTTTTACTGTGTAGTGTTGCAATAAAACATCTTTCCACCAAGTGGTTTGGCTATCAACTCTTCGTTTTACATAATGGGCAGCAATGTGGCCCATGTTAAAGCATCTGCGACAGCGAAAAGGTAAACCCTCATAGTCTAAAAGCTGATTCCAACACCCCACTACAATTTTTATAGAGATATTTACTAGAAGAGCTTTAAATGTGTCCAAATCCACCAAAATATGGGCATAGGTAGTATGTAGGTAATTCAATGAGCCCTCATCCATGCCCAAAAATTTCTTCAACACGTTACCAATGACTTCTAAACAAGAGTCAAACCAAAATTGCATAGGGAGGTTTGAGAGCCTTACCCAAATTGGAGCAATATCAAAGGATTCAATAGTGGGATTGAAAGATGGATGCCACGATTTCAGCATAAGAAAATGATTTTCATAGCTTCGTTGATGATCATATAAAATTGCATTCCTGTCTCCGATATCATCAAAAGCAACTGGATAAAAAAACCCCTCGCATAGGGATAAATTTTCACATCCTCCTCCAAGATGGGGCTCCAAGTGACTGTGATCCACTGGTGCAGAGCAGCCAGACTTGGCCGGTACCCCCTAAATCGCCCGATCAAACCTTGCATTGCAAAATATTCTTCATTCTCCGTCACCACGCTACAAATATCTTCACCAAGGCACACTGTAGGGGAGATATCCACACATTTAAGAGGTTGAATCGACAGTTTGCAACTAATATTGACCACATACCGTGCAAGATCTTCCATCTCCGTCGCCCCAAGAAAAGGCCTCCAATGTTGACTGCGATTATTGAATGTGGAATGGGGTCTTCCTTCCCCACACCCACCCATCCCCCTCTGCCCAAATTTGTTGTGAATCGGCCCCCAGTTTTGCGTAGGAGGGTCAGAACCCACATCGTGTGCATTACTCCTCCCCAATGCCTCCAATTGGTGTTGCCCCCCATTCAAACTGGCAGCAGCATGATGGTAAAGCCTCTGCCCCCTCCTCGCGCCCATTATCCCTTCGTCTAATTTCGCCATGGAAAACCCTAGCAGCCGGAGCCAAGGTAGCCCGCGAAAGCAGCATCGCACTCAAGAATATAAAAATTCAAAATATGTTATTCATTTCCTTTTGATAACATTCATATTTTTGGATGTAAAATTTTAGATATTAATGATGGTGATTTTAATATGCTTAAGTCTCAAATTAATTAATATTAATAAATAATTATTATTTTTATTTGAATTTAAGTTATCGATATACCTTATAATCTTTAAACTTATATAATAACATTAATAAATGCAATATAAAATTAATTTTGATATATTAAATCTATTCAATTTTATGCTTAGAGAAAAGTAACTTTACATGAATTGTTTGACATATATACACATAATAAATTGATTTACAATGCCTTAAAACAAAGGCAAATGCTTGTGATCTTTATTGTTTCTTAAAAAACTTGCTTCTATCAAAACACTTGAAACTATTCACACAATCCTAAAGCCCACTCAAATCTACTTATGCTCAAATATACTTTTGGTGAAATATGCTCATTGATCTACTTTAAATCAATAGAACTAAACTTTAAAAAATGTTACAAATGTCAAATCTAAATTGATTTTAAGACTTATAAATTAACTATGAATAAATATAAGTATATACATATACAAATTATTGATATCCAAAAATATTATTAAAAATAAAATAAAATAAACTAATAATTTTATTAATTACCATGAATAAATATATTTTATGATATTCTTAAAAAATATTAAAATAAATGTAACAATAATTATTTTTTTCTAGATGTAAAAATAACTTTAAGAATGACATTTAAAAAAAAAAATCCAACTTAACAAGTGACACAGTGCGTTGAGTTCTTGCCACCAAGCAAGAAGCTTCTAGGTTGGTAGGGGAAAGGAAAATATGGTTGAAGATTTGTAAAATGAGTTGTAAAACTTAAATGTAAGTTTCTAGTATATGTTGATTAATTGTAGTTGAAATTTAGAGTTTTGTATTGAAGGCAGAAAAGCATAACCAATGAAATAGAAGACTATAGCATGTGAGAAGTAAAATATAGAGGCTAGAGTTTGTTATTGATACTATGAGATGTGTCTATTATTTTTCTACACTAAAACTTGTGGGAACAATTGTATATTAAAATTCATATTTCTTGGCTTGTTACATAATATCAATAATTCTTTATATAAAAGTAATTTAGGAAGAAACAAAGAAGGCCATATTTAAAAAATTATTTAGTAAACATAGTTATTTGTTAACATTTTAATCGTTTTGACTAGATATGTAAGCCTTATAAAATAAAAATTTAAAAGCATTTTACAAAATGGAGAAATTTAAAATATAAAAGTATTTTATTTTATTTTATATAGAAGACATATAAAATATAAATATTAGTAATAAGTTAAAAATTCAAAATTATTTTATCTTTTTTAGCACCATATTATTATGTCTATTTTTTTATAATATATTTAAACACTATCTCTAAATTAAATTCATTTAATTAAATAAGCTAATTATAATTAATTTTATTTACCCTAAATTTAGAAAAGAACATATGCCCATGAAAAATAGGCCATAGAAAGTAAAGTCAATAGGAATAACAACTTTATAGCTAGACTGGAGGTTTAAATATTAATTAATTTCCTTTCAAATATTAATGCACTTACATCATTGAGAAGTCCCGCCAAAAACAATATGTTGGGGCTAGTGGTATGGATCAATCTCAATAATGTTGTAGCCAGAGATGTGCATAATTGCAACGATGTGATATGCAATTGGAGTGGTTGTAATTTTGAATTTGTTGCAAGTAAATCTGGAAAATAGAAAGACCAATTTGCTAAGAGGCAAGTCACTGTTGCAATCAAGGTAGGTCACTATTGGAATTGTATGATGTGCATTGGATATGGGATGCTTGTCGATCAATCTATAGCTATTTTTCCATAGTATTTAGTTTTCCCTTTTGTAATTCTCATTTTCTTATTGTGTATGAATTCCAAAGGAAACAATTACAGATATCTAGCATTGTAACCCTAGTCAAAAAAAGCATTGTTGTATGCGTGAAATTGGTCAATGCATTTACTATTGTAGGGTGCATTAGGCTAAGAGAAAAGTCTATACAATTTGCATTTAACCTACTCCTTGGCTTCAATTGTTCTGTGTATATTGGTTGCATAGCATATGCCATGTACTGTACCCATTTCCCCCGTGGGGGCTTGTAACAACAAGCAATACCTCTAGTTGTAGGAGCACAGAAGCACGGGGACATCTTTCCTTTGTTTGTAAGAAAGAGCAACAAAACCAATGAAAAAAGGCATAGTAGTTAATAAAAAATTTATTATAATAGCTAACAACCTATTTAATAACAGATAAAAAAGTTTTGGCAAGTTATAAGAATTGATTTGCAAAATGTTGTTCACAGGATTTGCAAATTCAACTAAATATTGTCACACGTTTACACGTAATAGTCCTACTATTCTTAGCATCCATGCACTTGGTTCATTTGTACGATATGTGCAGGACATGAAAGCATGCACAAGCATTCCTGTTTAGGATTGGTCCCTTTGATTGACACCAACATATCATGTTTGTCAAGGAACTTTTGGGTGTTGTTTCCTCACACAGTTTGCATCCACTGATTAAATATTTGCAACAATATGTAATGTCCCCCTATTTTCCTAATTTACTTAAATGAAAGTGAGTAATAGACCTACTCCAACCAATAGGAAAAGAGATAAATCATAATTTTTAAACACAAAAAATATGTCTTTAAATCCCAACTATAGGAAAAAGACAAAATATTTTAAACAGTACAATTTCATTGGCCAAGAAACTATTTCAAAAGAAAATTCAACAAATGTGATAGTAAATATGCCTGGTGCATTTTCTATGGTTTGTTATAAAGTGGATGTTGTTGCTTACTGATTTTTCCACTGAAACAAAGTTACTGATAAAATAGCTTAAAGAGAACTCGATCAAGTATCAAGTGAATCTTTCATGTCTCAAATTTATCATTCATTTCTTTTCCAATCAGGTGGAGCAAGTTTTCTAGTCTTCTTTGTGTAAGCAAATAAGAAAAATAGAAACATGTTATAAAATTTGTCAAATAAATTTGATTGGCCAACAAAGTATGTCAAATTGAAATGCAATAATTGCAGTAGTAATTTGCTCATTAGAAACATGCATGTTTTATATTTGTGACATATAACATACTTAAAAGCTATAATACCATATTTTAATCCATTTTAACAGGAACACTAGAAAATAAAATATTGTCTAGCATATAAAGGGAAAAGATGTCAACTGTAAAATAAAGGTGGCAAGAAGTTTAAAGCCATAAAACATGAAATGTAGTGATATAGGCCAAAGAGCTAGGAACAAAAGCGTAGCAAAAAGAGAAGTGTGGGTCATTGCAATGGCAGGTAGCTTTGCTCTTGCTTGTGTCTCTTCGTCACCTACAATGTCATTATTATGATTAGTACGAAAGCAATATTTTTATATAACTCTAAATATATATTGGAAATTGAAGAGGGAAAAAAGTATTTGTATCAGTATTGTTTCTTACCTCGTTGTAGCATATGTCGTTCATTCAGTTAGGAAAACAACATCTATGATGACATTGTTTTGATTGAGGCTAAAATGACCTTTGGTGACAAAGTCTCGTAGTGCAAATATAACTGTTGATTTGTCCTTGATGTAGTATTCATATTTCATGTTTTGTAGAGTGGGCAAGAGGAGTTGGAGGACATGGTTTTGAATTGAACAATGGATTGTCTGCTTGTCATTTGTTATGATGATAGCTTCGGGATGAAGTGAGTATATGTAGCTCACTTCCTTGTCACATTGGTTGCAATGAGTGATTTTTTGTTGAAGCATGTCGTAAGTGTTGAATTTATAATTGCAAGTTGGGAAAAAAGCTTCAAATGGATTTGAAAGTGCATTTGTTGCTTTTAATGTGCTTGAAACCTGAAACATGTGAACGTAGATTGTTAGAAGGGGCAGCTTCAAAGATTTTAAATGAAAGAGCGATAAGATTTTTAAAAATTCACCTTAAATGTTGATTGCATCAAAGCAGTTAGCTTGTCCATTGTTCTTTTGTTATTCAATTTGCAAATAAATGTCAGCCCATGTGGAATGTGTCCTTTTGATCTGTGCTTTTTATGATATTCTTGAAAAGAAATGTTGAAGTTTTGTTCATGTGTAGATGTTTCTCTATTTACAAGTATTGTTGTTCATGAGATGGACGCAGTTGCAGTTGCATGACAATGAGAAAGTTAGTCTTTGTTGCAAAGAAATTTTAGTGGAGACCACAATGCTATAAAAAAAGCTTAAAATGGATTAGTGGCATATGTTGGGGAGAAATTTCCACCTGTGCTCTATCAGATTCTGATCTTCCATCTTTGATATCAACTGCATATTGGTTGCCTACTTTCTTAATACCAACAAACATAACACCTATTGTTCTAATTGGATACTGATTTGTGGCTGCTAGTAGTTGGCTGATAGTCGTATTTGGAATGAAGTAGTATTCTATAGAAAAGTGAGGCATGCTTTCTACTATGCTTGTGTCTATTAATATCAGTATGCAATCACAGTCTCCTCTATCATAATTTACATTCTAGGTGCAATTTGGAAGCTTGATATTGAAACTCCCAATCTTGGAATTATTTTGTGCTCATGTTCTTACACAAGGGTTCCATTGATATTTAGTGTAATTGTCATTTCTTCTTTAAGATCTGTGAGATTTGCACGCAACACTTCACGTGTTCTATTGACTTTGTCCAATGTTACTTTGTAGACAACAAGGACGTCACCTTGAAATGTGTCACCAACCTTTTTTGCATTTAAGTCTTCAATTGATATAGTCTTTTTTACCTTTGTTCTACAAAAACCAAGAGAAATGTAAATCTTATATTTGGGCAAAACAGGAATGCATGTGATAGGTAAATAGGATAAGTTATTTACCATTTTATTATGTCTTCTTCCATGTCTTCCACTTGCTATGGTGGTCTTTTTGTTTGATCCATCATTTTCTTGCAAAGTAGTGATATACTATTAGAGAATCCATTGGAAAATGTATTACTGATATATGCTTATGTATGTTGTAATGTTGAGTTGATTCAATGGGTAAGATGAAATTTTAGGAAAATAGGAAAGTGGTTAGACCAATATACCTCTGATCTGTAAATGTTGCATACACTTGTGATTGAATTTGACCAAATATAGTCAATGAGCGGCTTGTGTAGACTATGTGATTTGTTTTTAAAAAAAAAAGAATGTTGTTAGCTTGCATGAAATTTTGGACTATTCTTTTGCTTTTGTTTTTTGAACACATGTCAATATTAAAGTCTCCTACAATGTACAATATGTTTTTTGTATCTGTGTATGCAATTACAGCTTGTAGAATTATTATTATTTCTTGTATGAGAGTATTAAGTCTTACATAAATATTACAGATATTAAGTTCATTGGTGTGTTGCAGTATTGTGACTATGATGGCTTCAATATTTGTAGAGCTATGTTCTTTTACTTTTGATATGAACATATGTTTTTTGGTAAAATTTGTTCTACCATGTATCATATTCATACCAAAGGTATTAAAATATTGCGATAATATATTAGGTTGTAAGATATGCATATGTACTTCTTGAAAACAAAAAATTTCATATTTCACTGTGTCATAGTCATTGGCAAGGTCATATGCATGTGGTTTTAATGTACAAGTGTTTAGTGTGCATAGAAGCATCTGTGCTGAATCGTGTGGACATGTATTTTGAATGTTGAATTGCCACTATGCAGTTGACTGGAGATGATGTATTTCTAGATGTATCTTGTCCTTAACTTTAAATTTGTTTGTAGTTAAAGGTTTTAGCAAGAATAACGAATCTATTGTCTTTGTTTGTGATAGTGTTGTATAAGCTAAGCCATGTTGCCTTATGCCTGTCGGGTCAAAATCCAAAGCTTGCATTGTTAGCCCTTGTGATCGATGAATGGTTTGTCCACACACTAGTTGTATTGGGAATTGTTTTCTAATTGTATTTTTCTTGTTCGTTGAAACTTTTTGTATGGCTCTAGAAATGCACAATATAGGAATCCATTCTTTGTCAATGAGATCAGTGTAGTATTGTGCTAGTTTTGTGCATTGTTGTTGTCCAATTGTTGGATCAAAAAATTTGAGCCAAACAACATCAATGTCATCATGTGTTGTATATGCTTTAAATATTTCATCGGAATTGTTGACTAGGCCATCTTGTGTATTATACTTGCCTACATAGATTTCAACAAGGATATATTGTTTCAAGTATATTTGAGGTGGAAGAGTGTTTGTATGACTGTAAATTTGTATTACATTATAGTTCTCCTCATGCTCGTCTATTGCATTTAGCACCATCATTTGACTAGGAATGGCTAGTAGCATTCTATTGTTGTGCACGTCCACATCAGCTTTTCTATAGAACAAATATGAAGTGTTGGATCCAAAGGTGCATGACATAAGCAAAGTTGGTTAAGATAGTTTATGTCATCATTTGTTTGTAAGCCTGTTTGTATTCTATTAAGAATTGCAATAATTTTTTCATCCTTTTGTCTCATAGTTGTGACCAATGAGTAGCATTTTACATTGTCTTTCCAAAAATTGTAAGGCATTAATTCAATTACGATGGGTTTATTTTCAAATACAATGGAGTCAAGGATAGGTTGCACTTGGTAGAGATCACCACAAAAGATTGTATCTAGGTTTCCAAAGTACATTGTAGGAATTTGCATTATGTCTCATAGTCGTCTATCAATGTAGAGTAGAAATGTTGAGCCTACTAGTGAGATTTCATCTATAAGGAGCACATGTAATTGATCATAATGCTTGGACATAGTGTCTAGTGCTTCACAAGCCAAGGGAAAAAAATCTGATGTATTAAATGGTATGTGAAATGTTGAATGTAATGTGACTTTTCCTAGGTTGTAAGTTGCTTTACCTATATACATAGTTAATAAGCCCTTTGGTTTGTCTGGATTGTTGTCAATAGACATGCTATAAATGCAAATTAGAGCTTGGTATATGTATTTTGCAGTGAAATTCTTTCCAATCCCAATTCCACTAGTCAAGAAAAAATGCAAAGTCTTGTAAATATTAATCATTATTTTCATTAAAACATCTTTAACAATTGCTTGTTGTTCTTTGTTCAACATTTGCCTTAGTTTGTAGTATTCATTGTTATCAATTATTTGTGGGTGCCTAGCAATCTCAAATGCATTGTGTGGCATTGTATTTGGTTTTATGTGCCCTATGTTTGGAAGATTTGTTTGAATGTCATATTATTCCCTTTACCTAACTTTTCTTGTTGTCAATGGCCTATCGCCGTTGTCATCGTCAAGGGACTCAACATCATTGAGCTCTTTTTCTATGTCACCCCATGCAGAACTTGTGTTGCGAGTGAACTTTGCACAATTTTTGACAATGGTTTTTCCATGATGCATGTATGCATGTTCCCATGAGTCAAACTTTTGTTTTAGCATACTCTCGTTCAATGTAAATGGTACATAAAGCATTAATTGCTCTCTACAATGATTCTCTAGATCAAAGTGCTTGTTGAAGTTAATAAACCATATTACATTTGGTTTAGCTTTTGGGTCAGCTGTAGTTCTATTTTTATTGTAACTCGAAACGAATTCTGCAAGACATATGTCTATCAATGTTTGAGGACATATTAAATAATAGTCTACTATAGATTTTGAGAGTACGTTCTCTGATTCATCCAGTTCATTATATAATTGTTTGAAGGATTTTAGAATGAATGTATGATCATTGTAGGACCGCGTGTCAATGAAAATGCATTTTCTTGAACTAAAGTTTAGTGGAAGTGATAAAACAATATGAGCAGCTTATTGTGCCAACATTTGTTGCAAGTTCAACAATGCATTTCCAAGTTTTTCTATCATTTTTATTGCATCAATATTGGTTTGTTGGTGGAATTTTTGTATTCTTTTGAATGCATATGTCATTGATTTGTCTAATTTGCATTGTAAGAGTTGCAATACATTGTTGCAACATATGCATTAAGCACGAACTTGGCATCTGTATTGGCCTTCCAAATGTGTGGTATTTTCCTTGCAAAACTACTATTCCATATTTCTTATGGTTTTCTTTGCAAGAAAAGTGTTGGCTTGTTTAGTGTAGAGCTTAAAGTTGTTATACAATTAGTTTTAGTTATGTTTATGTCATTTAAGAACATTTATAAAGTGTATTCTTTTTCATAGTTTGCTTTTTGCAATATTGAGAAAGCGTTAACAACATTTGAAGTTATTGTTTCAGTCTTTTCCAGTATTGGTAAGAGTATTTGTGTCTTTCGCATTGGTGGAAATGAGAAATTGTATTTGCAAAGTGTTTTTCTTGATCTCCTGCATCTCCTTGTGTGGTGATACCTTTGTAAAGTAGCCAAGTCAAGTTGCAAATGATCAGTGCTACAAGTAATGTATTTATCAACAAAAGCTATGATGTTTGTGTTGTTGTTTTATGTGTAGTTTGGTGCATTTTTCACTCATATTAGCATATGATCATATTCTCGTTTCCTCGATTTTGGAACTCAATGACATAAAAGTAATCAATAACATTTCCAAAGATAGACTCATTTGGAAGCATCAATTTTTTCATTGTGTTTATTCTATGTCTATAGTACTGTACACAAGTAATAGGATCCTTCTTGATCAGTTCAAATTTGTCAATGTTCGTTTGAGAAATTGAGTCTTGCGGTTTTTGACCTGATTGGTGTTGATTGTGTAATTCTTGTAGCGTCCTTGTTAAAGGATCCCAATTTTTTTCAACGCTAGTGGAAGTGAGGAATAATGTCGGTGGTCCTAGTTGTCGTATCATTGCAAAAACATTTTTCTTAAGTTGTTGTGTATAGTTTGGGGATATTCTTATTCTTTTGAAGTCAACATACCCAATATCTGATTTTAGAATTCTCTCAAGGTTTGGTTTTTGTTTCACGTCTTTGGCGAGTATCTTGTGCCCTTTTAGTTGGCACTTTCATATTCTTATGGACATTGTAGACAAGACTTGTAGTATTAGTATCTTGATAGTTTTAAAAAATATGTTTGTCATGTGATATGCAAACTTTTTGTTTGATTGTAAAACTTCCCATTGTGCAATTTTGTGGTATGTGAAGTTTTTTAGAATGTTATCATCATGTGGATTGCCAAAGAATAATGTTGGGAAACTCATTTCCTCAACGTATTTCTCTTTAAAGATTCCAACTGGATAGTTTTGATCTGCAGGTGCAATTTCAATGATTTTGTCTTGCATGCTATGTACACTTCTAGATTAAATGAATCAATGGACGAAGGTTTCAGATGGTTTCTCACGTTCTACGTCACCATATGATTCAGTTTCAGTTGCGATTGGTCCATTATTCTCTTCAAGTTCATCATTGGTATGCAAAAAATGTTTCCAATCTTTGTTTATTTGGACATTTTGCATTTTTTATAGTGTTGTTTTTGACAATTGAGCCAAAGCTTCCATGATGAGATTGGGACATACCATGCCTTTTTGAAATGAATTCTTGTATTCCAATCGTCTTTTGAGTGAAACAACAATTGTTTGTGCATTGTTAGTTGACTATGGTAATGCTTTTTGTATAATGTTGATGTCAATAGGGACATTAATGATGCAACCTGTCAGTCCTATTTGAGATCTTTTGTACCCTAGTTCCCAGATTTGTGCAAATGCAATTCTAAGTGACACAAGTCATCCTTCTAGTTCACACAAAATTTGGACATATGACAATGGTTTATTAGTTCGTATTTTGTGTGGTATGATATACTTTGGTATCATGGATTGTTTTAGTGCAGAGTAACATATACAACATATGCAATTTGTCAATGCTATGGATCTTGACTATACTAGTTGATAATATATATCCTTTTGTTTGTCTTTGAATATTCTTGTATCTTTGCTGAAACACAACATTTGGTAGATTGTGCATGTGTATTTCGGCATATCTTGAATTGTTCTTTTGTAAAGCTCTACTTCTGACATTTTTTTTCCCCTTGTTTGATCTCATAGATATAGGTCAATTTTATTTATTGTTATTTCTAATAAAGTTCTTAAGGTGTTGCAGTCTTACAATAGAGTTATGATTGAGATACTTTTGTTTGATTATATGAATGGAATTGCTTTTGTTATTGTCTAGCTTTTTCCTTTTGTTGCCATTGGTAGTTTGGTATTTTGTATTGTTTCTAATAAGTTTTTTAAGTTGATTTAACCTTATTGGTTGTTGGTCATTCAGATTGTGTGGTTGAATTCTTAGAAGCAGTTCAAAATGCCCATTTTGAGGGGTTACATCATGGAATATAATAGAATATGTTGGCAAGTTGGTTACATTGTTAAAGTACAAGTACTTTTTCCCTGATGTTGTTGACCAAACCCATATTTGTATATTCAGCCATTTAGATAGCCACTTAATACAAAATGCGTCTCCCCATAAGCCAATTTCATTGTTGTCGATACCCAGTTTTGCAGAAAGGCACATTCTGCATAGATATGTGTCACAATCATGCACTTTGTGCAATCTATACAGATTTTCAGGGTCTAGTTCAAGGTTGTATGACTTAATTGCATCTTTATCTCATTTTGCAAAGCAACTTAAGAAGTAATCTATTGTTCCACTCCATAGCTCGATTGATCTATACTAATTGTTTAGTAGTACTTGTAACGAGTCAAACAAATAGTCTCCAACATTGTACCTAAATGTGCCTACTCTACATAGCCCGTTATTTTTTAGTACATTGTCTATGTTGTAGACTTGTGAGCAGTTTCCATATTCATACCTATCAACGTCTATCATTTATATATTTTGATATCTTGCTTCCATTCAAAATGCATAAAGTATTAGATTACTAAAAATGCTAATTGGCCTTAATATGTATATATGGTAAATATTTAGCACTTTGTACATAAATGCAGGACAACAGGGTTGGTCTTTTGCATAAATGTTAAATTTTTTCATTGCAAACAAAAAAGGTACAGTGATCCAAGAATTTGATGTTCCATTTCCTTGTTCAACAATCAACTATATTTGCACCAATGTAGATATTTGTCTCCCACTCAAATTGTATACAATGGTTCCTGTTATAGGGGCATATCAAACAAATGAGCATAGTCTATGATGTGTTACATGTTATCCATAAACATAAAGCAATCAATGCTCAATGAATGCAATAAGCACTAGACCAATACTATTGCAATCACTTGCTTTTCATTTCATAAGCTTAGTTGGCTGATCAAAATTTATTATTGTGGTTTGAATTAGAGGATAGATAAAATAAAGGTAGAATAATAGAAACAAATGATAAAGTTTGAAAAATATTTAAGCATTAAATGCAAATTGTGCAAAGATTCAGTTGATACTAGATTGAGTTTTGTATGAGCAATTTTTCCAATAACTTAGTTTTTGTGGGTAAATCACTAAGCAGAAGCATATACTTTATAACAAAACATAGTGAATCAGAAAGGAAACTAAGTTTACAGAATGTAGTGGCAACATATATTGAGAGAAATATCCACCAATTATATAACCAAGGTCTATACAAACATTGAGAAATATTAGTATTAATTGAACATAATGATATGGTTGTAATCAAAAGGAAACATGTTGCTCAAATTTCTCATATGCATGTTCTGTTATCTCCTAGAAATGCACCCTATGCAAAGTTATGGAAAACTAAGCTTTCTAGAGAAACATGGGATCATTTTGAGGCTGTGGGTTACCTAAAGTTGAAATGAACCTCTGGATAAGGCTGGCTCCTAACTGGTAATATCACTTGACTACTAATCTTTGTAAGGAAAAGGGAGGAGGAGTGCATGAGAATGAAAATTAAATCTTATGGTGATACACCAAATTTGTTCAAACATGTATAGCTGCTTAACACACAGTTTTCAATCAACTAATAAAAGCTGATATGCACAACTCAATACTCATATGATACTACATAAAAAATTCATAACAAAGCTACGATACATACAGTCTTAGAAGGATGATAAGTTTTTCTCACAATTAAAACTATTTGTATCACCAGCATAACCTATAACCTGCAATATACATATCTCCTCTGCTCAAAAAGTGTCATTAATGAGACATATTAACAAGGAATAAGAAGACTCACATGTGAATTTATCAATCATCCAACACACTCAATGAAGCAGATAACTAAGAAGGCAGAAATTGCTTTCTTTATTGATCTCCAAAAAACTCTACCATACAATATATGTAAATGAGTTACAAAACTCAGTATTCTCCTCTAAGGACTCATAGAAGTCGCAAAGCAGAAAAATGCAAGTAAGAACTGTCTACAAAAAGAGGCAAAAATGCCATATATATGAAAACTATAAGTGTTGCCCCTTTGTTTTAGGGTTTACAAAATATCCATTTTTTTAGAAGGGTCAACCCTCATATCTTTTGGGAATAAAGCTAATGCATTCAATGTGCATCCTCCATGTCCACACCGGTGAAAGCTCGCTCCAGGGATGGCCCTTCAGATCTTTTGCAACCATGCATTTAATCTACTAACCTTTGGCCTTCGTGTCCACTCTCGAACTTCCTTGAAGAGTTGCCTTGAATGCCCCTGGAGCATTACCATTAATATTGATCTGCCTTTTGCCAATAAACCTCACAGCTGTCCCCGAGACTGACAGCTTCTTCTCCTTCGGCTTTCCTCCTATTTCAGATCTTTCTTCAAGTTGATGCCCCTATGAGAAAGATAGCATCGAATGTTCCTTGTTGTTAGGCCTCCATAGAGACAACACTACTGCCTTTGAACCAATTCATCAACCTTGATTACAGAGCAAATCCATACTTCTCACATTTTGTTGAGCTTCCTCACAAGGATAGTCACAACATTCAAACTGCCCATGGTCCATCTTTAGCTCCTTCTGATTGGTTGAATTCGTGCCATGTAGATTCCCATACAATCAAAGTTCGCTTCATCAGAATTGCATGTCGGTGAGACATAAGACGTGTCTCCCTAATGCGATTATTCCATTCAGTAGTTATTGGCATAGCTCACAACCATCGGCAAGAGTTCATAGCGAACGCTAAGAGTCCTACCGATATCCTTTTCATGGGCAAGTTGATCGCTATCGGCAAGACTCCCCGCGGTCGGCAAGACATCATACCAACCAAATATTATACCAAAGGCATCCCTCTATCGGCAGAACTTCTCCCATTCGGCCAGACTTTATGTCAAAGGAAAACTCTCTCGGTGAGACCACCTTCGTTCGTCGAGACATCATGTCAAACTCCTTTCTTTCGCCCAGAGCTCACTTCACTTCGGCAAGACCCTATCGGGTCGGCAAGACTTCTCAGTGAGGCCATATGTTTCGGTGAGAGCTCATTCTAGGACCACCACCTCATGTTGGCGAGACCCTATCGAGTCGGCAAGACTTCTCAGCGAGGCCTCCTTGTCCCGGCGAGAGCTTATTTCATTTTGGGGAGACTCTGCTTGGTCGGCGAGACCTTTCTCCGAGCTCAAAACTTTACATTGACGTCGTTTCACTTTGGCAAGAGTCCACCCTGTCACCGAGACTCTACTTGGTCGCCGAGACATTACGACGAACTCCTTTCTTTCGCCGAGACTTCTTCTTGTCGGCCAACCCTTTCGCCGAACTCCTTTCTTTCGGCGATGCTAGCCCAATGCAACGGTCGGCGAGACCTTAGTAGTCGGGGAGACATATAAAACCCATCGCAAATAAAATGTCTGGTCGATCGGTGGATCCTGAATGAATATAAAACACTGCCAATCGGCAAGACATCTGAAAAGTCCCAGCGACTTTCTTCCTCAGGAGTTTTATGCTGAATCTGACTGAGGCAAGGCTTTCCAATAGACTTCATTGTGAAATAGCATCAGATAAAGACCTTCCCAATGAAATCCAAACACCTGCACGCTAGGCTCAACCCTTGTGGGAGCCACATTTAATCCACATGCCGAATTTAAAACATCATTTCCCCTGATTGAGCCCGTAGGTGAAAATCGGGTAACATGTTCATTTTGTGATAGTGTCCTGAGGTGACATATCTGCCCACACAGAATTTGTGCGACATGTGTTGGAGGGTTGATGGGCACACAAACACCGAATGCATACATAATTCATGAAATTGCACACAAGTGCTAGATTTTATTTGTGCTAGTTCTTGTTTGTTTATTGTTAGTTGAAAAGCTTGTGTGTTTTTAGTTCGAGGGTCATTTGTTCCTTTTTATGTTACTATAAACATGTGAGAATATTGAGTTGAAACAAATTTGTCCCTTGGTTGATGAATTGGAGTACGATCTGCACATCTTGTGAAGAACATTTTGTAAATCTATTGTTGTACCCCAATAAACTTTGTACTTTGTCATTAAATAGGTTGCTAGCTCTTTGAATTCTTTTTTTTTCTTTTTTAAAGAAACTGAGGGAAATTGTCCCCAGTTTTATAATCAAACCTTCTAATAGCAGAAAATGCTTCTTGCCCTAGTCTTGATATCATAGGCCTTATAAAAATGAAGAATGCTTCTAGTTACAGTAGGACAAAAGTACTGATATTAGAGCAAGGGCAGTCACTTAAGTGACCTTGTAGAGTGAATATAGTTACAACAAGTTACTATTGCAATCGTTGAATTCAATTTTGAAATAGTTGCTTGTCCAATGAAATTGTATTGTTTAAAATACTTTCCTGGTAGGCTAGTGCCTATCCAAGCAATGAATTCAAAGTTAATGCATTGTATGCCTCTACAAGGAACAAGACCTTGCTCAAAGATCTAAAAAAGTGTTGCTTTATTTAGCAACAATAGACTACAAGATATTGGGATTGGTCCCTATCACTAATGCCAGCATATCATGTTTCTTAACATGCTTGTCGATTTTGTTTCTTTGCTAAAAATGTTTATTGCATTTCCTATGTTATTTTCATTTAATAGACTACTATTTCTGATCTGCATGTCATACCATTTAATGCATTAATCATGCATTGACTACTTGAGTATCTACCACCCTGTCGTCAAAGGTGGCACAATTTACATTCAGTAATTAAATATTTGTAAAATATATATTTTCTATTTTCCTAATTTACTTTAACAAAAATGAATAATAGGCCTACTCCAACCAATAGAAGAATAGCAACAAATGAGAATTAAGACAGGAAACACTTAATGCTTTGAGCAAGGTCTTGTTGACTATGGAGGCATTCAATGCATTACCTATGTATTCATTGCTTGAGTAGCTACTAGCCTATCAACAAAGCTCGTAGAATTTATATTTAATGTCTTGATGTTTGCAAAAAATTATCTTGCACAATTTGCATTTAATAGGCTATTGTTTCTGATCTGCCAGTCATACCATTTAATGCATTGAACGTGCATTGACAGCTTCAGTACCTACAACTCCGCTGTCAAAGTTGGCACAATTTGCATCCAACGATTAAACATTTGCAACATATATAATGTTCTCATATTTTTGTAATTTACTTTAACTAAAAAGAATAATAGGCCTACTCTAACCAATAGAAAAAGAGATAAATTGTTTATTATCTCTCAATTGCAAATGAAACAATTGCAATAGTAACCTGCTCCTTGGCTTCAATTGTTTGATGTCATTTGTCATCAACTATACCCATTTGTATAATCAACCCTTATAACAACAAAGAATACTTCTAGTCATAGCAGGATGGAAGTACTGATATCAAGATAAGGGCAGCCACTTAAGTGACTTTGTAGAATGAATACAGTTGCAGCAAGTTACTATTGCAATCATTGAATTCACTTTTGAAATAGTTGCTTGTCCAATAGGTCTATTATTCATTTTCGTTTAAGTAAATTAGGAAAATATGGAGACATTATATATTCTGGCAATGGATGCAAATTGTACAAGCTTTGCCAGCGAGCTGGTGGGTATCGAAGTAGTGAATGCATGTTTAATGCATTAAATGCAAACTTTACAGGATGTGTTGGAGAGCCGGTGGGTACACAAGCAATGAATGCATAGTTAATTCATGAAATCTCAGTCAAGTGTTGGGTTTTATTTGTGAGCTTATTCTCATTTTTTTATTATTTTTTGAAAAGCTTGTGTGTTTTTAGCTCTGGGTTCTCCTCTTCGATGTTTTTTATTTTGTGCAACGCTTGAACGTGGGAGATGCAGTAGGTATAGTACACTACTAGTGAGTGACTTGTCTGTGTGTTTGTAATATTTTATAACTAGAAGTTTGCTTGTTGTTATAGGAAAAATTGAATGGTTTGAGCAAGGTCTTGGCGACTGTGTAGGCATTAAATGCATCAACTATGTGTTCATTGCTTGAGTGGCCATCAGTCTACCAACAAAGCTCACTAAATTTGTATTTCATGTCTAAATTTTTGCAAAAATCTATCATAATGGTCTTTTTTTTTTTGCAAATTTTCTCATCAAGCAATGAATGCATGTTCAATGCATAAAATGCAAATTTTGGGAGAAGTGTTGGAGGGCTGGAGGGTACACAAGCAATGAATGCATAGTAAATTCATGAAATATTAGATGCATGTTGGGTTTTATCTATGCTTATTCTCCTTTGTTTATTGTTTGTTGAAAAGCTTGTGTGTTTTTAGCTTTGTGCTCCCCTCTTTGATGTTTATTATTCTGTTCAGCGCTCGAATGCAGGAGGAGCCATAGGAACAATGCACTATTGGTGAGTGGATTGCCTGTTTGTTTGTGATACTTGGTAACTAGAAACATTGCTTGCTATTACAAGGGTCATCGTGGCAAATGGGTATAATAAATGACATATGCTTTGCAACCCACAAACATGGAACAGTTGAAGCAAAGGAGTAGATGACTACTATAACAAACAAGAACTATCATAGGGAAAACTGAATGCTTTGAGCAAGGTCTTGTTGACTATGGAGGCATTGAATGAGTTAATTATGTGTTCATTTCTTGACTGGCCACTAGTCTATTAGCAAAGCTCATAAAATTTGTATTTAATGCTTGAATATTTGTAAAAAATTATCACATTGGTCTATTTTGTTGCAAATTTGAGCAAATCATTGGATGTGCATTTGATATGGGTGACAGTCAATTTCTATAATATATGTAGCATTCAGTTATTTATGTGATAATTTTTCTTTGTTTATTATGTTTCAATTGCAAATAAGAAGATTGCAACAGTAACCTACCTTCGTAGGATTTTTAAGTTAGGTTTAGTATTTAGGGCATCTGCTCATTGAATAAACATGTGCATATTTTTTCGACAAAGTTAACTCAACATATTAAACCACAACAACATCCAAAATTTCCTTGATAAACATGATATGCTCATGTCCACGAAATGAACCAATCACAATAGCCCATAAAGCAATACTCTGTTAGAGTAAGGTTACAATGCTAAACAAGTGTAAACGAGAAGACTTGTGTATGCTCCCACACCTGGCATAGGTGGACTAAGCACATGGATGGTAAGAATGGTAGGGTTGTTACGTGTGAACATGTGATAATATTGACTTGATACAAATTTTTCCATTGGTTCATGCATTACAGTATGATCTGCAAATCCTGGGAAAGACATTTTTGTAAATCAATTGTTATAGCTAACTAAACTTGGTAGTTTGTTATTAAATATACCTTTATCCCTTTGAATAAAGTTTTTATTAACCAGCGAAGCCTTTTTCATTAGTTTTGTTTCCTTCTTTCCTTCTTTCTAAGAATCGAGGAAAATTGTTCCCAGTTTTCTAATGGGACCTTTTAATAGCAGTAAATGCTTCTTGCCCTTGTCTTGATATAAGTACCTCTATGCCATTGCAACTAGAAGTATTGCTTGCTACTAAAAGGCCTAATCACACAAACATGCACAATAGATGGCATATGTTATGTAGCCTATTAACATGGATCAGTCGAAGCCAAGGAGTTGGTGTAATGCCCCATCGTGCAAACCCCAAATGACAACTACAACTACGACAACAATTACCACACAATTTTTTTCAAAAAATTTAAAATATATGAAATGTACATTAAGTTCCAATACACGACATTCATTTAAATAGATACACAAGCAACCTATGTCCTCTGGGGTACACATGAAGACATTACGTATCCTAAACCCATAACAATGATAACAAATGAATTTCCAAGTTGCATTATAAACCATGACAAAGCATTCATTAACAAAACCATACTTCCATTATAATTTCATCATTAAGAAGTATTCACATGTGAAGACTCAACATAAACAAGATTAACTCAATTTTAATAACCATAAATATATATTATAATCATGTGAATACAAAGGAGCATATTTCCACAGATACAACACATCAAAATGATGACAACCACAATCATTAATCACATAAGGAATTCAAAGGTACAATTATACATTACATTTGTTTCCCTTACATTACATCATTCAATAACATAAGTTTACATCATTATTTCCCAACACTGTGTGGGAGTAGTACATCAAATACATGAGTATGACAAAAATAAATGATATACATCTGAATATATAGTGAACTCTAGAACACTTTGCATCAGTGTAACACTGCACTGCATGAACGCTGACAGGGAACCCAACGGGGTGTGTAGCATGTTCCACCCAACCATGTGGACCTGAAGGCCCACCCCCATGCTAGAAGTAGACAAGAAAGACCCACGACCAAGACAAATGAGTGGAATGACCACAAGACCAAACCACAGAAGAGCAACCAGAACATAACAAATAACAACCTCCACAACAACATTCAAGATGACTACTTCTAGAGACATGCAACGATAAAGGCAAAGGGGTACTATAGGAGAGTGTCATTGCACGACCCTATTATGGGTTATATTGGCTGCCTCTCAATAGGTGCCGAACCCCATCTATGGTTATCTTGGTTGCCCCTCACTGGGCGTCGGACCCATTGGGTGACATGTGTGGGACCGCTAGCCTCTCGTGAGGACGAGGTGGCAACCTTGCCGACCACGACCTTCTCAGCCCACCCTTAGTTTGTGATAGCACTAACCGCATGGATGAGGTATCTTCCTATCTTTATTTAATGTTAACCTACCCCAAACCCACTAGTGTTTTATTAGGTTTTCACTTGCTTAACCAACTCGTTCATGGGTTATCCAGGTTGCCCCTTTTGTGCTCCAACCCCCATGACAAGCCACTCTCTCTAGTAGCCCAAAAACCAAACTCATAGCACCAAGGGTGTACCAAAGCATGTACGCACAAAAACCACCACAACCAAGAATATAGACGAGGCAAGTACCTTCTCGCACAAGATCATAACTCAAGACAGGAAAGATCACAAAACAAGGTACACCCATATAAGTATGAAACAAAAAATAAAGCGACACTCCACAAGGGACCAACCAAGGACATCCAACATACATCCACTTTATTCTATTGCCTCTGGAAGTCTATAACCAACTACCAAATAAGAGCAACTTAAATGATGTGGGTTTCTGACATATGCAAAACATGACCAATCATAAAGTCACCTCAACAAGTAGAGTAAAAACAAGAGAAAAGTACATTCAACACGAAACCACAATTTCCATCATAAGAGATTAACCACATAACTTAATAAAACATTTTCAAGACAAAGCTTATGAAATCCCTTAAAATAATCATTCACTTTGTAAGTTACATGACCAATCAACAATTTAACCAATTTCTTAATACCAACGACCGAACGCTAATAATTTCTTCAACCAAATATCTTTAATCCATTAATGAAACCCTATCCTCCCAACTAGTAATTTAGGGATTTTCATAGACAAAATACATTTGTTTAATTGCATTAATACTATAAATAAATCAGGATATGTACATATATATATTTATATCCGTCTATTAAATTATCAAGTTATGAATCTCTTTATCTAGCATTAAATCACATTACAAAAATAAATTATTACATACATATATATATTGTTATATTTATATACATATATAACTTTAATCATTTCCTTCTTTTCACATAATAAATATTATAAATTATAAATTTCACAATGTAAAACTATTTAAAAATATCTACTATTTTGAATTTAATAAAATTGTTTTTGTTGTTTAAAACAACCATATGAAAAACTACTAAATTACAAATTATAAACAACAACACATACATACATATATATATATATATATAATATAAATTATAAACAAAACAACCTACAGGCAAGGGCACGACCAACATAATGGTTGCGCACAACAACCTTATGTTGCTCGCAGAACAAAGCAAGGAAGGAGGAGGGCACACAAATTAAAGGCCTTCAAACAATTTGCTTACAAATGAACTTCATGTTTTCAAACAAAAATACAATCAAGCTAAACAAAAATCCCATTGGAGATAACATATAAAGCAGGATAGAAAGAGTGCGATATTGACAACTTGGAGGTAAAACTTAAGTCAACTTTCCAACATAGGTGAGGCTACAACTTAACCATTAAAGTAATAACTAAAGTTGAATGCTAAGGACAAGGAATCAACTGCCTTAAAAGAAAGCTTGGTATAAACAATCCATCTTTTAAAACATAAAGTAAGGGGAATTTGTGTGTGCTATACTAAAACGGCTCTTAGAAACTTTCTAGCCAATGCAAATTCTAGGTGGAAAACTATTAACGACAAAGATATGAAATATAGGCTCAACGATGCCCAGGAATAAATTGGGTAACAAATTGTAGAAACTTCCATGCAATCAATAAAGTGTTGGGAAAATGAAGGAATGCAACACCATTTTACTCTTCCTATCATTGACAACATTGAACCCTTAGAGCAAGGAGAATGTAGTGAATAAAAGAGAGGTTGGGGACACTCAGGATGGGGGTTTGGTTGGTGAATGAAGGCAGCAAGTATCTCCAGATTGTTGCAAGAGAAATTGTTTTGAGAGATGTGAATCGATTCCCCCCATAAAATAGGTATGATGATCTTGAGGAGAACATAGAGATGATGCTAAATGAAATAATCTAAATAACAAGCTTGCACTTACAATGATTCTAAGCAAAGCAATGAGTAGGTGAAAATGCATAAACGATGCCCCATATGTATATATATGATGTAAAGAGAGATTGTGACAAACTAAAATTTGCCCCCACATCAAGGAATTTAAAATTCAATCAAATCTATGTGATCTCTTCCTGAACTAAAAGGTTATGATCTAACTCAATTCAAAATTAGTTAACCCAAATGAAATTTCATTAAGCTACAAGTTTCCCTTTTATTTTAACGATTTCACGAGTATGAAATTCATATAACATACCAATGAATTCAATGATAAACTTAGAATTCTTTGTGGTCTATTTGGGAGCAAGCACAATATATTACTTTTATCCTAACAATAAAGCAAAGTAGAAATCATTTGGTAGAAAGCTAGCAAATGAGAGAGCCTACCTGGTATCGATTAAGCTTGGAAAAAAAGAGTTGAAAGGGTGTAGAGTGATGGAGTAGCTAGATCACTAATGACCTCCTCCTCTCACAGTGATGAATAAGAGAATTTTCTTAGAGCAAGTTCTCATTCATAGACTGAAAATCCACCAGCACCCCCACCTCCCCAAAAATAAATGTGTATATTCTTTTCCAAAAATTCCTGTTCACAAACCCAAAAATTGGAATTAATTGAATTCTCTCCTTTCCTTTTTATATAATTAAAAGAAACCTCCCTTTTATTTCTTTTTCCCACTTTTAATTCAAGAAATTGTTTATCTTTTTGAAAATAAAAATCAAACAACAAAACATTAAAACCCACAAAAATGACAAGTTGCCTTCACTTTTTCCAATTCAAAACAATGCATGTCCACGCATGCGAAATCTTTCCAATAAAACTTCTTTTTACTATCTTTTTAAATTACTTTTGCATTTTTTAATTTTCTTATTTCAAAATTTCCATTTTAAATTCTAAATTAGTAATTTATTCAAATATCATTATCCAATGCAATAAAAATTAAAATAACTTTAATAATAATAATCTTCCTTTTAATTTAAATCTAAAAATCAAAATTATTAATAAATGGAACAATAATCCATTACACGTCATTAAAATATTCCTCATTAACAACAGTACATATATTTATATTATTGAATCAATAAATTCACAAATTAATTTAATAACTAAATAACTAACAACATTCATTTACTAAATTAATAATCCAAATTTAATAATTTAAATTTGAAACATTAACTAAATCAGCATACTACTTACGAACATCGTTAACTTAACCAAATACTTGAACGACAATAAACTTAACATCCCAAGAACAACAACTATGACATTAAATTATCAAATGATTAAAATAAATGACCATAAAAAAAATGATACCATAACGGAGACGAGGTCATAGATGAACGACACTGTCAAACATAATGACAGGGTGATGGACTTAGACAAGGACTTTCTTGTCAACTTCGTTTCCAACTTCATACCCGTTGGGCTTGTAGGGCACGCTCAGACCTGACACGCAGGTGGAGTCGATGTCAACTACCTGCATCCTGCATCAAACCAACATCAAGTAACATATAAATCTCCAATCACAAGCACACCGTGAAAGGTAGTTGCGGCGTAGCAGGGCGCTTGCGAATGAGTGATGCTACACCGTCCTTTCACCAAGATTCAGATAGAAAACACATCATCATAAATGTCTGGAACTAAACATTAAGCTATAACATCACAACATAGTACCACATGAGAGTAATAACATAACCATATAAAGATGAATACCACATATCATTATGTCATCAATCATCATAAAACAATATTATGAGCATCCAAACAAACTAAACTACAAATCCACACAAGTCAAATTGGTGAAACAATCACCATCAAAGTCTCAAGTCCACAACACAACATAAAAGAGTATTAGAAAAGTAACAACTACATGAGGGGTATTATAGCTGGTCAGTATTGCAATGGTTTCATTTGCAATTGATAGACAATGAACAAAGAAGAATTAGCACAAAGAAAATTGAATGCTTTAAGGAAGGTCTTCTCAACTGTGAAGGCATTCAATGCATTAACTATGTATTCATTGCTTGAGTGGCCAATAACTTATTAGCAAACCTCACAAAATTTGAATTTAATGTTTGAATTTTTGCAAAAAATCATCACGTTGGTCTATTTTGTTCCAAATTTTAGCAAATCATTAGATATGCATTTCATATTGGCGCCAGTGAAATTCTATAATTTATGTAGCATTCAGTTATTCCTGTTATAATTCCTCTGTGTTTACTATCTTTCAATTGCAAATAAAAAGATTTCAACAGTGCCCTACTTTCGTAGCATTTCTAAGTTAGGTCTAGTATTTAGGACATTTTCCCATTCAATTAACATGTGCATATATTGTCTGCAAAGTTAACTCAACATCTTAAACTAATTGGCAACTGCCTACGACACATCAAACAATTGCAATAGCAACCTGGTCTAACTACAATAGTAACTTGCCTGTTGGCAAAAAGCTAGGGACATGAAATGCTTATTGGCAACAAACCATAGAGGAGGCCTTGAATTTCTACAAGCTATGATGTTTGTGTTGTCCATTATCATATTGCCATTAATGGAATTTTTCAAATTTTAAAGATTGGTTTAGTATAAACGTGAAGAGTTTATTAATCCAGTTAATAATCAGAAAATGGAAAAATTGGATGTCATAATGCAAAAATCATATGAGAAAAAATTCTCCAAAAAAATAGTATTTTAAAATTGGGGATTTCCTAGTAACAAAACATAGATGATGCAACAAACATTTTTTAGCAGAGATATCAGACTGAAAGCTGCCCTGGGAAATATGATATGGTGGGGCCAACAATAGGGTCCAATCCCAATTCCTGATAGTCTCCTGTCACTATGCAATAGCCTTAGCAAGGCATATAAAACAATATTGTTTTACAAGAAAGTTACAATGGAAAATAGGAATAAACGAGAAGGCTTGTCTACACTTCCATGCCCTGCATACTTGCTACATGTAGGGTACATCCATGCATGGTGACAATGTAAGGGTGTTACATGTAAAAAATTGACAATATTGACTTCAAACAAATTTTCCCTTTGCTTGATGCATTGAAGTATGATATGGAAATGCTTTGAAGAACATTTTTTTTTTGTAAATGCATGATTATCACCAAGTCAACTTTGTGAGTGAGCAAGCTGAACCACACTAGAGGTAGAGAACCAGGGGGTAGAACTTGTTAAATATATGCATGAATAGTTTGGATCAAACTACTTGGAATAATCTCTAAAAATACAAGAAAGGTTTAGAACCATGAAGGCCATGTTGGACAATGTATAACATACGCTTAATGAATTAGCAACCCTAGCCAATAACTACAATAAAGTTCAAAAGCCTATATTTGAAAGGCACATGAAATATTATGTTAATTGACGTCGAGGAAAAAAAATGCATTATTGTTTGTAGGAAAGAGGTCATCTGCAAAACAAAAACAAATTATTGTAGAATAGCACAATGGTAGATTTCCAATGCTTTCACATAGTTTTACAACTTACATTGCTTTTTAAGTTTTTAGAGAATCAAAGATTCAATGTATAATAACTTTGAGGATTAGTTCAAACAAATTCAAATGGTTGTGACTATATTGTTTATAAAGAACTTGAAGATGTGAACTGTATCAAATATAGGTAATTGTAGACATGCAAAAGTAGGTGGAAAGGTACCGATTACTTCAGGATATTGAGTTAACTTTGAAAATAATATACACGCATGTTTCCTAAACACTAAACCTAACTTAGGAAGCCCAGTAAACTGAAGTTAATACACAAGTTGTAGTTAATGGATAAAGCAATCGACATATGCTATCCAACTCATAAACATGAAACAGTTGGAACTAAGAAGTAGGTTACATATGCAATTGTTTCCTTTGGAATCTAGGCATAGTAAACAAATTAGAATTACGAAAGGGAAAACTGTATACTTTTGACAATGTCTCGTTGACCATGTAGGAATTTAATGCAATAGCTATAGATTGATTGACAAGCATACCATATCCAATGTACACTATATAATTGCAATAGTGACCTGTCCTAATTGCAATACTAACTTACCTCTAAGAAAAATGCCAGGCACATCAAGTGTATGATGGCAATAACGCTGACACAATGTGCATTCAATTCTTAATTTTCTCATTTGCATTTGTAATACTTACTTGGCCAGTCAAATTTGATTGTCTTGCAATAGATCTACTATTCATTTTTGTTTAAGTAATTTAGGAGAATAGGACATTATATATTTTGGAAAATATCTAATCACTGGATGAAAATTGCACAAACTTTGGTACCGGGCTCATTGGCACTACAACAGTGAATGCATGATTAATGCACTAGGTCTATTATTGATTTTTCGTTTAAGAAAATTAGGAGAGTAGGAAAACATTATAAATTCTACCAAATATTTAACCAATGAATTGCATATCTTGTGATTGCAATTATGCATATCTCTGATTGCAAAAACAACTTGCTTTTGAGCAAAAAATAGTTTCATGTTTATGAATTACATGACATGTCATTCACTATGCCGATCTGTCTATTTGGAAAGTCAGATTCTTGAACTAGTGTTCTCCTTTACTGTTCACAACTCTTCCAATACATAATTCTCAGACACATTGGAAGAATTAAATTTCATTGCAAACAAAGCGGGAGAATGATACAAGAATCTGACCTTACAACTTGTTGTTGAAGAACCAAGTCTATTTATAGCGATATAGATCTTTGTCCCACACTTCAATTGCAACCAATGGTTCCTATTACAGGCACAATTAAGAAAAATAGGACAGCATGAAGACATTATAAATTATCGCAAATATTTAACCAATGAACTACATATCCCATGATTGCAATTATGCATATTTCTGATTACAAAAGCAACATGCTTATGCGCAAAAAATAGTTTCATGTTTATGAATTACATGGCATGTCATTCACTATGCCCTTCTATCTATTTGGAAAGTTGAATTCTTGAACCAACATTCTCGTTTATTCTTCACAATTTATCCAATACATAACTTTTAGACACATTGGAAGAATTAAATTTAATTGCACAAAAAGCAGGAGAATGATACAAGAATCTGACCTTCCAACTTGTTGTTGAAGAACCAAGTCTATTTGCAGTGATATAGATCTTTATCCCCCCCTTCGATTGCAACCAATGGATCATGTTATAGGTACAATTTAGACAAAAGAGCACAGTCCATGAAATACAACATGCTATACATAAACATGAGACACAAAAGCACACAATAAATGTTGCCAAATATTTAAGAATTAAGTCCAAACTATGTGAGCTTTGTCGCTGAAAATGCGCTTGATGCACTTGATACGCAACCCTTGCTAACAGATCAAATTCTATAATCTAAACATTTCTAGTTTTATTGCTACAGACAACACTTGAGTTCTTAATTTTCTCATTTGCATTTTTAATACTTACTTGGCCAATCTAATTTCGTTGTCTTGCAATAGGTCTACTATTCATTTTAGCCTAAGTAAATTAGAAAAATATGCAAACATTATATATTTGGGATTCATAGAAATATTTTCTCTATTTGAAAACCATGATTTATCTCTTTTGCTATTGGTTAGAGCAGGTCTACTATTCATTTTTGTTTAAGTAAATTAGGAAACTAGGACATTATATATTTTGGAAAATATTTAATCACTGGATGCAAATTGCACAAGCTTTGGTAGTGAGCCGGTTGGCACTACAACAATGAATGCATGATTAATGCACAAGGTCTATTATTGATTTTCGTTTAAGAAAATTAGAAGAGTAGGAAGACATTATAAATTTTGGAAAATATTTAACCAATGAATTTCATATTCCATAATTACAAATATGCATATTTCTAATTGCAAAAGTAACATGCTTTTAGGCAAAAAAATAATTTCATGTTTATGAATTACATGGCATGTCATTCACTATGCCCATTTGTCTATTTGAAAAGTCATATTTTTGAACCTATGTTCTCATTTATTGTTCATCTAATACATAATTCTTAGATACATTGAAAGAATTAAATTTCATTGCAAACAAAGCAGGAGAATGATACAAGAATCTAACCTTACAACTTGTTGTTGAAGAACCAAGTCTATTTGTCGCGATATAGATCTTTGCCCCCTACTTCAATTGCAACCAATGGTTCTTGTTAAAGATACAATTTAGACAAATGAGCACAGTCCATGAGATACAACATGCTATTCATAAACATGAAACACAAAAGCACACAATAAATTTTACCAAATATTTAAGAATTAAATCCAAACTGTATGAGCTTTGTCACTGAAAATGCGCTCATTGCACTTGATACACAACCCTTGCTAAGGAATCAAATTCTATAATCTAAATATTTTTAATTTTATTTTTATAGACAACACTTGAGAACATATTTTTTTTGTTTCTAAATTATCATTTATATCTTTCTCCATTCTTTCAAGTAGACCTATCATTCATTTTCCTTTAAGCAAATAAGCCAAATAGAATGACGTGATAAATTTTTGCAAACATCTAGTCATTAAATCCAAATTTTACAAGCTTTGTTGGTAGGCTAGTGCCTATCAAAACAATCAATCCACATTCAATGCATTGTATGCCTCCACAACAAACAAGACCTTGCTCAAAGATCTAAAACAATATTGCTTTACGTAGTAACAACAAACTACTATTCTAATGCATCAATCAAGGGACAATTTTTTTTCAAGTCTATATTCTCACACGTTCACATGTAACACCCTTGCCATTCTCACTATCGATGCACTCAGTTGACATTTAGAAGGTACGCAACACAATAAAGCATAGACAGGCATTCCCGTTTACACCTGTTCACCATTGGCACACTATGAGGTATTGGGATTGCTCCATACCACTAGCCTCAACATATTGTGTTTCTCAAGGCACTTTTCGATGTTGTTTCCCTTCCTTAAGACGTCACTTTAATGGTTTGATACCAATTATTTTTGGCGAGACTTTTCAATGATGTAAGTGGATTAATATTTGAAAGGAAATTAATTAATATTTAAACCTCCAGTGTAGCTATACCAATAGCAAAAGAAATAAATCATGGTTTTTAAATATGACAAATATGTCCATAAATGCCAAGAATATAATGCTCCCATATTTTTCTAATTTACTTAAATTAAAATGAATAGTAGACCTACTACAAGACAATCAAATTTGATTGGTCAAGCAAGTATTACAAATGGAAATGATAAAATTAAGAATCAAATGCAAATTGTGTTAGCTTTACTGCCATCATGCACTTCATGTGCCTAGCATTCTGTTCAGAGACAAGTTATTGTTGCAATTAAAGTAGGTCACTATTGCAATTGTATAATGTACATTGGATATGGCACGCTTGCCGATCAATCTACAACCATTGCATCAAATGCCAGTAGGTCTACTATTCATTTTTGTTCAAGTAAATTAGGAAAATACGACATTATATATTTTGGAAAATATTTAATCACTAGATGCAAATTGCACAAGCTTTGACAATGGGTTGGTTTGCACAAAAGCAATGAATGCATGATTAATGCACTAGGTCTATTATTGATTTTCATTTAAGAAAATTAGCAGACTAGGAAGACATTATAAATTTCAGCAAATATTTAACCAATGAGTTGCATATCCCATGATTATAATTATCCATATTTTTGATTGCAAAAGTAACATGCTTTTGGGCAAAAAATAGTTTCATGTTTATGAATTACATGGCATGTCATTCACTATGCCCATCTATCTATTTGGAAGTCAAATTCTTGAACTGACATTCTCCTTTATTGTTCACAACTCTTCTAATACATAATTCTTAGACACATTGGAAGATCATGTTTCTTAAGAAATTTTTTGATGTTGTTGCTTTGCTAAAAAAATGTTTAGTGCATTTCTTATGTTTTGTTACAAAGTCATTGCTAATGCTTACTTATTTAGCCACAAAAAACTAAGCTATTGGGAAAATTGCTCAAGGAAAACTCTATAGCTCCTCCAACATTCAAGGGCCTCACAGACTTAACAAACATGGAAGAGGGGAATCCAGAGCTAAAAACACACAAGTTTCTCAACAGACAATAAACAAATGAAAATTAGCACAAATAAAACTGATCGCTTCCTTGGAATTCCATGCATTACCTATGCATTCATAGCTTATATACCCACAAGCCCACATACAAATGTCACACAATTTGCATTTAATAGACTATTGTTTTTGACCCGACAATCATACCATTCAATGCATTAAACATGTATTGACTGCTTTAGTACCTACCACCCCGCTGCCAAAGCTGACACAATTTGCATCCAATGATTAAATATTGCAAAATATATAATGTTCTCCTATTTTCCTAATTTACTTTAACAAAAATGAATAATAGATCTACTCCAACCAATAGAAAAGAGATGAATTGTTTATTATCTCTGAATTGCAAATGAAACCATTGCAATAGTAACCTACTCCTTGAATTCAACTGCTCCATGTAACTTGGTTACATAGCATATGCAATCTACTATAAACATTTGTACAATTAGGCCTTATAAAAGCAAACAATACTTCTAGTCGTAGCAGGACAAAAGTACTGATATGAGGACAAGGGCAACCACTTAAGTGACTTTGTAGAATGAATACAGTTGCATTGAAACAGTCCTCTGCCCCCTGCTTAAATTAGAAACACTTGCAGACTAGAAAGTTTACTGAGCCATAACAATTGATTTTCAAAATATTCTTCATAGAATTTGCAGATCATAGCCCAATGCATCAACCAAGGCACAAATTTGTTTCAAGTGAACGTTCTCACACGTCTACACATAACAGTCCTACCGTTCTTACCATCCATGCAATTAGTCCACATGCACTAGGTATGCAGAACATCCAAGCATACACAAGCCTTCCCGTTTACACCTATTTAGCATTCTAACCTTAGGATTTTGACCATATCAAAGGCAAATCCAACAATTGTGCTAGTATTGACATAGTATTTTATGCATCGACTATGCATTCATTGCTTTACAATACATTACATATATTTACCAAAATTTATCATGTACTTCTATTTTGCTAGTTTGCTTACAAGAAAATCAAT
Organism: Sequoia sempervirens; assembly: GCA_007258455.2. Classification (NCBI taxonomy): domain Eukaryota; kingdom Viridiplantae; phylum Streptophyta; class Pinopsida; order Cupressales; family Cupressaceae; genus Sequoia; species Sequoia sempervirens. Next base: position 126,117,145 of record VDFB02000003.1, on the reverse strand, counting down.
ACTAGGGGCACATGATAAAATTTGGAAAAAAAATAGACCAACACAATAAATTTTTGCAAACACTCAGACATTAAATACAAATTTTGCGAGCTTTGCTGATAGGTTGGTGGCCACTGAAGCAATGAATACATAGTTAATGCATTGAATGCCTCCACAGTCGATAAGACCTTGCTCAAAGCATTTAGTTGGTCCTGTGATAATTCTCGTTTGTTGCAATAGTCACCTACTCCTTGGTTTCAATTGTTCCATGTTTATAGGTTACATTGCATATGTCATCTACTGTACCCATTTGTCCCCTTAGCCCTCATAATAGCAAGCAATACTTCTAGCTACCAAGTATCATAAACAAACAGACAAGCCGCTCACCACTAGTGCATTGCTCCTAGAATAAAGAATATGGAAGAGGGGAACCCAGAGCTAAAAACACACAAGCTTTTCAACAAACAATAAACAAACGAGAATTATCACAAATAAAACCCAACACTTGACTGACATTTCATGAATTAACTATGCATTCACTGCTTCCATACCCACCAGCTCTCAAACACATCTCACATAAATTGCATTTGATGGATTAAACATGCATTCATTGCTTTAGTACCCATCAACCCGCCACTAAAGCTCCCACAATTTGTATCCACTGATTAAACATTTTCTAGAATATATAATGTCCCCCTATTTTCCTAATTTACTTAAATGATAATGAATAATATACCTACTCCAACCAATAGAAAAGGAGATAAAACATAATTTTCAAACACCAAAAATATGTCCTTAAATTCCAACTATAGAAAAAAGACAAAAATATTTTAAACAATACAACTTGATTCGCCAAGCAACTATTTCAAAAACAAATTCAACAATTGCAATAATAATTTACTTTTGGGCAAAAAATAGTTTCATGTTTATGAATTACATGGCATGTCATTCACTATGCTCATCTGTCTATTCGGTAAGTCAAATTCTTGAACCAAACTTTTCCTTTATTGTTCACAACTCTCCCAAGGCATAATTTTTAGGCACATTGGAAAACTTAAAATTCATTGCAAATAAAGGGGAAGAATGATACAAGAATCTGACCTTCCAGTTCCTTGTTCAACAAAAGTATATTTGCAATCGTATAGATCTTTTCCCTGGCCTCTAATTGCAAGCAATGGTTCCTGTTACACAAACAAATTAGACAAATGAGCATAGTCCATGACATATAATATGTTGTTCATAAACATGAAAAATAGAAGCGCACGATAAAATTTGCAAAAAAAAAACCAACGTGATAAATTTTTGCAAACATTCAAACATTAAATACAAATTTTGCAAGCTTTGCTGATAGACTGGTGGCCGCTCAAGCAATGAACACATAGTTAATGCATTCAATGCCTCTATAGTCGACAAGACCATGCTCAAACCATTCAATTTTTCTTGCAACAACGAGCAATACTTCTAGTTATCAAGTATTACAAACAGACAACCGAACCACTCACTAGTAGTACACCGTTCTTACGGCTCCTCTAGCGTTCAAATGCTGCACATAATAACAAACATCGAAGACGACAACTCAGAGCTAAAAACACACAAGTTTCACAACAAATAATAAACAAACGAGAATAAACATAAATAAAACCCAACACTTGTCTTAGATTTCATGAATTAACTATGCATTCACTGCTTGTGTACCCACTAGCTGTTTAGCACATCTCGTAAAGTTTGCATTTAATGCATTAAACAAGCATTCACTGCTTTAGTATCCACCAGCCCGCCAAAGCTCTCACAATTTGCATCCGCTGATTTAATATTTGCCACAATATATAATGTCGCTCTATTTTCCTAATTTACTTAAACAAAAATAAAAAATAGACTTAATCCAACCAATAGAAAAAGAGATAAACCATAATTTTCAAATACAAAAAATATATGCTTAAATCTCAACTATAAGAAAAAGACAAAAATATTTTAAACAATACAAAACCAAGCAACTATTTGAAAAGTGTAGTAGTAAACCTATCCGGAGGAACTAATAAGAAAGACATTCTTTAGCAAGATTTTCGTGAATTTACTTCGTAATCCAGCGTACCAAATGTCACCTTCGATTTTTCGCTCGAATAATTTCATTATTACCACCTAAATAGGCTATTTCTAAACAAATTCTCGACAGAAATTCTTAATCTTCTTTCTAGAAAATGATCATTTTTGTTTCATTTTGAACAATCGCAGGAGCGTGGATAATGTAGATATTTTAATTATTTTTAATTATTTTATAAGGCTATCGATTTACATTCAAACTTTTATTTAAAAACTGCCATACTAATCTTCAAACTCTTCCCATTCACTCGGGAAAACTCCACGAGAATGGGCACGCTTGCCTCTGGATTTCCCACACATTTTTTACAGTACGGGTTCAAAACCCAGAAAAACCACAGAACAAATGGACTAAAACGCCAATTTATTTTACAACATTCCTTCAGATTCAAATTTAATACGGACAACAATATCAAAGAAAACAAAAAGAAAATTGGAATCATCAGAACCCACATTACTTTTGTTGTAATCGATGACTCAGAAAGGTTTAATTTAAGTGAAGAGGATTATGAAGACGAAGATGATGAAGATTTCGCGGCTGAAGAATATGATGAAGTGGAAGCATTTTATGACAGTGATGATGATGGTGATGATGAGAAGGAAGAGGAGGACGAGGAGTTGGGTGATAGTTTTGAAGGAGGAGAATATACTAGGAAAAACAAGTTTGAGAGAGTAGTGGAGTTCTGTGCGAAAGTTCAAGAGGATAAGAGCTTTACTATTAGTGCCAGGCAATTGGCTTCAGTCTATGATTTTCCTCTCGATAAATTTCAGGTACAAATCAGACGCAGTTTGCTGTCTTTTATTCTTTTTCATTTGGCGAATTCCTTTTGTTTGGTTAATATTTAGCTTAGATTACTCTCACTTAAGCGAAATTTACCCGGGACTTGCACTTGGCATTGCTGGGATCCTCCTCACCAACTAAGGTATTTATCCATGGACTTACACCTGGCCGTGTTGGTTGGTTATATCTGACCTAGTTAGTTAGATGCAATATGTTATCCATTTTTAACACTTCAACACATCTATAAGATATCTCTAATTGAGCTGGATGGAGTGTTTGACCCCAATTTTTCATTGGGGTATGTTTCACTTGGCAAGTTGGGTGCAATATATAATCCGATTTCCATACTTCATCCGTGTCTAAGTGAGGTAGATACAGTATTTCACCCAATTCGTTCACATTCCAAAGTTGGATGCAATATTTAATCCAATTTCAATTTTGAACACCTTTTTAAGCCTCTAAGCAAGTTGGATGCAGTACTTTACCGAATTTCAATACCGTTTTAAGTCTCTAAACAAGTTGGTTGCAGTCGTTTACCCAATTTCAATACTTTTTCATTATTTTTGCCATGTCCCCTCTGCTGGGTAAAATGTTTTTTTTTTTAATATACTAAAAAAACGTGTTTTAAACACTATATCAATGATAATTATATTATAATAATAATCATAATAAAAAAATCCATGTTGAATGTTTTCCAGTTATAGAGCTTACAGAAACGATACATGGCTTTAGGGTACCAGAGTCATAGATATGGATAGTCAAAATAAACCCTCTCAAAGTTTATAAACATAGTATCATTGGTTATTTTCCATCAACCAGCTAGGCCTTGAGCCTAGGGCTACCCATTAATATGCTATGACTGAGCTACTGGCCTATTTGCGATCTCAAGTGTGGATTATTCTTTCAACAATTGCAAAGTTGGTTGGATAGTTAGAAATAACTTGAATGAAATCCTCAACTTGTGAGATATGTCACTGTTTGGAGCAAGCTTGGATTTTTAAATAGAACAGTTGCATTGACAAAATTCACAGGGCAGCAGAACCTACAAAGCACAAGAGCACCTCTAAGCGATGTTAGCATGAGAGAAGCTGGATACTAAGATAGATAATCTTAGTAGTTCCAATGGTGGGGACTACAGCTCAGTTTTCTTGGGTGGTTGGGCCCACAAGACATTAAAGCCATAAAACAGGAAAATTTAGAATCTTGCCCTAAAATTTCTGAGTGACAATAGTTTTGGGGAAAGCTTCAGGCAGGTGTTACAGAGAGGAACTGCAAGTTTACATTTCTTGCTCAGAATTTTAGGACAAGTTTTTTACAAGCAACAGGGTCTGTTCAAAGTGAGTTTTCAAGAATTTCACAAGGCATATGCTTGAATGCAAAGTCCTAGAAAACTGTAAGGGGAAATGGGATATTTCATGGGACTATTATATGGAAATGGCTGTGAAAGTTTCTACGCAGCTTCTGCTGAAAAACTATGGTAGTCCCCTCCATGGGACCATTGCCCATTGGACTGAGATTATGCTTTCACCACTTGAGCTAGGAATTTCTATATGAAAGTCCCAGTACTTTCACTAGTTTAGCTCATCCCATTTGATGAACCTATTTTGTTATTACTTCAGTCTTCAGCATTTATTTGAAAAACTGTGCCAAGTCTTATCCATTTGTAGAGCTTACAGACAGAAATATATATGTTCTTAATGGTGTCACTTACATTTTGGGGTATGAGAGTTACAGAAATTGATGCTGAAGATGCAAGTTCTCAAAGTCTATAGATGTAGTATGATTGTTATTATTTTACCTGGACCAGCTAGGACTCAAATTTATGACCACATATTTGCACTCTATGACACTCTACCACCAAGCTATTGGTCTTACAATCCAGATTGTGGATTCTTCCTCCAAGTCCAAAAATTGCAAAGTTAGATAGATAGAAAACAGTGGAGTGAAATCCTCAATTAGTGAGATCCCAAGGCAAGGGAACCCACATAGCATGCAAGCATCTCTAAGCGATGTTAGTATTGAGAAGAGGATGCTAAAACGATAAATTTTTTTAGGGTTTCCAATGGACTACCCCTCTGATTATTTTGGGTTGGTGGTGCAATGAAGCATTCAAAGCCAGAACAAAAAAGTTTAGATTGTTTGCCTAAAAACGTGGAGCAACCATTGTTTTTGGAGAAAAAATCAAGCAGGTGTTGGAGAAAAGCTGGAAATTTTCAATTCTTGCTCAGAATTTTAGGGCACCTTTTTTACAAATGGCTGACTTTGTTTGATGGGATTTTCCATTAGTTGTGCAAATGGATGTGGCTGCAAGAAAAATTCTACAGAAATGTAAGGGTGCATGGGATGTTTCATGGAACCATGTGACCACAAATGGCTCTGAAAGTTTGTGCAGCTCCAGCTGAGAAAATTAGACCCAATCCACTGGGCTATTGCCCAATTAGAATAACATTACGCTTCCTGAAGCAATGTAAACAAAACTAAGAACTTGGACCTCAGAATATTCTTGTAACTAGTGATGCAACTTCTTCTTATTTTTCTTTGTTTTAAATTTTTATTTACAAATGCCTTCGGTTGATCACTTGGAAAGCTTGATCTCTAGTTTACAAAATTATGCTAAAATCACCACATTATCATTGTGAGCATTAGCTCACTACGTATTGAACGTGGGTTTATTGAGATGATAAGTGCTCCAACTTACTGCTACACCACAGCCCTAACAGATTAGTTATTTTCTTGAATTTACACTTGTAGCATTTTCTATCTTACACTTAAACTGCAGGCACTTAAGTTTAATAGTGACAAGTCACTTCAGCTTTATTGCCTGATGCTTATAGGCACATCTATATTTAGGGGCAGATAGGGCTTGCATCATAAATTTGGAAACAGTATTCAAAAACTAAATGCAAATGAAGAAATGCTAAGTTTCCTCTTGATAAACTTCAGATACAAACCAGTCTTATTTTGTTATCATTTTACCAGTATCTATTGTCCCATTTGAAAAATTTGTAGTTTTAAAATTTAAGATCAAGCATATATATGTTCCTGAGCACTGGCAGCTGCTATAAATTTTGGGCTATGTGATTATAGATAGACCTTCTCAAACTCTATATATATATAGGCCATGGTCTTGACTCTCACGGAAGGCTTTCTGAAGTTTTTCAGTGACAGCGACTAAGTAAATTTTGGATTATTCTGCAGTAAAATGGCCCGATTGGGGCATGACATTTTCTGCACCCTACAGGTTTTTTAAGATTCCTCTCCAAAATCAGTGCCCAATATTCTGTATGGAAAATGGAAAATGTTAGGAATTTTAGACCATAACTTTGTTTGCTATTTTGGAAAAGAAAGCTCTTTAGTGGGTGCTGCAAAACTTCAGCCACCTCCTCCCCACCACCATCAGCAGCCACTTAAAAGCTTATCCAAAACAATAGCTGTAATGTCCCCGTTTTCCGGCTGGCCAAACAGACACTAATTTAATTAATTAACTTAATTATTTGATATTGCCTACAAAAGGTATACCTAAAAAGGTAATATTAAATAATTAAATTATAGTGTTATTATAAAGTGATGCGGAGGAAAAATATAAAGATATTTTATAGTGTCACTTTATTAAAAAGGCGTTTAATGTTTTTTGGCGGGAAAATTAAAAGGGGTTATAAAAAGGATGCAAGAGCTTATTTTTATTTATGCTGAAAAATATACACAAGGGTTTGCTGGTTGGACTGAGGTCTTGGCTTTGTGAGGACAAAATCCCTAATGAGGATCTTCAACTGCAAGATTGAAAGACATCCCAAGGTTGAATGTTGATAACTCCATTCAGGGTTATGCGTTTGCACAATAATGGTTGTTCCAAATTTGTGAGTTTCCTTTGGAGACAAATTTGCGGTGTATCAATATATTTTGTTGGAGACAAATTCCTAGGATTAATTTAGGTTTATGCAAGAGAATATCTCAGGATATCAGTTGGTGATATTTGACATTTCTATCTTCAGCTATTCAGGTTATGCAAATATCTCAGACTCTCTTGGGTGAAGTTCGATACACTTATTGGAGAAGATCTTCAGGTGATGGTCTAATATTTTTGTATATTTCATTTTTAGCTATTCAGGGAATTGTGCACTCTCCGGCAGTAGTATCAAGTATCTAAGGAGTTGGCTTCATTGTTGGTATCATGGGGGTATGAACTTATATTCTGGGCAGCGATTCACCCATACTTGGCCGTAGAAGACTTGCATATGACTTAGGGGTCGTGCTCTAGCCTTTTCAATGCCTAGTATTCAGACTACAATCATTATATGGTTCCTGCGTGAAAGCAATCGTTATTCTTGAACGTTGGTGTGATTCCTAAGGGAAGACATATATTTACTGGCCGTCGTATCATTGGAGACTGTAGAGTTACATTTGCTGGGTAAAAGACAGCCGTGCCGCTACTTTATGAGATGCTTTGTCTTATCCAAGTTGGAGACTCATTCGAAGGGTCAAAACAATCAAAGAGTTAATAATTGGGCTTTATGTATATAGCCGCTCCTGCCAAGGAAAAAGTCGAGGCATATTGTGGAGATTGCTCAATGCCTATCAAATCATTTGGGTGAAGTGAGGTGACTGGGTAACCAAAGTCTGCTAGGTGCTTACGTGGGATTCAAGGATAGTCTCATACAGGCTGTATCATATATTCACAAGCCATTGTCAACCTTGAAGTGGCCGCTGCATTTAATTAAAGCAAATCGTGAATGTAAGGAGAGATCATGAGGGCATTTCAAGCAGATCCGCACAATTTAGGAGTGTGTGGAAGTTGTAGGAGGTTAGTCGAGGGGCCGTGGAGCCTCCATCTGCTAATTTGCAGGTCAAGGAAGGGCGCGAAGTTTGGGAAAGCAACACAAAATGGTAAGCTGGACATGGACGAATTGTATCATCACTTCCAGGTCTGAAAATATAATGATTTGAATATTGAAACGCTTCTGCATTATGTCATTTCTGTGAGGGACAGCGGTATTAATTTGGCATTTAAATAGTTGTATTCCTTTATGTATGGAATTAGAGAATACCAATCTTAGTTCCTTATATGCATGAAGTCTCTATCTTTGAGAAAGCTCTCAAATCAAACATTTGGCAATATTATGAAAATTGTTTGACAAAATGTCTACATTGTCAAACTGAAAGTAGGGTGGGACATTACAATAGCTTTCTCTGCATATCCTACAAACATCATTTACAAATTATTTACAATACATGGAACTGTTTGATGCATAAGCCTTGGAGTGGTAGCCCATTCCATTAGAGTGCGATTGAAGTGTCACTTGATAGTGCAAATGCTTCAAATAAGAAGTTTTGGAAGCCTTATTGGACTGAGGGTAATTGGAATAAAATTGTGTCCCTTGATGCATGATAAACAAAACCAAGTGTCTTGAACCCAAGATATTTTTGAAGAACACACACTTATATTGAGAGTGTTGGGATGAATCAGTATAAGACAAAACTTTTACTTTTTCAAAACTTAATAACCATAAAAGCAATGATATCCAAAATACTCAAGATTCACACAAACAAGAAGAACACAAGATTTATGTGGAAGCCCTTGTGCGAGAAAACCACGGAAAAATATTGCTTGATATTAAAATCTCTTACAAAATTTGTAGGCAGCAACCTATAGGAGACACCAATCCCCTCTTATACAATTTGTGAGCACCAACCCATTGGAGACACCAATCCCCGCTTGTAGAATTTGTAGGTACCAATCCATCGGAGACACCAATCTGTTGTTACAGCACCAACCTTCTATGCAATAAGATCACTATCTTCTTGTGAATGTCCTTTTTAATGGATGATGAACAAGCACATTCAAATCAGCAAGTTCTTCTCTTCAAATCTACTTATACTCTTCTTTATAGATCTGCCATAAACTCTTCTTAATTCTGCATTTATACTTCTTACTTATATTTCCATATGCAGATCTGTAGGTGTATATATTATATTTTTCTTTTAATCCTCCACACTCACTTATTCTCCTTCACAAATCTGCCTTGAATGATCTTCTATATTCTCTTCATAAACTCTTCGTGTGTTTGTATGATGTATCCTTTTGGTTGTACACACTTGCTTCCTTCTTCACTCTTAACATATCTCGCTTTCTTCCTATCTCTCCAACTTCTCTTTACATTTGTATCTTCCTTACGCCTCTTCATGAAGGGAGGCATCCCTTTGAATGGAGGCAACCGTTTAACAATACACGACTCATTATTAACACACTTAAATGTTGATTGCTGTCTTAAGATACTTTTATTTATCCTCAATCCTTATAAACATGGTCACTGCCTTTGTAAATATAACTGCTATCTTTAATAATGAATCCCTGTCTTCACAAACTTAATTTGTTTCTTCCTTAATCTAAATTGCTGCTCCTTTTCAAACTAAGCCGCTGCCTCTTAAACTTAATCGCTGCCTTTAATAATCACTACATGTATTAATTAAATCACTGCTTATGCTACATGTTTACTTGGGTGACAAGTTTATATATGCTTTTGACTTAGTAAATAATATATGCTTTTGACTTAGTAAATAATCATAAAGTCGGCCAGGATTAATGAGTTGGTCATTATAAACATTTGTTTATATTAAATATTAAACTCCCACTCGCTGATCTTTCATTTAATATCTTGGGCAATTATCTTAGTTAAATATATATATGTCTTTTCTAAAAGAATTCAGCCAGCATTGTAATTTTCATAGTGTAAAGGGAGTCAGCCAGCATTGTTAATTCTAATTTAGTTCTAAGTAGACTATTTGTCATGAACATTCATCAATGTGTGACTAGAGCATATTCATGTATGAACTTCGATCCATCTAATTCCTTCTATAGAATTATATCATTCCATAGTTTATCAATATTATCATCTCTCTTGGTTATGCCATTGTCAACCTTATGCTTTGTCTTTGCTATCTTTGCATCCTCAACTCTTTTAGGCATTTGTGGACGAATCATATCTTTGTCAATAACGACACCTTCAACTAGCTCTGTATCTTCCAACCTTGCACTAACTTTTCCTTCAAATTTAATCAAATCACCGTAACCTCAATGACAACAATATTTTGACATCAATGACAATAATCTTGCCAACAATTTCCTTCATACTCCTTTGACACAAATGACAACAATCTTGTCCATTCGCTTTGACATCAATGACAATATTCTAACAATTCTTTCTGCTAGTGTTTAAACTTCATCCTTCTCATTTGTTGTTTAAACTGATGAACCCTTTTATTTATCAATTGGAGATGTTGAACTCTGGTTTGCTAACAACAATCTAAACTTTTAGTTCTGGAATTTTATTCCAGTGAAACTGAAGAAATCCTGTGATCATGAATGCAATTCATCTTTTCTCGATCATTTGTCTATTCCAACGGGCCTTCACTAGGCTTGCTCTGAACATCACCTTGTAAAATCTGTCAGTCTTTCTATGTAATCCTCATTCCCGCTCATTTAGTAGTTAACTTAGAACTAGCAGGGCTCTCAGAATTTTTCGTGAGTCAAAAACAATGAATGTTAATTGGATGCACATTCAACTGCAATAGTCACACAGTTGGCTATTTAAATCTCAAATTCTCCTTATCGACACTCTTATTGCCATCATTGACCATCTGTTTGACTGTGTTGAAGATTTCTTGAATCAATTTCCTAGTTCAAGTTTTCAGAACACCAAACTCTTGCCTAAGAGAGTGCAGACCTACTTCAACTTTGTCTCTTCTCATTTCACAATTCTGAACTCAAGAGTCTGAATTTTGGCATCTTTAATCCTCAGAGAATCTCTCAGCTTTACTAACATCTTTCGCTGATTAAGTCTCTAACTTGGCCTTCCAAGGAATTTAAATCCTCCAGCAATCTTATTCTTCCTTAACCACTCACAGACAAACCTCTCTCTATTACTCTCTCAGTTTTATTAGTCTCAGAATCTAAAGGCCTACTCATTATCCCAGAATCACTCAACCCTCTTAAAATCCCAAAAGTGTGTTGTGTAGGGGGAGTGAGGAACTGAAAGTGCTCATCTCTATAATAAGGGTCAGCTAAACTGAGGTTGTGAATTGAAGCTGGCTTTGATATGACTTTGGCAATCTCCTTTCAACAACTTGTAACATGAAATCCTTCACCGTAACCAAAGTATTCTTATTCTACGCAACTAGAAAGCTCTTGATGATTTCCCAAACCTTCAAGGTGGCTTTCTGTTGAGCATCCAACTTACCTCCAATATATTTGCTGAGAACTAAATATTTTGCAGCTTCATTAATCACTTCAGGCTTAGTAAAAGCCATAGTTGCCGGGAGACGCGTCTCCCCCCCTCTGAAACGCGTCTCGGAGACGGAGACGCGTCTCCGAAACCGCACCAGTACCCAGAGACGCGATTTTCAGTTCGGGTACTTTTTTGAAGACTCCCGCCGTCTCCCACGTCTCCGCATCCAAAAAATCGCGTCTCCCGCGAAGTCTCCGAAGTCTCCCGTCAACTCCCACGCATTTTGAAGGTAAAACAATGTAAAAAATACATCAAACAAAGATTTTACAGTGCGAGCCGTCATTTATCATGCCACTGACTTCGCTTGTGGAGGCGGACGACAGAGAAATCCATAGTACACATAGACATCATACTCTCGAGCACGAGGGCACGAGAGCAGAACCAGGCGCGAGCATGAGAGCAGAACCAGGCGCGAGCACGAGAGCAGAACCAGGCGCGGGATAGGGCACGAACTAGGCGCGGGATATGAAATAAACGCGAGGGCACGAAACACGAGAGCAGAAACGCGTGGGCAAGAGGGCACGAACTAGGCACTGACTGAAGCACGAACCAAGCACGAACCAGGTACTGAGTGAAGCACGAATCTGATAATTATAGATTGTACGAGATTAAATTTGCCTAAGCCCCTATTTTCTTTCTTAAATTTTGCCACGCTAAGCTTGCTTAAATTTCTCCCAAATACATACAAATTGTTCCTAGAAAAGATCCACTACTTCCGAATCCTTGTCATTATGAGTAAACAATAACAAAACAGACTATTTTTAGACATTAACAGTACGTGTACTATTGATACATAGTTTTGTTACTTGGGACTCTTCTCTGCATCAATCGTGTAATAAGAACCAACAATCTTAGATATGCATTAGCAATGGTCTATTATGCAAATCTTGGAATATATAAAGAACAAAGGTGCGGTAGATTTCATAACCAGGAAATTTATTGCACAAATAAGCCTGAAAAATACCAAATAAGTAATAAAATAATTGCACATAAGCTCAACCTTCAACTGATTTCTTCAAGATAAGAAAGTTCAATGTCATTATATTTTCAGATTTTCTATATATTATTAATTTTTATATTAAAAAAAAAATGGCGTCTCCAAGTACCCCCGTCTCCTATTTTCAAAAAAATGCCGTACCAGTACCGGTACCAGTCTCCTGTACCAGTACCAGTACCAGTCTCGCGGCAACTATGGTAAAAGCTATGTTTCTATCACACATGATCCCTTCATCTTCCATTTTGTGCCAATTTATTCCCTCCAAAGCTAGGCCATTGTTCACTAGAGCAAGCTCCCTGCTATATCATTCCATAATTTATAACATCTTCCAACTGATTGGTCTCAAACTGAAGCTTCTTGGCGCCTTCCCATGTTTTGTAGAGGGTTTCCCTAAAGATAAACCAACATGGAAAGGATTTCATGTCACAGACATATTGTTTGTCTTCTTTTATGTGGTTAGCAGTTTATCTCATCTTCCAATCAATCAAGAAAGAGTGGTTTGAATGAAGGGATGCATAATGTGGTATGTCTTAGAAAAGATGGGAAAGAAGTGCCATGCAATAGATCACTGTGGTTGAACTCTGCTTACTAAAATAAAAAGCTTTCTTGTATAAGAGATTGTTCAGAAAATGTCTGATTTCATAAAGGAATTAAAACACTTTAAAGATATTTTGTGGACAGATAAATTGGGATCATCTCAAAGCATGGTATAATGAAAGCTACATAACATTGAAAAGAGAACATATGCCTACTTGGAAATTATATGTGAAAAAACAATGTTTGGGTTGCAAATGAACTGAGACCAAGACATTTGGGGATAGAGTAAGTGATTTTATGGCATTAACTTTCTTGAGGTGACAAAACTAGCTGATTGAGAAGACTAGCCTCTACCTAGAATTGAATGACACATGGAATTTGTTTGACTCTTCTAAAACTGGCGCATGTGGATTTGGTTTAGTATAAGCTTTTTGCCTTGACTCCAAGAAGCTGGCCTTTAGGTGCATTAAATGTGGAAAACTAATAAAGTTTGAAAACCTAAAAGAGTTTGGTGTGAATGTCCTTGATTGTCTTTTTTGTGGCCAATCTTAGTTAATTCGACATGTCTTCTTCAATAGTCTACATGCAGAGTTTTCTTGGAAATATGTGTTACATTATTGGGAATAGTTTGGTTGAAGAATCATTAGACAGGAAGGCGTTTGGTTGTGGCTTGTTATTCGATTTCTTGATAATTTGTGGCTTGTTATTCAAGCTAACACCCTTTGATAGATTTTTTTAATAAAAGAGGGGGGTAAAAATTTATTCAATCAAGAAGAAAGACATTACAATCAATAGATGCCCCTGCACCGAGGACCACCAGGAAAAACCGGCAAAGCAAAGACCAACCCCAGCAGGAGCCAAAACCACATACCCCAATCACAACCTAAAAACCTTGAATATCCTTCTGAAGCAACAACTTCAATCTTTGGGAATAGTCCAAGGGAAGTTGCTCCCAATCATCAATCTGCCAAGTACCCCTATGCTTAGAAGTCCATTTCGCCAAACAATCTGCAACCTTGTTCCATTCCCTAGGGATAAGGACAAAGGAAACCAAATCCAAAGAGGAACTAATCTAGTGAATCTGGCGAACTATTGAATCCAACAACCAATTCACCCCGTCCAAGGAACCCTTATTCAACATAGCCACCAAAATCTGCAAATTAGACTCACAAATGATCTTGCGCCATCCCAATGCACAACCCTTTTCCAAAGCAAAAAGGATAGCCAAAGCCTCCATAAAGTTATTACTTTGGTGCCCTTGAAAGCTGAAAAAGATAAAGATGGGAGATCCCTCATTGTCCTTGCCAACACCACCAATACTAGCATAACCGGGATTTCCCCTGGAAGAACCATTGGTATTAATCTTCAAGACACCCATAGGAGGCGGATGCCATCTACCATAATGCTCAATCTTTGTAGTGGAAGGTCGCCTGCGAATGGAACAAGGCCTCCTTGATCCTCCACTGACCAAACCTAGCCCTTGCAACACCCCCACCTCGACAGCCTCCAAAGGGATATCCACCTCACACTTGGCTTGAATAGTTTCTTGAATCATGCTAAGGGTCTGCTGCCGCACCTAATGTGAAGACAAACTCACTCCTTAAAGTCCCTACGATTCCTTTCCAACCAAATCTGCCATAGAATTGAAGAAGGGCCTATACCCCAGGCCACTTGAAGACAAAATGTCCTAGCAGGAGGCCTCCCCAAAGTCCTCCAAAACTCAATAGAAGATGAAGCATGCACACAAGACTACCTCCAAACCTCCGACCAATGGTGCCAAATAATCTTGGAGTATCTACGCTGAAGCAACAAGTGTGCCGCAAATTCCACACTCTCCCACACAAAACACACTTAGAAGGTCCCTGAAAGCCCTTCTTTTGAAGATTATCCCAAGTAAGGCACCTATTACGAGCCACAAGCCAAAGGAAAAAGTTGCATTTAGACCATTCAAACTTGTTCCACACATACTTGCACCAAGGAACCTCCTCCCCACCATACTTCTCCCTATCCAGTTCTTGATATCCAACAACCACCAAGAAAACTCCCTTGGGGTTCGGACCCCAAGCCAAGATATCATTCGTCTGCCAGGAGCTACAAGTTCTACTAGCCAAAATATGAGATAATTCGTCCCTTCTCCATGGATCCCCCTAGGGGCCAATCTCGAATATCCTTCCACCTGGCCAAGATTCTTAGCAACTTTAAAGTCTTCCACTCGAGTCTAGCCAACCTCTACAAAGGCAGAACAAATATTCTACAGATGCGGATAAGAGGGTATGATTGGGGGGTGACTATCCCAAGAGTCAAACCATCCAAAACAAGCCTTGCTTAACTAGACTATCTCCCCTCTTGAGAGTGTTTCAAATCATAGATCCTTTACCTTCCAAGGATATCCTAGGCAACTCTTTCCAATCTATCCCCCGCGAATATTTTGAGGAAAGGATCTTGGTGCAAGCTTGGTCTTGGTTAGTGCACTATCTCCAATATAGCTTCGCCGCCAAAGCCTGTCCAGTGAGGACTGCTTACCGCAGACCAAGACCACCAAACTGCTTTGGTCTACAAACATTCTCCCAATTCACTAAAATTCACTTTGAGGAAGCAAGATTACTAGCCCAAAGGAATTGTCTAGATAACACATCCAACTCCTTAATGAAACTAATTGGAGCAATCTGAACCATACACCTGTAAATTGGGAGAGCTTGGACCACAAATTTTAATAGCAAGACAATCCTAGTAGAGGACAACCATTTGTATGTCCAATGACTAACCCGCTTCCGAAATTTATCCGACACATTCTTCAAAGTCCCTCTAGGCAAGGGACCAACTAAGAGAGGGATACCCAAGTACACAAATGGAAGAGCATCAATCTGAAATCTTAGGATACACGCTACTCTTGTCTAAACACGCAATGAGGTATTAAAGAAGAAAATGGAAGACTGATCTTCATTAATTTTCTGACTTGAAGCTGCCAGATAGATATCTAGAGCATGCTTGATGCTGGTCGCTTCACAAATTGTGGCAACACCCATCAAAGTCATATCATCCACAAACTGTAAGTGGGATTGGGGGGTCAATCCATTTCCCCAATTCCATCCTTGAATAAGACCGTGCCTCACATGGGCTTGCAAGATTCTCCCCAAGCCTTCAACCATTATAATAAACAGATAAGGAGACAAGGGGTCACCCTGTCTGAGACCCCTAGATGCTCTAAAAAGAGAAGGAGGTTCCCCATTAATCAACATTGAATAGGAAGTTGACACAACACAACTTATCACCCATTCAATCCATCCTTAAATCCAAATGCAGAGAGCATCTTACGAATAAAGTCCTATTTAACCTGGTCATAAGCTTTGGCCATATCCAACTTAATGAACATAGCCTTCTCCTTGGATCTCTCCATAGACTGAATAGCTTCTGTAGCAATAACCACGCCATCAAGGATTTTCCTCCCTGAAACAAAACCTCCCTTGTCTTTAGAGATGATCTTACCAAGCCATGGCTTAAGTCTCTTCATCAATAACTTAGAAATAATCTTGTAAACCACATTACATAAGGAAATTGGTCTGAACTGATCAAGAGAATTAGCTCCCTCCCTCTTAGGGATAAGTGCAAGGAAGGTAGAATTCATTGCTCTCAACATCTGTTTGCTACATTGCGATTCCTACACCACAACCAACAGATCAAATTTGATAACCTCCTAGAACTCTTGAAAAGTTCTATCGGAAAACCATCCGATCTCGGGGCCTTTCCTTTTTTCATTTTAAAAACTATCTCTTCCACCTCCTCCAATAAGAGAGGCTTAAGCAACATCTCATTTGGCTTAGGGGAAATAATTGAGGGAATACAATCCAGGATAAGGTTTTCTTCCAAATCTGCCATAGGTGAATCCTCCTTGAACAAAGAAGAATAAAACTGAGTAGCTTCCTACGAAATATCCTTGAAGGAAGATAGTTGCCACCCTTGGGAGGACACCAGAGAAGAAATCAAATTACCATGTCTCTTGGCTTTAACTGAATTGCAGAAGAAAGCAATAGTCCTGTCTCCCTCCTACAACCAATCAATCCTAGCCTTCTGTTTCCAAAATATCTCTTCCCTCAATTCTCATTCTGGATACTCTTTCCTGGCATCCTCTTCTTCTCTAAGAGATTCCAAGGACATCCCATGATCCCTATTATGCCTAGTGGAGTCCAAACGCTGTTGGGCTTGCAACTTTGACCTGGAAATATTATCAAAACTCTATCTATTCCACTTCTTAAGTTGATATTTCACAAGCAGGAGTCTTTTAACAAAGTAAACATAGCAGTACCATATGCAGGTGAACACAACGTCCAATGCTCCTTCATGAGATCGTGCAGAGAAGGTTCACGTAACCACATAAGCTGGAATTTAAAAGTTGGGTTCTTAGCAAAGTTCCTCCCACTCGCACATAATTTGATGGGCCAATGGTTTGATTCCTCTCAATCCAAAGTTTATGAACTAGAAAGCCAACTGCTGCCAATCCAAAAGCTAGAGACTTGTTGGTGTAAGAATTAGCACCTCTGGAGTGCGAGTTGGAGTGCGAGTTGGTACAGACAGCTATGCATAGTGCGTAGTGACTGCCCTTCAAATTGGGAGGGAAAGCTCCCTCTTATGCTGATTTGCGTGAAAAAAGTAAAGTAATCTAACTCCTATCTTTTTGTCTTAGATGGAAGAGGCACAAGGTTAAGAAAACCAAGAACGTTGCAGCTAAGGATTTTTTGGTTTCGCAGATCTCTAACTACAACCAAACTAAAAGCTTTAATCTATCCAATTCTCCTCAAGAAAATAGAGCATGAGGAAAAAGGAGCAGAAATGGTTTTACGATAATCTTTAAGTCAGGATTTCCGAGGAGATGACAACACCTATTCGAGGCATAGGTTGAAAGAAAGATTATTAGCACAACATTAAAACGACAATCCTTACTTCTAAATTCCCAAGGAGGTGACAACACCTATCTGAGGTGTAGATATGAAACAAAGATTGTTAAAGATAACATAAGATAGCCAACTAGGACAACGAATTGCATTGACGAGAGACACACATACAATAAACGATCAGACTAGCCACTCCATTTAACTAAGGTGAACAAGTACCATAATAATAACATTCAAGTAAGGTTGCACAGCTATTTATTATCACAATAAAAGTTCGTTGAACAAATACAAAATAGCAATACTACAGGTAAGGTTGCTTAGCATGTATGCTATCATGTGCAAAAGTTAATTACAAATGAGCAAAGAGCTCTTATTTATAGACATCAAAGGTGTAGGGAACCTTAAAATCACCTTGAGTCAACTACAGTCTTGTGAGCATGCAAGATTTTATTGCTAAACCCTAAATAAAATAAACTATACAGTTAACTAGAAAACTACCATCAGTTAACTGAAACAAGACTCAACTGAACTAGACATGTGCAACATGCAAGTCCTTATTGAAATAAAAATAACTGATAACTAACATCAGTCAACTACACCTAACTAAAAGTCTAAACTCTTGTGAAGATATCTCCAAGGATGAGATGTGCGTGCATAAAATCAGCAATTAGAACTCAAGACTGAATGTCGAGTTAACTGCTACTCCTAACTCTATCCTCAAAAATAATTGCAGGTTCCAACTGATTGATCACTCGAGGTCATCACGGTCTAACACCTCGTCCAAGAATTGGTTGATTATCTCATCCTCTGGTACTTTGACGTTGTCTACGATGATAACCTGCTTGTTCAACTCTCTGCCACCATCTCTGATCGCCCTCATGCATTCTCTGACCTCTTCAGTTGCCTTTTGGAAACTAGTTGTCATCACTGAGACGTGATCCAACTTGGACGCCACAGGATCTCCCTCGAGACTATCACAAACTAGCCTCTCAAACTCAGCTTGTACTTGTGATATAGGGGGATTCGCAACTTACGAAGTCTCTTCACTCAAAGATCCTCACGGGGCGAACTGCCCTATATTACCTCAATGGAACAGCACAGAAGTTTGAGAATTCGAAAGAGCAGGTCACAGAGGTCTTCTGGACAAACTGACAAGCTCTTGGCCAAAGGACGTCAGTGCAGAAAACGGACGACAACACGGTGCGCTGGCGTCTCGTAGGGACCAGAAAGCGAGAATGTCTTAGAAAATAGCTAAGTGACTACTATCCGATTGTTAAGAACTTACAGAATATATGAAAACGACAAAATGCGATAAAGTAGTAGAATTGACAAAGATAAGGAGAAGAAAGGAAGGAGATACTTACAACCGTGCGAGTGATGAAGCTTCCAACCCGTGAGTGTCTTCAATACCTGCATACAAGAGGGAGAGAATGTTGGGGCTGTATAGGGGCCTGCCTCAGTCAGACCCCATTTTGGTGTTCCCACCTCTACAGACAGCTAGATAGATAGAGAGAAAAGCATAAATGAAGTAAAGAGCACTAAAGCACTACAAAACAATGTTATGCTACTCAACCATGTAATAGAAGAGAGGAGTGAAAGCTTACCACCTCCACCAAGAGCACTCAAGGCTAATGGGGGAGAAAATGAGAGGAACTCAAGCCTCTACTGCAATGGTGTTTTGTTCCACACTTGCTCTACTAACATGGTGGAGTGTTGATGTTGCTGTTGTGAAGTGTAAAGTGTTTGGCTACAATGCTTAGAGCTGTCAAGAGTGAGCTCAATGCTTGGAAAAGGACTGAAGAGGGTTCTCCATGAAGTGAAGAAGTTGAAATGCATAAGAAAGGAGTGAATATCAAGAAGGAATGAAGAGAAACGGCCATATTTGGGTCGGTCGGCCGAGTAGGGCGTTACAAATCGACCCCCAATGGGAAGTGTAATGCTTCTGCAGGCTCTAGGTGTGGGAATTTGTCAGGGACGTAAGCGCGCCGTGCAGGCGTCTCTGACAGAAATGCCTCTACCGACGCTTAAAACAGGCGCCAAGTGTGATGCAAGCAACGGGCTTAGGTGGAATTAAGCCTCCCCATCCTGAAGAGGTGTTGCTCTCTCCAAGTGAAAAATCTTCTCTCTCTTCTTCTACTACCATGGCGTCATATGCAACTGCCAATTGAGATATGAGAATTCAGTCTTTCGCGATGCCTTCTGCCACAGTTATCTTGAGCTGATGAATTCCCTGACGAAGTCCATGCACATCACTCCTCAATTGATATAACTCTGCGAGAAGATGCCGACCTGTAACAATGAATTTTTCAACCCAGTTGTCTAGAAGTTTGCCACGATTGACTAACTGATCCAACCTTTGTTGTCCTGTAGGTGTATTTTGTGGAAGAATAGGTGCTCTACTCGGGTTTCCATGAATGAGATCAGAAATATATTGTTGAAGTTGCCTGATTTCAGCTTTAAGAAGCGCTTTATCTTTTCCGTCCTTCATGACACACTCTTCAAGATTATTTGTGACAATCTTGAGGAGGCTCACGTCCGTTTCTCTAGTGCTCTTGCCAAGATTTGCTTTGACGAAGGTGAAATCACCAACCTCAACTTCATCCAGGCTCTTACCCTCTGGTGGCGTAGCAACTTCTATGATGATCTTTGCCTCAGGAGTTTTCTCAATGTGCACCTGTTTCTTGATTTTCTTGTTCGACCTTCCTTGATAAGGGTCGCCAAACTTAGACAAATCAAGTGAATACGAAGGCTCTCGCCTTTGTCTTCCTAAAGACTTCTCAAGCCAACATGAATGAGCAATATTATTAGCTCGAGGAGAGACTGATGCTGCTGTATCAACCTGTGGTGGATCAAGTGTCTCCGATGCTCCTCGAACTGGTGGTTCCGGCTGTAAATCTATATCAATAGGAGGCAACTGTGGTGAAAATGGCGAACCAGGAGGTGAAAGATGTGGTTCAGCCTGTATAATTGTCTCTACTAGAACTTCAGGCGCCCTTTCAACCTGTTTTTGCTTCCGCTTGCCAGTACTTCTCCCCTTTGTATTTCCACTGACCCTAACACCTTCAGGCGGCTTCAAGATAACCTTAACTCGAGGCCTGGACCTTGAGGTAGAAGGTAGTGACGAAAACCCTACTGGCGGCTCTATTACTGGAACTATCTTGTGCCTTCTCTTACTCTCCAAGAATTGCATGCTGGTTTTGATAACTGATTTTGACACGTCCTCAATGGAAGTACTCTCCCTAGCATACCAATCTGGTTGGTGAAGTGGTTGGCGAGCAACTTGATCTTTGACGTATGAACTAAGCAGAACCTCTCCATCATCATCTGACAAACCCTCAACATCCTCTGATAGGAAATCAACAAGTTGAGCAATAGCAAGTTTGTAGTAGTGATGTCGACGAACTTCAAATTCATCCTCACAATTAGCCCAAAAATCCTCAAGTGTTGGCTTATGTGCAATACTTCGCTCTAACCGGGCTGCATAATGACCCAAAGGATCATAGGAACGCCTCTCAATGTGATACTTGAGGTTGAATTTCTCAAGCTCGGTTGTCATAAGCTTGCAATTAGCGGCAGTCTTGCATGTGAAAATACCCCATCTGAAAGGAAAGGTAAATGCTGACTTATGGCAACTGCGAAGAAAAGAGTGAACATATTGAGCTTGTTCGAGAAACTCCATGAAAAGGACCTTGTCTAACGGGTACCTCGGTAGCATTAGAGGTTCTCCGGTGTAACCATACACTTGGATATATGTGAAAGTGGGGAATTGAATGAACCAATCCGCCCAACTCTCCATTGCTGATCTTGCCTCTGGTGAAATCCTGATGTGCATTTCATTGTCGAGATCTCTGACTGTCTTCATGAAAAAGTGATCATTCACTGCCCTGAAATCCTGTTCAGCTTTTGAGACTCCAATTGAGAGTAATATTCGTGAACATGCTGAACACCAAGAGTCCCATTGGTCTTCAAGTGTCTAAAATTGCCTTGAGATGCAATCAAGTAGACCAAGTAAGACACCATGTGAAACTCGTGGATTTTGAGGAATCCAGTGATCTGCTGGTGAAGGCACTCGCTGATTAACATGGCCCAGTCAAAGTGCTTTGTACTGTCGAGGATCCTAGAAATGACATAGAACATCCACGGTCGGAAAATATTTGCCTCCTTCTGACTTGTAACCTGATTGAATAGAGTTATCAAAATTGCAACTTTATCCTTGAATTCGCCGCGACCAACCTTCTTTGGCATGTTGGTCTTTTGTATTTTCAACCATCTCTGAGCAACTTTCCTTTGTGATCTCTCTTGGTATTCATACCATATCTTATCACAAGCCTCAATGACTATAGTTAAATTATTTGAACGAGGAGGAATAGCAAAGCACTTTTCCACATCCCTTGGCTAAAGGATGCAGATGACTCTCCCATCAGCTGATCTGATTTGTCGTGTAGACGAGTCATAATGCTTGATGCAAGCAAGAACAAACTCGAGATCGAAAGCTGTGATAGGAATAGATCTTGCTACTAGCAATCTGGAACGGTCAAGATTCTTCAATGTATTGCTGCTAACACCTTCCAATGTTTTCAAATTGACCATTGGATAGACACGACCCAAGTTTGTGTCCGAGGTTTTCAAAAAGTCGTGCATCAAGACCGATTTGGTCTTATAATCTATGGGGTTGAATTGCATTTTGAAAATTTGGACTTTTGACTGTAAAGTCGGGTATGTTCGGACAACTTTCAGAAAAAGCTAAAAAAAAAAGCTCTGGATGATGCTAAAAATAGCCAATTGTGGGAAAAATTTTTGGAATTTTTTTGAAACGTGGGTTTTGTAGAGAATTGAATTCTAAACAATTAGCAAGGCATGCAAAGGCTTTTTAGTTGAGAAAAAAGCAGGGGTTCTAGAGCTTCCCGGGGCAATTTTTTTCTGAGAAAATTTGGAACATGCGTTTTGTAGGCAACGGAATTCTAAGGCAACCCAGATGATTCGATTTTGGAAAATATGTGTTTTTGACCCACATGCAAAGAAATTTTCGGAAAAAAGCACAGTGCTTTTAGAATAAAAGCAGCATGGCAATTTTCTTGAAAAAATCTAAGACAAGGGTATTGCTGCTGTCGTTGAAATATGTGAACCCAGATGATTAGATTTTGAAAATTTTGCCATTTTTCTTTGACATGCGAGAGAAAACCTAAGACAAGAATAGAAGAATTTTAGACAGAAGATAGAAGTTTGTTTATTTTGCCTCAAAAAGTCGCCTCTACTTGAACTGGATTTGATGAAGTCTGCATTCATTGAAAAATTGAACTCTGGAAAACTAATCTTCTAAACAATTTGGACCTGGCACTGAAAAATTGAACTCAAAGCACCTTTAGATCTTCTGTTGCTCAAGAAAATCGCCTTTGCTTGAACCTGTTATGAGAATAATGGCGCCAATAATGACTTAAATAAATAATTCAAGTAAAAAGTCGTCCAATATGCATGCAAACTAGGTGCCACCCTTGATTGGACCTTTGAAATGTACGACTTTATCTGATTGGACCTCAAAATAGTTAACTGAATGAAAAACAAACCCTAAATAGGGCGCCATCTTTGATATTTTTAGTTAACTCTGCATGCAAAGCAAATTGCACCTTTTACAAGCAAAATTGAGTTCAGTTTGAAAACAATTAACTGAGAATTAAATAATATTTAATCTCAGTTCACAATCTCCACCTTTCATGGGCGCCTAAACACTTGAGTCAAAAAGTCAAACCGTTGACTCTAGGCATCACTTTCCAGACTTAGCCAATTTTATGAAAATTTGGATTTGCAAACCTCGTCAGAGCCCATGTTCAACCATTGATTTTGATTGACTGACACACCCAATTGACTGGTTGACAATTTTGTTGAAGAGCAGGATCAAAACTAACTAAACACTCCTTGAGACTACAATCCATGATTTTGAGATCCGAGGCTTCAACAATCAAGGCCCCTCTGGTCAAAAGTTGTGCTTTTGCCTCCAGACTTAGTCAAATTTTCATCATTTTTCATCACTTTGAAGGTGATTCTGACCTCCTTATATCTCGCATTCAGCAAAACTTCAGAACCGAAAAGTAGGCTCATTGTGAAGCTAGCTCTGTTCTACACAAGAGCTCTTGGAGAGCACTTTTCCAAATTTCATCATTTGATGGGTTAAATTCAAGGGCTCAGACTTAGCCATTTTACAAATTGGCTAAAAATCCACTTAAACCTCATCTACAGGCTACTGACTCGTCCTTTGACTTGACTGAGATATGCAACGGAAAGCTGGATGTAACACGGACATGATGAATACCTGAGATTACCCGAAAGAATACATTCAAGGCTCCAAAACCTTGGGCGCCCCTGGCCTCCAGGGGCGCTTTTGCTTTTACCTTGAGATTTTGACCATGATTAAACCATATGTTTGACTCTTGATTCCGACAGTTCAACAACTTAGATTCACTCACCGACGGATGCGTTGCGAAGCCTGATCAAGTTTGAGACAATCATCCTAGGTATCAATTGGTTAGAAACCTCCATCTGGTCCCTCAAAAAGATGGGCGCCCCTGGCTAAGAGGCGTGCTTTTCACTCCAGTGTCAGTCATTTTTTCATCTCCCTCGTTTCTCGTTCAACCTCCCGCATCAGGTGCCAGACAGATCCTTTAGGCTAGCTAGTAGGCTCATCACGAAGTTGACAGTATTCCTGAGAAGTCTTCTTGGAAGTGACAAATCTTGAAATTGAAATCTGGGCCTTTGAAATCTAGGGCGCCCTTGGCTACCAGGGGCTTTGGTGCTCCAGAGTCAGAATTTTTTTGATGATTTTCATTCCGGCAAAAAATCTCCTTCGAGACGAAGCATCAATTTGAACTTATCTCGCCATAGATTCTTCATTTGAGCATTTAGGCTTAGATTTCAACACCTGGTCTTTGGCCATCTACCATTGATGACCTCAGATCTCCTAACTTTCCACCTGAAAAAAGTGAAAACTACCCACCAGACTTAAATTGAGTTTTAATTGAAGCTGACTTCACCATTGTGATCATGAAGCAAAATAAGCCAATCAAAACAATTTTCAGTCAATTCTGACAAGTTTCGATTTTTAGGGTTTCACGACCTGAAACAGGGGTGCTTGAAACTATAAATTTCAAAATTTTCAAATTTCACCAATATCTTCCCCACATCAAACTGACACAAAGTCCATACTTGATTTGCCCAAAAACAGTGTTTTGACATCATTTTAACAATGTTTAGACTTTTTTAGCAAAATGCCTTAATGAAGCAAAAAATTTGGTTTGGGTACAACAAGACCAGAAATTTATCTAATCTCTCTGAGATAAAGCTGTCCCCACATCTATTGGTCCACGTGAACATACCATTACTAGTCCTTATATCAATCACACTCAACAAATCAATATTTTCTCTGAAAATCGCAGATGAGGGATCAAGTCTATCAACCTCTCCCCTTTTTTCCTCTAGATTGGTAATACCATTAAAATCACCAACAAGAATCCAAGTAAGGAAAGGACCTAAGGAGCGTACAAACTTGATATGGGCCTAAAGCTAACACTTGCCAAGGAGCTCCATTGGAGCTGTCATGTCCCCTTCTCAGTGACATCTCTCAGAGGACAGGATTGGCCTATCACACGACCCTCGTAGGCCGATGGACTGGATAGGGGGTCACTTCGGAGCTTGGCTCAGCTTCAGTCAGCAGGGATTGATCAGTTGTCTTCGTTAAAGCCGATCGAAGGATATTTGCCGAGAATTACTATTTTGTAGCGATTCTTGGCGGTGATGTGGGATGCTATTTTAGCGATTGGTAAGCGTATCGAGGAATCGCCGAGATGCAATGCGGCATCGAGGGCCGGATCGTGTCGGATTCTGAGAAACAAGGGAGATATTAATATTTGATCGTATTGATTAAATATTAATTAATTAACGTTTATAATATAAAGTTATAATTTAATATTATAACTTAAGTGAATTCCTTGAGGGGTGCGCCATCATGAAAAAGGGGGCCAGTTTGATATTTTATTAATATTTAAATATTCAGTGGAGAACTATGGAGAATTGAAAATATTAAAATATGAATATTTCATTAAAACCCTATTTTCAAGGGAATCGCACTTTTCAGTGTATTTGAGGATTTTGCATTGGGATTTGTGCATTATGAGATTATTGAGTTTGATATTGATCAATTTTTGGTCTGAGCCTGAGACTTAGGGTTTCACGTTCGTTTCCTTGGAGAACGAGCCATCTCCAGCGGAAAGCAATTCAGAGAGTGTGCAATATCACTTGATTTATTGCCTACAGAGGTTTTCTTATTCAGAGAAAACTACAGAGCTTTCAGAGATTGTTATTGGTCAGAGATTCTTCAGTGTTTGTGTCCAGACAGTGTTTCCTTACCTTGGCGCACCATTTCCAGAAGATTACACATTGATTTGGTTGAAGCCGTACAAGTATTAATTGCAGCCCTGACAGGCCGTACTTTACCAGCAGGCCGTACCTCTTGAAGAGCCGTACTTATCATCTTGGAAGAGACGCCTTGATCTGAGGGTTCCAGTTTGCATCAGAGTTGGCGCCTACCCTGCTGGAGTCTATTGCAACCATCAGACATAAGGAGAAGAGGTCTATTTATTTCTGCCGTACCTTTTTGTACCTTCAGCCGTACCTCTGCTGCAGCAATTTCCAGGTTTTTAAAACATTGAAAATTCTTCATTTAATTTGTTGTATGCATCTGGGTATCATTGTAATCCATAGAAAAGTTGAATAAAGGATACTGGCATCGATATTGTTGCATTTCCAGAGCTATTTGATTTTTAGTGAATTTATTAGCATTTATTGTCAAAATCGTACCTTCTCATTATTGCATCAAAAACACAAAAAAATCTCAAAAACCTAAAAACGTCAGAAAAACTTGAAATATCAGTCAGAGCAGTGTCAGGGGGAAACCTAGGGTTTCTACAGTGGTATCAGAGCTTGATTCTGCCATCCTAGGGTTTGGCCATCACATGCAACCAGAGGAAATTGATACATACAGGTACTACACTCGCAGACGTGCCTTGCTTGAAAGGCAACGCAGTTTGAGGAGGCAGCCGGAAATCATGGCTGACAGGAATGATAGGGCTGAGAGAACAGATATACCTCGGACAGATATCCCTCATAACAACCGAGATCAGGATGATGCTGAGGTCTTACTCACACTCAGAGATCTTCGTGCTGGGCAACGTCGATCTGATGATGTATTACAGCGAATTGCCCGCGAGCACTGCCAATTAAAGGAACCGAGGAGACCGTCACCACATCGTGACGATGACAGGAGTGATGCTGGGTCACAGAGAGCACCTAGGACAGTGTCACGGACAGCGGATAGGCCTACAAGGCCTACGTTCACGAGACAGGAGGCCGATGAGGCTATGCCAGAGGAGGATCGGGATGATTTGTTTGCTGATAACCTTATGGCGGCAAACGAGGAGTGGGAGTTGATACCTCCTGCAGTCAGAGAACGGATCACTTTTGACCGTTTTATCACACAGAGGCGTGAACACAATAGGGCTCGTCAGGATTGGAGACCCCGACAGCAGAATAATGACCTCAAACATGCAACTAACAGGTTGAATCTGGTGATGTTTGATGGTAGTGGGAAGATGACAGCCCAAGCTTGGATTAGCAAGCTTGACACATTCCTTACCTTACGTCCGATGGCTGAGAGAGACGCTATCCGATATGCTACACTGCACCTCGAGGGAGTAGCTTATGACTGGTGGCATCACGGTATGGTGACGCTACATCATGATAGGATCACTTCATATCAGGAGTTCGTAGACAGGTTGGTTGAGAGATTTGATAGGAAGGATCCGGAGACCTACTTAAGAGATTTGGCACAGTTGAGGCAGAGTGGCAGTCTCGAGACTTACATCAGCGACTTTCAGAGACTATCCGTCATGGTTCCGAGCATATCTGAGAGGCGGTTGGCAGTTCTCTTTATGGAGGGTT